>QODF01000023.1:244413-390699 GCA_024372805.1 Oostethus manadensis | reverse complement strand
AGTTTCCTCCGTAGGGTGGCTGGACTCACCCTAAGAGATAGGGTGAGGAGCTCGGCCATCTGGTAGGAGATCAGAGTAGAGCCGCTGCTCCTTCACATCGAGAGGAGCCAGTTGAGGTGGCTCGGGCATCTAGTCCGGATGCCTCACGGGCGCCTCCCTGGTGAGGTGTTTTGGGCATGCCCAGCCGGGAGAAGGCCCCGGAGAAGACCTAAGACACGCTGGAGGGACTATGTCTCACAGCTGGCCTGGGAACGCCTTGATGTCCTCCTGGTGGAGCTGGAAGAGGTTGCCGGAGACCGGGAAGTCTGGACTTCCCTACTGAGACTGCTGCCCCCAACCCGGACCCGGATAAGCGGAAGAAAATGGAATGGAAAAATGGAATGGTTTTATCAGGCAAATCAGTGTTATGTTTCACCTTTATTCCTCATTGTCTCAATTGCCTCTTTTATTTATTTATTTAAAATAGGGGCAGTATATATTGAACATATTGTATATATTGAACATATATACAATATGTAAATAATCACACTTCAGCCAAAAGCTAATTTCCATCTGTTGTCCCTGGACAGGTCGGTGTTAAACACAGTAAGTCACAGTTCAAACACATAAACACAGTAAAATGCAACAAAACAGACATGTTTTAAACACACTTCCAACAAAATATGTGTTGGATTATACGGATAACTATGTGATGGGCTGCAATAAGCATGGCATTCAAACACAACACAAAATACAAGACAATTAAACAACACTAAATCAAGCAACCATTTCTAAAGATCACAAGATTTTCAAAGCCATAATTTGTATTTAGGCAAGATTTTATAATGTTGGTAGTTCCTGGGCTTTTTGTCTAGTACTTTCAGTGCTCTCTTTTAAAGGGCCTTTTGCCACCTCAAGACAAATCTCAGGTGCCTCCTGCTCTATTGTATTCTTTGTTGGTTTTGTTGTACTTTGTGTGACTCTCATTGAAGAAAGTGTAACTGTTTTTTGGTCTCACATCTCTGCATTTGGTGTCCAGACCTACACAGTATGTAACAGTCGGGAGGCCAAACAGGTGCAATCAGGAATGATTGCAACAATAACATCATGCCTTCAAATAAACATATGAACCTTTTGGAGTGAGTTTGTAAAAGTAGTGTACAAAACACGAACTTCAGCACAGATGCTAGTGCTTACACAACATGCTGAGTGATGTGTTGGCTGGTCCTGGTTTCATTTAGAATAAATTATTTTTAAATTGTCACCGAATCACTGCATAATCTTTGTCCTTGTAGAATGCTTGACATTTGATTTGGTTTGTCCTTGATTTGTTGTTGTACTAAACAAGCCCAAATGAGAGAATTTCCTGTTATGCTGACAGACGCCCTCAATGACAAGGACATCAGTGTCAGCTTGCTATATTGTACCAACGGTAAATCATTAAACCCGTGGAGACTGCAAGCAAAGACAAAGGTGCATTACGACACGGCCCGAGAGTTCCTTTTTGTTGACGACACCAAACGGTCTGATTTGCAGAAAAGTAAGGACCTTTTTTTTTCCCAAGCCTGCAACAACTTTGGTCCAAGGATTTCTACCAAGAAGACCCAAATCATGCGCCAGCCTTCCCCTGAAGCTCCCTATGAAGAGCTCCACATCACTATCTACGGTCATAGGCTAGCAGTAGCACACAGGTTTGTCTACGTTGGCGCTATTCTTGCACTTTTTTTCTCACTATACTGTATACAGTTTCCAATATTGATACTGTGAAATTATTTCCTAATGCATAATATGGCTTCCTATAATGAAAACTCCAGGGTTCCCCTTTGTATCTGGAATTACTCCATTATCTGGATCAGTCTTTGATATTTTGTAAAACCTGTTGAACACTTGTTTTTTTTTTTTGTTTTTCCAAGTGGACAGGCCATTTTTTTGGTTAAATAATATGCACAAATGCCCTGCGATTGACTGGCGACCAGTCCAGGGTGTACCCCGCCTCTCGCCCAAAGTCTGCTGGGATAGGCTCCAGCATCCCCGTGACCCTAATGAGGATAAGCGTTATAGAAAATGAATGAATGAATAAATGAATATGCACAAATGCCGAAAATGGTCCTATCTCGCAATGTTTAAGAATCCTGTAAAAAATTCCTGGATGCAGACGGTGTTCCAGATTACACCCAACATCAGCTCTACCTTATTACATTTTCGACAATTCGTGAAAATAATCCAAAACCATTTTGAACTTTTGAAGTTATTTTGAATAAAAACAAGCAAACAAACCAACAGATAAACGCCAGCAAAAACACAACCTGATTGGCCGAGGTAATAAATGCAATAATAAATGTACATTTTAATGAAATTGGAACAAAAAGTAGAGCAATACCCGATGCAACCAGTGGAGGTGCTATTGCTTCTGTGTGAACTAGAGAAGAACTCCGTGACATTAGCCAGACCTCTTCCAGTCCTCCAGACTGCACACAATACCAGAATAAAAATGACTAGACTAAGTTTACCCACTATTGGCACCCAAGCTACCGCAGTTAGAATGTCGATATTTATGCATTAGCCTACTTCTGTCTTTACAATTGTCCACATGTTCCTACATAAGAAGCATCTTAAGTGGCAGGTACTTGATTTGGTTGTTCATGTTACGTCTTAAGTTTAATGTGAAAATCCTTTGGAGCGCAGGCTTTTTTTCTTTCTGGTGTTTTTCTCTTCTTTTGTCTTTGTTACAAGCAAATTAAGTGTTGATGACTTGTCGAGTGTTTAGCATGTTGCCCACACAGTCAGGAGATTTGGAAGACCGGGGTTCTCTATGTAGAGTTCCTCCAGAGAGTCCGGTTTCCTCCCACACTCCAAAAACATTTATGTCAACTGGCGACTCGTATGGTATGAATGTGAGTGTGAGTGGTTGTTTGTCTGCCCTTCTATTCACTGGCGATCACCCCACCTCTAGCCCAAAGTCATAAATGGATGGATGGACTATCAAAATAATATGTAGAGTCCCGCTCATTTTGCATTTTGTACGTGTTCATGACGACAAGACTAATTTCCCTTTATGAAACTATTCAGACACATACATTTCATCTGCTCTTTATTGAATATAAACTACATAACTACATTGATCTTTACCCCTTGCAGTCGCTCACAAACATGAGCTCAACATAAGCTCAAAATAGCTCAACACAAGACAGGCTTCCTTACAGTGAACATCTCAAAGATGTACCCATAGTGTCAACATTTAGTGTGAGTGTTGTTATCTACCAGCGCATTAATCGTCTTGCACATGGATTTCACCAGAGCTGCATAGGTTGTTTCTGAAACTCCATGGTGACTGAGCTCCTGAATGTCAGACATCTTGCCCCACATGGTGCTCACTTGAGTTCTAGTCTGGAGACATACGTGGTCACGCAATGACTTTTACCTTCAGCTACCTCAGCGATGTCATCTTGGCGATGTGTTTGGGCTTGTTGTCATGTTGGAAAACTGTCACGAGGCCCAGTTTTTTTAATGTTGGGATCACGCTCTGCTTCAGCATCACAGTACATGTTGGAATTCAAGTTGGATTCAATGAACCGCAGCTCCCCAGTGTCTGCAGAACTCATGCAGCTCCAGACCACAAAATTACCACAACCACGCTTGACACAATTACTGTATTTTAGTACTGACTTGTTTTGCCAGCCATTTAGACAATGGCGGCTGGCTGGCTGTGTTTGGGTCATTTTCAGTGGATAGTACGCCTCTATTCTGCTATACAAGCTGCACACATACTACTCTAAAGTATATCAGTTTCATTTCTCCAGGATTGTTCCTTGAGAAGATATACTGTAATAACTGGTCACTGAAATGTGTAATTTTTGTAAAATACTGCGAATCAGCTCCTATGTGACGATGACTCCAGACAATTCACAAAAAAACGACCTATTAACAATGTATAGAACAATAAATGGCATCCTCGTTTAAAGATGAAACCACACTATTTGGCTTTCCACTTCAGGCCTCTCAAGCAGAAATGTGAGAGGGTAACGATGAAACAATAGCTGAGCAGATGGAGCAGTAAGACACTTCTAACAGTGGTAAGGAGGAAGTGTACACACAAGTCTGACGTGGCTGAACTTGAGTTACACTGAGGCCTTGTTGCTATGGTAAATGTGGAGGAACTACTTAATATGATACATCTGACTGTATATGAGGTATTTTCGATCAGAAACAGAAAACTTAGAATGAGGCTCTGTGACTGCAAACCATTGTAATGAGTCGTTTTGCACCACATCTAATACTATATCATGGGAGTAGATGAAGGGCTAAATCACTCAATATAACATAACATGATGAGTGACGGGAGAGGCTTTGCTATATTATTACATTGTTGTGTATGTCAACTGGCTTTACGCCCACCACACACATTCAATCGAGAAGAGAGAAGAAGACAAGATGTCACGGTATCGTCTCGGCCCTGAGGATGCGGAGAGCAGGACGCCAAGCAGGTCAGGAAAATGAGTCTTTAATAAAAAATAATGCTTCTGAGCAGCGGCAGCAAGAGACGAACAAGTACGACCAATGACGACAGGCAACAACAAACCAAGAGTGGGCACACCTGAACTTAAATACCCAGAGTTAAACGAGAAGCAGGTGCGCGTAATTATAAGAAAAGACAAATCAGTGAAGGCGGGGAAACACATATGAAGAATCGGAACTAACAAGAACCCAGGCATAAGAATCGAAACTAAAATACACTGTCATGCCAATAAAAGTGCAGATCGTGACACAAGAGTGTTGCTTTAAAGGCCATAGTCCATGAAAATTAGACGAATACCTTTGCATTATTAAGAACAGAACTTTTTGTAGACATTGTATGTGCTCATCATATTTTTTTGCATAGACTGCATATTGGGTCGACTGATGACTGCAAACAGCTAGTCAAGTGAATGATTGTTTAATTATCAATTGCATGATTTACTTTTTTATTTGTCTGCACTGTGCATGATATGACTGATGACCTATCAAACAAGGTCAAGGCCGCGTTTCCATATAAACATACACAGTGGTATGCTTAGAGGATGTGGCACTGTACTCCTCATGTTCTCTGGCATTTGGTAAATGACTTGCAATTTTAAAAGTTTCACCTACATATGACAATATTATAAATAAATATATAAATAAACAAATATCTGACAAAACTATCATAACGGGGCCGCACGGTGGTCGAGTGGGTAGCATGGTGGCCTCACAGTCAGGAGGTTCAGGGTTCGAATCTCCGTTGGGCATCTCTGTGTGGAGTTTGTATGTTCTCCTCGTGCGTGCGTGGGTTTTCTCTGGGTACTCCGGTTTCCTCCCACATTCCAAAAACATGCATGTTAGATTAATTGGCGACTCTAAGTTTTCCATAGGTGTGAATTTGAGTGTGAATCTTTGTTTGTCTATATGTGCCCTGCGATTGACTTGCGACCAGTCCAGGGTATACAATGCCTCTCGCCCAAAGCCAGCTGGAATAGGCTCCAGCGTACCCTAATGAAGATAAGTGGCATAGAAAATGAATGAAGGATGAACTATAATAACGCTGTAAAATGCATACGCGGCTGGTAGTTGAAAATAACACTAAAATTAAGAAAAAGGCTTGTCCTCACATGTTTACTTTTTTCAAAATTTTAAAATGTCTCAAGTGTCAATGTATTATCCATGACAGTGTTCTTTCATTGGCCTTATGAGGAGTTCTACAAATTTGATGTAAAAAAATGCAGTTTTCTCAATGTCAAAAATCCAAATTGAGTCCATCCACTATGCTGGTGTGATTCAATCCCATCAAGATGTCACTTTCCTTGCAATCAATGTCTGTCGAGAGTGTTTCAAACTTCATACATGTTTGATGTTAATTTGAAAGTGAGAACTGAACCGGGATATAATAAATGGGAATTCAGACGCATTTGACTTTGAAGAGTTCAAAAAAATAGCTCCCAAAACGTTACCTGTGAAGAGATTGAACTCTAGTCAGCAGCCTTGGCAGAGATAATAACAGCAACTCTCTTTAAATAAAAAAAACGACAAGTGCTTGGCTGGTTAAAGTATTTTTCTGGAGACAGTGAGTGCATCTTAAGGCAAAGAAATACATTTTGGGGGGATGCCCCATCGAATGACAAAGTGAAACACAGGCACTGTTAGTTCAAGTGTGGTCCAGTTTTGGTGGAAACAGCTCCCCTGTATAGACACTATCCAGCATTGGAGGATCAACAAGCTCAAGATATCAAGATCAGTGTGTGGTCTGTGGAAAAAAATCTTTCATAACCAATTGTCCATGCTCAAGACTTGTGAGTGTCAAGAAAACCAGGACTTCTTCAACAGACCAGTCACGCTAGACCAAATGGCACATAAGATCATGCTGACTGTATTTTGGTACCAACGCGGTATAGTGATGATGGCGTTCTTGGAAAAGCATACCACAATTTTTTGTGCTGCAGAAATTTAAAGAAGGCCATCAAAACTGAAAGTTGTGGCACACTGACAAAGGGGTCTACCTGTCTTAGATGGAGTGTTGCCTACAAGAAAACATGGTCCTGTGGCTATGAAATCCTTCCTCACCCTCTTTATTCTACCAACCTCATTACACCAAGGTGGAAACTCTGACTTGAGCTGTCCATCAGCTATGTGCAAGATTTTCACACAGGTATAAAGAGGTATGCCCAATATTGGCATAAAAGTGTAATGTTACTAAATATTGGTATCAGGTTTTTTCTATAATGAAAACCGTCCATCCATCCAAAACCGATTTAAAAAACTGGTTTATATAGGTCTATTGGCTTCTGTACTAGCTGTCGTCGAGGCATCCAGTTGCACCACTCTGTGAAGATACTTTGTCACGTTCTGTGTCATTCCTCGCAGATGGAACTGTGCTCCAATGTGTTGAAACCACGGGTTGTGTTGCCAAAAGTCGGGTAACTTAACCTTGCGGGTGCATATAGCACCGGCTCATTAGCTTGTATCCTCGTTGTAGTCACTGTCATCAGTCGACATTTTTACCCACATTGAGGGTCACCAAATGTGGAGCTGTGATTCACGACGAGACAGCAGTCGAGATAGGTGGCACCAATCAGTTTACTCTCCACTCAACAACCAGCAACAATTCTTAGTAATTTAGTTCTTGGCTCTTAAGCAACAGCTAAGTGGCTACAACAACCTCTGCACCTCGGAAATGGAAGTACACTTGGTGAATGCCTAAAACAATATTGTGGGTCACCACAATGTGTTAATTCCACGACAGGAGATACAGTATGTGATGTCACAAATATTGGTATCGGTTGATATTGAAATTGAAAATTTAGAGTTGGATGATATCGGCATATTGGAAATCAGCAAAAAAGCCAATACTGGACATCATTAGGTATAAAATATGATGGTTATATTTACAATTTTGTCAATTACCAATACTTATGAGCCCCTGAAAATTGACAAATTCCATATGAAATTACTAATTCCTAAATGGTAAATTCCATATGTTTGTGAAACCTCTTAAAATAAAGCTGAAAGTCTACACTTAAATCACATCTAAATTGTTTTATTTCAAATGGACCTAATGGTGAATGTACATATGGTGGAACCTCGGTTAGTGTCCACCCAGGTTAGATATTTTTCAGTTACCATAAAAAAACCATACGCCACAATTTTGGCCTTGGTTTGCATGCATTCTGCGGTTACCGTAAAATACAATATGTCTTGTTGTGTTATTAATATACTGCGTGAGTCCATCAGTACTCTTAATATATTTTTAATCAGAAAATGTCCTTTTTTGTTAGCATCCTATATATGGTTAGGTTATAGGTTTACATGCATAAAGCACATCTAAATGCATATAAATGACGAATGAAAGGGCTAAATGAACATTTTTCCTTCATTGAAGACCGCTGTTCCCAAAGACACAATGCGACAGTGACACACCACACGACAACATTTTCCTGTTTTGTCATGAGTTATTTCTTGAATTCGGTAGTGTTTATCACCTTTTTGTTATCAAAATACTAGAACTTGTAACTTTCTTTGGCTGCAACTTGGGTTACAGTATTGAGGTGAAAAACATTATTGAATTCAAGAAACAACTCATGTCAAAACAGGAAGGTGGGGGTGGTTGATCTCGCTGCCATATTGTGTCTTTAGGGACAGTCATCAAAAGTCACATCTTCAATGAAGGTAAAAGTAACCTTCTTATCCGTTGCATTCATCATTTATATGATTTTCAAATTCTTTTCTCTATGTCAAACTATAAAAATACACTGCCAGGCCAAAAAAAAGTTGCCACCACAAAAAAGGTCATACACGCTAATATTTCATTGAAGCGCCTTTCGCTTTGATTACGGCACACATTCGCAGTGGCATTGACTGGATAAGCTTCTGCAATGTCACAAGATTTATTTCCATCCATTGTTGCATTCATTTTTCACCAAGATCTTGCATTGATGATTGTAGAGTCTGACCGCTGCACAAAGCCTTCTCCAGCACATCCCAAATATTCTCAATGGGGTTAAGGTCTGGACTCCATGTGTGAAAATGACGTCTCATGCTCCTTGAACCACTCTTTCACAATTTGAGCTTGATGAATCCTGGCATTGTCTTCTTGGAATGTGCTCATGCCATCAGGGAAGAAAAAATCCATTCCATGGAATAACCTGCTCATACAGTATATTCAGGTAGTCAGCTGACCTCATTTTTTGAGCACATTGTGTTGCAGAACCTAGACCTGACCAACTAAAGCAACCTCGTTGCTATTTGCTTAGTTACATCCAGGTGGCCACTTTTTATTTGGCCAGGCTGTGTATAATAATTACAATAATAAAGTAAAATTATAATGTAATTCCCAAAGTATGACATTACACGTTAAACATAAACAACATATTCCACATAGAACTGCATATGCAAATGAGCTGATGTCTACATTGACACACAATGTGAACTGATGTGAGTATTTCTGCGGTATTTCTCCATCTTTTTACAATGATTTTTTTTACACTGATTCAGAATTAGAAATATGTTCTAGTGCCCATGATACACATTACAAAAAATTTTATCTCCAAAAGGGAGCCGCGGCAAAAAACAATTGTGAACCACTGCGTTAATTGATTTAAAAAATCTTGACTTTCTAATTACACTGTTAAATACTCTTGAGAAATGAAAGCTTTTTCCTTTCGATATGGCATACTTGCATTATAATGCCATATATTATAATTACATGAATGAACCAGTGGTCTCAAAATAATGTTGACAATATTATTGTTTATCTGCAATAATTTGTAGGACAATTATCGTCCACCAAAATTTGTCACAGGCCTAGATTTACATGATTTCTTAAGAGAAAAATGTATATGGTTAGCATCCATTTTGGTTACAGTCATCTGGAAAAATTTCATGACTCTAACTAAAGTTCCACTGTACAGGAAAAATATAAACACAACTATTGCAAAGTTTTCTCCCACATTCCAAAAACATGCATCTTAGGTTGATTGAAGACTCTAAACTGTACATTGGTATGAGTACGAGTGTGAATGGTTGTTTGTCGGTTATGTGCCCTGTGATTGGCTGTGTACCCTGCCTCTCACCCAAAGTCGGCTGAGTTAGGCTACACAGTGGTCTCAAACTTGCGGCCCGCGAGACGATTTTCTGTGGCCCCTCCCTTTTATGAATGTACAATGTTAGTGTGGCCCTTGAGATTTATATTATAGCGCTCACGATGCACTGAAGAATAGCTAACTATTTATTAATCAGCAGTGGACGTAAAAGCTCACATTTGTTTATCACAGCAGAATCGCAGGATGTCAACACTCAACATGACAGTCTCACTCAGGGTGTCTTAAACAGAACGCGCCAAAACATTACACGACTATACAACAGGAAGATAACAACAGACGAGACACTGTTAATATGGGGGAATGTATAATAAATAACAAAAACGTCATCTCTAACATGCAACTAGCAGGCGTAAGACAATCCTGCATAGGACACTGGGAAGCAGGAAGTGCTCCCAACAACAGTACAATTTGAATGGCACAGTGTTGTGTGCACGGCTGACAAGCCTACCAATCACAGAGGGGTATAACGCTCTCAGGGGCATGACATCGACTGGGCTTGATGCAAACAAAGAAACATTCTTCAATGAGTGAAAGTTACAGCAGCGTTGCTGTGGAGATTTCTCTTCTGTGCCTGGCTAGGTAAGCGTGGACATTCGTCCCAGCTCACTGTTCATATCCAAAAAAGTGTTTTAAGTTGCTGCCCAGCGTGACGACGTTTATCGCTTATCTCTCCGAATAAATCAAAGTGATGCGTGTGCGGCAGGATAAAAGAAGCGCGGGGAACTCGTGTGGTTTGCGGTCTGAGTCCAGTCGGATCTGTGTAGAGGTGGGCTCTAGTCAGGCTGAGCGCGCCATGCGTCGTGGCCCCCATCCACTCCCATGAAAAAAAGAAAAGGCGCTTGGATGGCATGGCAGTAGATAGTTGTTGCGGCGCACGGCGCGTTCCGTCCATTTGTGGCGTAACCTCATGTGAATCTGGTCTGGTTCCGACTGCAGATCGCATTGATGGATTCCTTGCTTCTTCTTTTTTTATCTCACAGTGGAATTGATGTCAGGGCCATTTATAAGGCTGCACCGTTCTCAGCGCATCAGCTAAACACGACACGCCAAGTGAATTAAAACACTGTATATTGCACAGACCCAAACATGTCTTTTTCAAAACAAATGTGGCTCAGTTATGTGAGAGGAAGCGCTGCCAGGTCCCTAGGAGTAAAAAGTAGGCAAGAGAAGCTATTTTCAGAAAAACCCATTGGCTGAGGTTAAAGAACTGTACAATTAAATTAACTGAAATGTATTACTGATTTAAATATGTATTACTTCTTAATTTGTTTATGTATTTACTGTTATACAGTTATACAGTTCACAGTATAGTACAGTATGTTCCATACAAATTGTCTACCAAAAAACCCAAGGAAAATTATACAACTTGTTTACACCAGGGTACTTGTTCTTTTTATTTTGTATTTGTTTATTGCTTGGTGATTGATTGATTGTTGTATTAGTAGCTCTCTGAAGAAAACAATTAAAAGTACAGTATGTTCCATACAAATTGACTACCAAAGAAGGTATGTACCCAAGGAAAGATATACATTTTGATTAAACTGGGGTTTTTCATTTTATTTTGTGTTTGTTTATTTATTTGTTGATGGATTGAGAATTGTATTAGTAGTTTTGCTTGTTTACACTAGTGTCCTTGTCTATCTAATTTTGTGTTAAAAAATATAAAAAATAAAAAGACATTTGGGCAGATCGGATTAAAAAATATAATATATATTTAAATTGCACGCTTGTGCATGTGCGCCAAAACTGCTGCCCTGCCTCAGCCAGACTCCGCCTCATGTGGCCCCAAGGTAAAATCATTTTGAGACCCCTGGGCTACAGCATACCTGTGACACTAGTGAGGATAGAAGCTGAATGAATGTAGGAATGGATGTATTGCTGTTGGTTTAAGCCCAAATGTAAATTTAATTGAGCAAACAGTTTTATTCCCACTGGAATGGGTTGGGGGTAATTTAAATATACCTCACATTTCTACTTAACAGCTGAGCAAATGTGCTTACTACGAAATAGGCACGTTTTTCGCAAAAGACATCTTGAGGTGCGGAAGCTACTGTATGATTTGCCTATACTATCCCAGAAGGCTGATATGTGAGTATCTTGTCTAATCATGCCCTGCTGTAACACAGACTAAGTTCCTTCACTGCTATTATTGTAGTATACATGGACATATTGGTGCTCACGTTCTCCAGTTGCCATTCCTGCCTTTTACTGCAAAAACATGTGTACAGATTGTGTGACCAGACAAGGTGTTATGTCTTGTTAAGAGTAAAGCTTTAGCTGTCAGACCGCCAAGCTCTCAATGTGTCTGAGACTGACATCCTCCGGTGTGCCATCTACAGATTTGTGGTCCCATCGAGCCGATGAATTATTAACCAACCTTCCACTTACAAATGAGCTTCTAATTGTCAGGATTGCTGTTTGACAACAACTAAAACGCAGGCCTCGATCCAAGCGGGCTATCGATCAGCCCAATGCAGCCTCATCAAGAGCAGCACAGGAGGCGAGAGCTGCTCAGGATCCACACAGGCAACATAAAGCAAACTAACAAGCTTGTTTTCTAACCTCCCCAGCAATGAAACTTTCATAGACAAATCATAGATTAATCATCATTTCAGTATTTCAAATTCTACACCAAGTTAAGCTGGTTGTTTGTAAAAAAGCTGCTGTTTTCCTTACCAAAACTTGCCTATAGGACACAGATGCATGCAGACATTCTTCTCATGCAAGCGTGGCAACGAGGAGCATCTGTCCACAGGCATCCTGAGCTGAAACTCACTCAGCAGGATGATGCAAACAGGCTGTTGGCATGACGCGTACAAGTCACATTGCTGCATCTTGCACGGCCACAGTCGGGGACAGTGACCCATTGAAATGGGGGGGGAAAAAACAGTTTTAACTCGAGGATGCAATATCGCAGCCCGGTCTAGCTGGGGGATTTTTGTGAGAGAAAGGAACCCGCAACGCCCGGTGAGAAAACAGCGAGCTTACCTTCTCACCTTTTATTGCGATGAGCTGCAGATGTTGGTCCCTGTCACGCGCCAATAGTTATCCTCCTCTTACATGTCGACCAGATCGCCGTCAAGCGACGGTCCTTGTAAACCAAACGCCCCGACAACGCGGCATGGGGGGGGGGGGGAAATGCATGTGTCGCGCTATTTAGCCGCGCTCCCCGGAATGTAGCTCACCGGCTCACGGGAGGCGCCATGGCGGCAGTAGGAGCTCAGCTGCAAGGCTGCCGGTGATGCTGCGGCAGCCGTTTGCTCCGACGAGACGTGGGATGAGTGCGGTGGGGGTGGGGGCGTCCGAGGGCCCACGACCAAACACTCAGCCTACGAAATGACTCCAACTGAGTCGTAATGACGGTCTCACGGTGGACGAATCACCACGCGTGCGTGTTTTATCAGCAAGTCAATTAGAGGGAGCGCTGCGATGATTCACCCACAGGCAGAAAGTGCCAATGCGGGCTATTTCAACCCACTTTAGACGTCCAGGGACGCAGGAAACGTAAATTGAGCAAAAAAGAAGTCGTCAATTGGCTCTGTTGTTTTAAATGGAGCACAAGACACTTTTTGCAAGTTCATATGTTGCATGTGCAGGAGATGCTGTGCACACTGATAGTAGGCTGAGAGTTAGTGCTTTTCCACCTTGAGCATGGTGTTTTGAACGTGTCTGTCCTGCAAAGATAAAGGTGGCGATACTGTAGACAAAAATCGGTTTGGGATGAGTGAGATTCCGCCACGATTGAGCAGTTTGCTGGGAAATGCTTCCCTGCACGAACGTTCCTTCTCCTGACAATGACATCATTGCATTCACATGTTGTCACTTTCTGCAAGATTCCGCGTTTAACAGTATCATGTCACTATATCGAGGCCGGAAAAATTATTGAATGTTTTTATTTATCATGCGATTAATTGATTAATTGATTTGTCGACTGGCCGCACGGTGGCTGAGTGGTTAGCACATTGGCCACACAGTCAGGAGATCTGGAAGACCTGGGTTCAAATCTCCGTTGGGCATCTCTGTGTGGAGTTTGCATGTTCTCCCCGTGCGTGTGTGGGTTTTCTCCGGGTACTCCGGTTTCCTCCCACATTCCAAAAACATGCATGTTAGGTTAATTGGTGACTCTAAATTGTCCATAGGTATGAATGTGAGTGTGACTGTTTGTTTGTCTTTATGTGCCCTGCGATTGACTGGCGACCAGTCCAGGGTGTACCCCGCCTCTCGCCCAAAGTCTGCTGGGATAGGCTCCAGCATCCCCGTGACCCTAATGAGGATAAGCGGCATAGAAAATGGATGGATGGATTTGTCGACTATCATGGCAGGCCTGTAGACAACTTTGGAATAATTGTAATTATGGTTTTGTATTTGGAAATTATGAGCCACTCCTGATCAAAATTGTTGAAGAATTGACATTTAGTACTGTGTTGGCTCCTAAGGAGGTTCTAAGTAGAACTTCAATATGCAAAAAGAGGAAATTGGAGTGACAACCAAAAAACATGAGAAGGCAATTTTTTGCCACCATTAAACTAAAATCAAGTACCTCACCATCCATTGCTATGTACTTTCTTGTTCTTGTTAGATCATGCACTGCTGTTTGCAGAAACTGCCACTTGCCACAATGTGGTCAGACAAATTTATCTTTTGTTTACAGTTCAGTTATGACATTGAGTAGGCTTGTGTCTTACTGGTGCTATCGTAATTTTTATTTGTTTTATTTTTTTTTTTAAGTTCCCTGTTTCAGAGAGCTTATTGCATGTTTCTCTCATGAGACCTGGCAACCCCAACTTGATGTTTGTTTCCTTTTACAATACTTACATACTTATGATAATTACACACACACAGTGTGTCACAATCATTTACCTGTGAAAATACTGCAATTTGTTAAATGATGATACTACATTCTATATACATACCCAGGCCATTGTCTTCTGAATGCCTTATATTTGTATTTTGCCTCATTTAGCCATTTTTATGTGTGGAAAAGATTGATTTAGGCCAAAAACACATTAAATTTGCTTAACAATACATATTTATGACTAATAACAGGCCATAGTCAGCCTCAAAGCAGCATTGAAATGCATTATTATTTTTTAATGAATATCTTTGGAAAAAACGTGATAAGGTGAAGTTGTGAAAGTGACAAGGGACGACGTACATTCCTCTTATTGAATCAAGGCCACAGGGATGTTTCAAAGGCATGAATGAATGATTGCGCACCACCGAGTGCATAAATATGACAAATCTTTGAGTCAAACTGGCACTTGAAGACACTCTGTCCTCTGCAGAGACATGCCCAGTAGCAAAAGCATAAAGGGAGGCTGATTGGATAACACCATGACTAATAAAATTGTATCCGATCCAAGAGTGCATATCCCAAGGAAAATAAAGCAGCCAATGGGTGTCGTCTAAGTCCTTTTTTCCCTTCAATTTGTCCCTTTCCATGTCACTAAGACAAAATTTTGCTGTCCCGCCATTGATAAAACTAAGATAATGTATGGACTATGCATGGACTGACACAGTCTTTTCATCATCAGGGCAAACTTCTGATCCCCTAATTAGGGCCACCATTTGGTTGGCACATCAGTGGCATCATGCCACCAGGCTGGATGCTATGTATTACACAATCAATGGTTTAGTCAATATGAACATGGGGATGCTGTAGCTCATAGCGACTGAGAAGTGAGCCACCTTTACACTACCATAACAAAAACTAGTTTCTGTCACATGATCATAGCTGTTACTCAGGATGACAAACATCTCAGGGTAACTAGTAGAGTTGTAAACGACAAACCGATATGACGGGATGGCCGATTGGCTGACCGGATTACAAGAAGGGCTCAAAATTTGACCAGCCAGACCAGCAGAGGTCCATCCATCAATTTTTCTCCGCTTATCCGGGTCCGGGTTGCGGGGGCAGCAGCTTCAGTAGGGAAGTCCAGACTTCCCCGTCCCCAGCAGAGGTGAGTATGGTAACTTTTTTGCTATGTAACTTGTTTACTTTGAAATGTTGCACCTTTGAGGGCCGCACGGTGGCTGAGTGGTTAGCACATTGGCCACACAGTCAGGAGATCTGGAAGACCTGGGTTCAAATCTCCGTTGGGCATCTCTGTGTGGAGTTTGCATGTTCTCCCCGTGCGTGCGTGGGTTTTCTCCGGGTACTCCGGTTTCCTCCCACATTCCAAAAACATGCATGTTAGGTTAATTGGCGACTCTAAATTGTCCAAAGGTATGAATGTGAGTGTGACTGGTTGTTTGTCTATATGTGCCCTGCGATTGACTGGCGACCAGCCCCGGGTGTACCCCGCCTCTCGCCCAAGGCCAGTTGGGATAGGCTCCAGCATCCCCGTGACCCTAATGAGGATAAGCGGTACAGAAAATGAATGAATGAATGAGTGTTGCACCTTTGTTACATACCAGGAGTGTTGAAAACACCATGCTGTCTGAAATGTTGCACATTGTTACATAATTATTGCAATATATAACATAATTATTGACAACATTTTTGCAATATTATATTTTCTATTCTATTATTATATTATATTATATTATATTATATTATATTATATTATATTATATTTATTTATTTATTTATTTATTTATTTATTCCAAGAGAAGTGTCATTTTTTAAGGAGCTTTGAACTATTTATGTATTGTGTGTTACTGATTTGACTGAAGGCTAAGACTTCTGTTTTTTACATGTTATACAGGGTGGACTAAAAGAAGCGGTACAGTTAACATTTATTTACATACATTACATTTGCATGTTAGAATGTAGCCGCAACGGGGCACAAGCCAGTGTCTTTTTGTGCCGGTCCCAAGCCCGGATAAATACAGAGGGTTGTGTCAGGAAGGGCATCCGACGTAAAACTTTGCCAAACCAGAACATGCGAATCAGACAAATGACTTCCATACCGGATCGGACGTGGGTTACCGGGTTAACAACGCCCACCACCGGTGCTGCTCACCGATAAACTGGATTACTGTCGGCCGAAGAAGGAGAGGAGGAAGGTGTGTCCGTAGAAGGAGAGAGAATAGGAATGCTAAGAGTAAGACCAAAGAGGAGGTTTATGGATGTAGTGAAAGAGGATATGAAGGTAGTTGGCGCAAGAGAAGAGGATACAGAAGACAGAGATAGATGGAGGAAATTAATTCGCTGTGGCGACCCCTGAAGGGATAAGCCGAAAGGAAAAGAAGAAGATATTTGCATGTTAGACATATTACATTGAATATTTAATCCCTCGAGTGCTCAAATAAATGTAAATAAATTAGTTAGTGTTAACTGTCCCCATAATTTTGACCCACCCTGTATTTTATATGGAATCAAACCTGACACAAATATCATGCTTTTACTGAGAGAGCTCTGATATGAACTGAAACTAAAAACCAAGTGGTGTCCAATAATCACAATTATCACTGACACATTTGGATGATTGCAAGGGTTTTATTTGCTATTATCTTTCATGAATACGACGGGCCACATTAAAAAAACAAAACAAAAAAATTTTAGATTAAAAGTCGTAATATTACGATATTTAAAGCAGTAAATTTACGAGATTATAAAGGGTTAAATGTAAGACTTTTTTTCTCGTAAATATACGAGCCATTTTCACACAAGCCCCCTGTGTTTATAGCTGTCTCAGGCAATGAGTATTAAGTGAAATATTCAAATCATCAAGATTTCGAGAATTACCTCGTAAATTTACAAAATAAATGTTGTATATTTACAAAAAAAGATCCTCATGTTACGAGAGGAAAAACTTTACTGTACGGGAATAAAAGTTGTAACTTCATTTTATAGGCATTGCCTGAGACCTCTATGAAACCGGGAGCCGTATGCGGAGGGCGGGGTATTAGAGCGTAGCGGTGAGATGACGCTAGTTCATGTTAACCTGGTTGTGACCAACTGTTCTGTTTTTCTGTCTCATTATAAATAAAAGCTTGTCTGAAGCCAGAGGAAAGTTCCCCTCCCCACTGAAGAACCATGCTCTAGTTTCCTTCGGACACGTATGACACAATGACACGTCAAGTTATGACTTTAAATCTTGTACAATTCCGACTTTAAAACTTGTACATTTACAACTTTTAATCCCGTAAAATTACGACTTTAAAACTCGTAATATTACAACTTTAAATCTCGTAAATGTATGAGCTTTTATTTATAAAGAGACAGCAAAATAGAGCAGTTGGAAACAAAACAGATTACCTTGGGTTAGCATCGTGATTAGTCTCACCATTACCCTCATGTACACCACGTTAAGCTTTTCATAGCTGTCTTAGGCAAGGAAGGAAACTTCCCTCTGGCTTTAGACAAGCTTTTATTTTAAAACGGGACAGCAAAACAGAGCAGTTGGCCACAACCAGGTTAACATGGGCTAGCGTCGTCTCACCGCTACACACTAATACCTCGCCCCTCCACGTACAGCTCCCGGTTTTATAGCGGTCTCAAGCAATGGCTATAAAATTAAGTTACGACTTTTATTCCCGTACACTTAGGTCTTTAACATGATGATCTTTTCTCACAAATATACAACATTATTGTCTTGATGATTTTAATGCTTCATTTAACAGGCATTGGCTAAGACGGCTATAAACACAGGGGGCTTGTGTGAGATGTAAATTACGGCTTTTTTTCTTGTAAAATTACGACTTTAAATCTTGTAAATTTAAGACTTAAAATCTCGTAATATTACGACTTTTAATATCGAAATCGTATGTTTTTTGTTTTTTTTCACGTGGCCCTTATACGTCATCATACATGAACTTTGAACATCATAAAGTAACCTTAAGTTTATATTTTGACTCCCTTGTCAAGTTGTTTTGTTAGCAGGATCGGTTAACGTGTCATACACACTATTGACAGAAGTATTTACGATCACTACACCTACAGGAAGTGAAGTGAACTGTTGGTGCTGCCTTTGCAGCAATACCAATTCAAACTCTTTATGTAATCTTTTTTGTAGATTGTAAATTTTGTAGCGTATTGTTTTTAGTTTGGTTTTTTTTAGTCACCATTAACATTTGTGAGGTCAGAGGTCATTAATGTTGCCCGTGCGATAACGCAAATGTATTTGATGGGTTGTAGGNTTACACAATCAATGGTTTAGTCAATATGAACATGGGGATGCTGTAGCTCATAGCGACTGAGAAGTGAGCCACCTTTACACTACCATAACAAAAACTCTTTTCTGTCACATGATCATAGCTGTTACTCAGGATGACCAACATCTCAGGGTAACTAGTAGAGTTGTGAACGACAAACCGATATGACGGGATGGCCGATTGGCTTGTTCAAACTGTTGAACAAGCCAATTGCTTGTCCAACTGTTCTTTTTTTCTATCTCATTATAAATAAAAGCTTGTCTGAAGCCAGAGGAAAGTTCCCCTCCCCACTGAAGAACTATGCTCTAGTTTCCTTCGGACACGTATGACACAATGACACGTCAAGTTATGACTTTAAATCTTGTACAATTCCGACTTTAAAACTTGTACATTTACAACTTTTAATCCCGTAAAATTACGACTTTAAAACTCGTAATATTACAACTTTAAATCTCGTAAATTTATGAGCTTTTATTTATAAAGACACAGCAAAATAGAGCAGTTGGAAACAAAACAGATTACCTTGGGTTAGCATCGTGATTAGTCTCACCATTACCCTCATGTACACCACGTTAAGCTTTTCATAGTTGTCTTAGGCAAGGAAGGAAACTTCCCTCTGGCTTTAGACAGGCTTTTATTTTAAAACGGGACAGCAAAACAGAGCAGTTGGCCACAACCAGGTTAACATGGGCTAGCATCGTCTCACCGCTACACACTAATACCTCGCCCCTCCACGTACAGCTCCCGGTTTTATAGCGGTTTCAAGCAATGGCTATAAAATTAAGTTACGACTTTTATTCCCGTACACTTAGGTCTTTAACATGATGATCTTTTCTCACAAATATACAACATTATTGTCTTGATGATTTTAATGCTTCATTTAACAGGCATTGGCTAAGACGGCTATAAACACAGGGGGCTTGTGTGAGATGTAAATTACGGCTTTTTTTCTTGTAAAATTACGACTTTAAATCTTGTAAATTTAAGACTTAAAATCTCGTAATATTACGACTTTTAATATCGAAATCGTATGTTTTTTGTTTTTTTTCACGTGGCCCTTATACGTCATCATACATGAACTTTGAACATCATAAAGTAACCTTAAGTTTATATTTTGACTCCCTTGTCAAGTTGTTTTGTTAGCAGGATCGGTTAACGCACACTATTGACAGAAGTATTTACGATCACTACACCTACAGGAAGTGAAGTGAACTGTTGGTGCTGCCTTTGCAGCAATACCAATTCAAACTCTTTAGGTAATCTTTTTTTGTAGATTGTAAATTTTGTAGCGTATTGTTTTTATTTTTATTTTTTTTAATCACCATTAACATTTGTGAGATCAGAGGTCATTAATGTTGCCCGTGCGATAACGCAAATGTATTTGATGGGTTGTAGGTCAAGGTTGTTTGCAAGTTCTTCCAATCTTGACCCATGCAAGTATGGCTTATGACCTTCGTTTGTGCAACGGAGTTAAATCATGCTGGAACCTTCCCTAAACTGTTGGGATGGAAGCATACAATTGTTGAAATGTCTTACTAAGACATAAGAATAAGAAGCTTAGTCCAACGTTTGCCTTTGATTAACCAGTGCATTGTGATACTGTACATTTTGTGGTGACTTGTGCAAGATACACACACGTGTAGATACATTTTGAATATTTTGAAACATAAGCCCAAGTGACCAAGGAGAAGTCCATTACATCCAAAACATCCAAGCCATTTTTAAGAATTGTAATTAAATTTATGTTGTCCGTCAGCTGACCTGAAAATCTATCCATGTAGTTTATATATGGCCTGTTCTATTCGAGGTCCTACACGTAGACAGCAGAACAAACAGTTAATTAAAAAGTGAGTAGGTCTGTCATCATAATAGAAATGAATGAACATATCAATTGAAACAAAATCCTTGTGAGTTTGTGGCTGATTGTAGATAAAATGTGTTTTCCCAAACAAGCACAGTTTGAAGAGCATGCCCACTGACATGACTATGTTTTTTAGGATGGGCATTCATTCAGGCGGCATCTCATGCTTGTGCCCCCAAGATATCACGCCAATTATTTCTCTCTGTGGGAGCAACCTATTTGTGGAAGTCCTTCTTACAATTTGAGTGAGGCGTCATTATCATGCTGCATCCTTCCTGTTTCCTGACTGGACAGTTGACACGGAAGACATCACCTCCCACTCGGACGCTTTGGGGCCTTCTAAGCGTGGTCGTGACGTTGCAGTCACTCCTATGGAGAGAATTCATTCCCACTGTGCATCTTCTCATCTCCATTTTAGGGGAGTTAGCAGCTCTGTACAACTCGCCCATGGCTCTGTCAAACATGAACCATCCATCCTGTCACATACAATATAGAAGTATTTGTGTCCATTCACCATAGTGCATATATTATTTTGTTCTACTTTTATTAGGTAACATTCACTAATGACATCCCTCTCCGTTATCCTTGTAATCCAGATCATTTTTTGGAGAAAATTTCAAGCCAAAGAGATCAGATTGGAATTAGTCTGGCTTTTATTAGTGTGTCCAATTGGTGTTTTCCGCCATGTCAAATGACACTGACATTGCACGCACATTTAAAAACGTGCTCTACACATAATGTGAGCATTACACTACACGCTATTTGTAATATACAGACAGTGGGTAGCCAGAGGCTGCTGACAAGAGGATGTTAGGTGGGCGAGTGGCATTCTATTGCACAATTCATGTGCACTAATCAATGACCACTCAGTAGTGGAGTAAGGAGCGACATGATAGCCTGTAAGAGTTCCGGGCGGCATTCGGATACAAGCAACCAAGGAAAAAAAAACGAAACCCTAAGAGGTTGAATGTGCCATGTGGCGAGCAAGCAATCTCACATAACATGTGACCAATCACCCATTGCTTTCAAGAATATAAATCTTTGCTCTAGCTTTTCTCGTGGAAACCAAGATAGTAAACCCAACCTTGTTTGATGAGTAAGTAAAGAATGTTCGTAAAGTACCTTTCTTTGGTTTAAGCCAGTCCAACTTTGGCTGTATTTTAAAACCACTGGCAAACTTGTTAACTTGGCACCCATCATGCAGCTCTGCTGTAAATTACTGGTACACCTCAATAAATTAGAAACTCTTATTTCACTACACACAGAGTAAAATAGTTCATGATGGTATTTCTTAATATTTTTGTATTATTTTAGTAATAAAAAAAACTGAAATCCCCAATTCGATATCTCATAAAGTTTTTATGTTTTATAATGTTGTTATTTTTATTATTATGTTGTGCTATTATTATTACGCCTACAACCACCTACAACCTAATAACTCATTACATTCTTAGTTTAAGCTTCTCATATAAGGCCTTTTTGACACACGCTCATATAGCACTATCCAATTTATGCAAGGCTTACAGTCAATTGAATACTGTGAAACACACAATAGATGCATTGTTCTCACTCACACAAGCTTAAGTCTCACCTCTACACAAACGTAACTTTCACCTTCTATAGGGGCGCAGCAACTGCTATTCATAGTCTGTGTACTTTTATTCTGCAATCTTCTTTGATGCACATGTAAGCTCAAGACACAGGACAGGAAAAATATAAACACATCGGAGCTTAATTTCTTTCAACGTGGATGCCTTATTTACTCAAATGTTTGCCATATATGTCACATGAAAACAAAAATTAAAACACCAATTTCAATACAGACTTGGATTTAAGACAAGTACTGAAAGTAATGGAGGGTTTTTGTTTTTTTTAGATGGAAAACAATGAAATGAAAACGAAACAAATGCTACAAAGGAAAACAGAACAGATACTACAAAGGCTACAGAGGCTGGAAAACCTGGACCTATACATCAGAACCATAAGATAGATGAAGTTAAAAAACTGAGGGTGGAGAACAAGGTATTACAGCAGGGAACCTGTGGCTTTGGAGCCAGATGTGGCTGTTTTGATGACCACAATTGGCTCTCGGACGTTTCTTAACACCTTAACATTTATTTATTTTAATTTAGTCTTTTTTTAAATATGTGTAACGTATCTTGCTCATAACAGCGGTGTTCAAAGTGCGGTACGAGTAATTTTTTGGGCCGCGCGACATTCTAAAAATACAATTTAACAAAAAACAGCAGAAACTAAAAAATCATCAGTAATTTTTCAAAAATAAAGTCACAATTTTAGGAGAAACCTTTTTTTTACATTTTTGGAAAATTAGGTCGCTTATCCTCATTAGGGTCGCGGGTGCGCTGGAGCCTATCCCAGCTGACTTTGGGCGGGAGGTGGGGTACACCTTGGACTGGTCGCCAGTCAATCGCAGGGCACATAGAGACAAACAAAGACATACAACCATTCACACACACATTCACTATTTAGAGTCGCCGATTAACCTAACATGCATGTTTTTGGAATGTGGATATAAACTGGAGTACCCAGAGAAAACCCACACACGCACGGTGAGAACATGCAAACCCCACACAGAGATGCCCAACGGAGATTCAAACCCAGAACCTCCTGACTGTGAGGCCACCATGCTACCCATTCATCCACCGTGTGCCCCAAGTTTAGGAAAATTAAGTCAAAAAATTACAGGAACAATATCATAATTACGAGAAAAGTTCAAAAACTTTGAAAATTAAAATAAAAAAACAGCATAAATTGAAAAAAAATGCGTATGAGTAGAAAAACAAAAAGATCAAATATTAAGAGAATATTAAAACAAATATTAAGAGAAAAAAGACAATTTTACAAGAATAAACGTGTAATGTTATAAGTAAAAATAATGTGATTTTAGCAGTTATTTTTTTTTTTTTTTAAATCTCATTATATCATGAGTAACAAACAGAACAATATAAAGTTGTAATTTTTGGAATATTAGAATTTAAATTTATATGGGAATAAAGTTAAAATATTGTGGGAATCAAGTCATATTACAATTAAATATATAATTGTTGTTTTATAATGTTTAATGTTTTGTGTAATGTTTTTTGCTGAGATTTTTAAGTGAAACATGACAGAAATCACAGTGTTAAAAATAACATTCCAAATATAAAACCTTCTCAGCACTATTATATTCTAAAATTGTTGGTCTTACTTACAAATGCACACTTTTAGTTGTAATCACTGTCAAAAAAAATATGATGTGGCTCTCACGGAAATACATTTGAAAATATGTGACTGTCATGGCTCTCTCAGCCCAAAAGGTTCCCAACCCCTGTACTACAGGATAGTAATGCTGCCTTGAGTGCCGCTCTCAAAAAAGACAACGACGCAAAAGACAAAATGAGCAACTGAAGAACACATCTGATGACACGAATACATGAACGACGTGATCGTGACATCGCTGCAGATTAAACCCACTATGCCAGGGCAGTTGGGATTAAAGAATAACCAGTTGAAGGAGATGTCGCTTCAATGGAGCAACGAGTTGCTACTTTTCTACATTTAATGGAGGTGGACACAGACATTGAAGATCACAACAACATGGAAAAGGAAAACTCAAAAACAACGGAAGGAATCGTGGAACTGGCCATTAGAAACGAAATTTACTGTTAAACACGGAATCTTACAGACATTGGCATCATGTGAATGAAATGCTGTGATCGTGAGGAGAAACAACGTTTGTGTGTAGAATTATATACCTGGCGGACGCCTAAACCGTGGCGGACTGTAATCACAAACACTAAACCGTCCGCTCCAAAGCTGAAATGACCAGAAGGCAGCTGGGATACACTCCATCAAACTCCCCCACAAACCTAATGAGGGTAAGCGGTAGAGAAAAAGATGGATGGACTTTCTGAAATGAGTGACATATAATATTAAACGTTTCATAATATTCTATCCCATCCATCCATTTTCTATGCCTCTTATCCTCATCAGGGGCGCAGGGTATGCTGGAGCCTATCCCAGCTGACTTTGGGCTACAGGCAGGCAGGGTACACCCTGGACTATGTTCTATTAACTATTTCAGCAAAGTATTCCTCAGACTAATAACGTTTTCACCCATGTCAAATTCAATTTCATTCATCTTGATAAAGCACATTTTAGAGGGAAAGTGATAATGCAACTGTTAGAAAGTACAGTGGAACCCAAGGATATGACATTAATTCGTTCCAAAAGGATTTTTGTAAGCCGAATTTTTGTGTAACCCGAACAACATTTAACATGAAAATTGGCTAATTTGTTCCGCTGACCCGGAAGACCCCTCATACAATGGAATAAAACGTTTAATGCTGTATAGATAATGAGTATTGTAATACAAATGTAATGTAATGATGAAACCTGAAATAGAATGGATATTGAGTTAAAATTCTAAAAGTTTCTTACCTTTAATATGCAGCAAAGTGCAGTACAGTACGTACGCTGGCAGCGATAAACCAATCAAAGAACATTACGACATATGTAGCGTACGTACATTTACCGCCGCCATGCCTCCAGTAGGTATCCTACCGGTATGCTGCAGAACAACATTTTTGCTGAGCCCCAGGAGAGTTACGCCACCATATCTGAATGGATTGTGGATGCCTGGGCTAAGCTATCTGCTTTAACTCTTGTCCGAGCTTTCACGAAAGCCAGCATCATTGTTGAACAGCCGACTGACATTGAGACTGATGACAGGGAACCCGGCATGTTTAACGGCGAAATTGCCTCGCTGTTCAAGTCAGATGCAGAAGTTGGATTTGTGGGAGAAGATTGATTACAAATACAGAGTGTATTGTTAAATAATAGAATAAAGTTCAACTAAACTCACTCTTTTGCTTCCGTTGCCTTTTTTTGTAGATCGTATGTTATAGCATGCGCCTTAAAATACGGTAAATCAGAATAATTCCGAAAAAAACAAGTTTTGGTAGGATCGACAAACTTTCGTTAAGCGAATTCATTTTTGTAAGCCGGAGCAAAAAAAAATCAGAAAAATATTTTTGTATCCCAGATTTTTCGTATTCCGGGGCATTCGTATCCCGAGATTCCACTGTATTTAAGACCAGAAGTCAGGAGACCACGTACACGTTATGCTGAGGCTATTGATATGATATAATGCAGTGGTTCTCAGTTATTTTCTGTCATTCCTCCCCTAGGGCCCAGAAATGTTGTAACGTTTTATCACACATGTACTACACATACTGACGTTTAACAGGCTGTCTAATAATATTTCAAGTGTGTGACATTTAGTCTTTCTTATCGACCAGAAACGCCCCTGAAAGTGCACGGTAGAGTCTGGTATGTACCGTGCCGCAGCAGCACGTGGCAGTGTTGAGTTGAGCTCACTGAGCTCCAGACGTCACGTGACTGATTTCTGTGCATTTGCCTACACGGCCATGCTGGCATGATAGCAGTAATGCGTAGAAGAAGACGCTTAAAAAAAAAAATAATCAGCATGTAACATTAGCTTATTTC
This sequence comes from Oostethus manadensis, assembly GCA_024372805.1. Taxonomy (NCBI): domain Eukaryota; kingdom Metazoa; phylum Chordata; class Actinopteri; order Syngnathiformes; family Syngnathidae; genus Oostethus; species Oostethus manadensis. The sequence goes on along the minus strand of QODF01000023.1, from coordinate 364,644 downwards.
CCATGCAGAAAAGTACTCTGAAAAACTTGCATAGTATTTCCATCTCATTCCCAACAAAATGGAGGATTACATCTCAAAACGAAAGGACAGGCACATGGACTCCGTTTACAAGTAAAGGTAAGACCAAATGCAATTTATTAAAATTTAAAAAAAAGAAGAAGAAGAGTTCAGTGACAAAAAACATGATTTTGACTTCATATTAAATATTCTTTTGTTTGTCTTGCTATCAAATTGTGGAACAGTGCAATTGATTGAAGTGTCCAAAACGCCCATCATGAACCTCACCGCTCGTCACTGACTGTGAAGTGTATTCAAGAGTCAAATGGCATGTTGGGTATTAAAAAAAATGTACATATTGGCAGGTCACCGCGCCCCCCAGGTACAATGAGGGCGTGCTGACGCCCACCACTGTGGAACGAGAACCACTGATATAATGGAAGGATGCCAAAAAGAAAGCTTTCTCTGTTTTCTCTGTCTCATTCTGACATCTAGTGCATATAATCATAACTGCAACAAGGGCAACATTAAAGAAAACATTCAACATTAAAATAATTATCTACTCAAACATTTAAAGCTGGGGATTTCATATTTTTTAGACAAGTATTTTTTTTTTTAATAACTGTGATTTTAAATGCTCCAGATTGTTGTATGAATTATAGATCCGCTAAGTGTTAACCTAATCGTTAAATTTCACAGTCAAGACGTTTAACTTGTACTGTCATAAAGCATGTGTAAATAGACTACACGTTCAGTACTGCATGTTTGCGAGTGGAAAGGGGCGTGGTTTAGTGTTCAAGGGGGCGGGGTAGTAGAGAGGTCAAAGTTGAATCCAGTCTGGGCTATTGTGCTAAGCAGAAGAGTGGAGTACGATCAAACCGCGGCGTCTCTTCCCTCTTCCCCGGATCCTTCTATAACTCCCTCCCGAACCTCTTCCCCTTCTTCCCTTACCCACCCCCTGCACGCACGACAGCGGACCGTTCGGGTAAGAACGCGCAAAATGTGCCTTTTCTTGCTGTTCGTGTTAGCTTTTCTGGCAGATTGAAGGGCAGGGATAACTCCCGGTGTTCCTCAGTGCGCTCGAAGGCCGCGGGATGCGGCTAAATCCTGGACGCGGGGACGTTTAAGCTAGCAAGCCGGATGGAAAATTACCGGTTACGCTAAGCAGTCGAGCGAGCGTCCGAGCTTGCAGATGCTGCATGTTGGCCTGCTGTGGTACTCGTACGTAACCTAGCCTGTGTTAGAAATAAAGCCAGATGTTGACGAAGTTACGGTTTGAGTGATGTAGAGTCAAACTTGGCAATCTGTTGGCGTGATAGCTAGCGGTGCGCCTTTTCTCGATTTGAGCGTGACTTTGAGCTTCGTAAGGAACGAGCACTCCGCATCAAGGTACTTCGATCCGAATTGTGAGCATTCATACTGTGTAGTTGTAGCTTGTTTCGCGTCCGCTGCTCGGTACCATAAAATAGTCGGTGCCGGAGGGGACAGTGGGTCATTGTATTGTTGTGAATGAGTGGAGCGGCGCCAGTGTAATGCGAAGGACAGCAGTTAAATGGCTCCTTCTTTCGCGGTTTCCTGCTGGTAATGGCAAAGCGCTTCATCGCAGCTTTCAAAGAAGATGATAGTTGTACTTCAACTTTAGGCACGCTCTACACTCAGGGCAGCATCTTGAAACGATTGACTTCTTACTTTCTGGTTGTATTTGATGAGCTTTGATTTTTCATGCTGCTGCAGACATTTATTTAGTGGCCAAAGATTCACTCGTGTCTGTCACATCCAGCAGCAGCAGCAGCAGCAGCAGCAGCAATGGACTCAAGTATGGTTGAAGGAGGACTTAATGTCACCTTAACCATCAGATTACTCATGCATGGAAAGGTGAGTGTGGCTGTATGCAAGGTTTCATAACATATGTGGAGAAATTACTTTAACTTGAACACATTGTGCTGTCTTCTGTAGGAGGTTGGAAGCATAATTGGCAAGGTATGTTGTTTTTCCCATGAGATGGTTATACCTACACACCCCCCGGTGTGTAAAATCTGTGCATTTATCTACACTGCAGAAAGGAGAGTCTGTCAAGAAAATGAGAGAGGAGGTGAGATGCAAAACTTAAAGGCACAATGAATCTGTGGCTATCTGCTTGTCTGAGTCATGCATCATATGATTCTGCTGCATCAGTTTCCATATTGTTTTTTTTCTGTGCCTGCAGAGTGGCGCTCGCATCAACATCTCAGAGGGGAACTGTCCAGAGAGGATTATAACCCTCGCAGGACCCACCACCTCTATTTTCAAGGCTTTCTCTATGATCATTGAGAAACTCGAAGAGGTTGAATTTGCACACCACATCTGACAAATGAGGTGTAGTTAAACATGAATAATTGCCTGTCATCGCTCTGTTTTCTTAGGACATCAGTACTTCAATGACTAATAGTACAGCCACCAGCAAACCGCCTGTCACCATGCGCCTCGTCGTGCCTGCCAGCCAGTGTGGCTCGCTCATCGGCAAAGGGGGATGCAAGATCAAGGAAATTAGAGAGGTGTGTAATAGTTTATTAGGAGAGACCATCTTCTTGCTAATCACAACACTGTCTGCAAAAATGCTTTGCATTTGAGGCAAATAAACACGCAAGTATTCAAATGAATTGCTTTGCAAGTGATGCTAATGAATCGTGACACATGATATTTTTATGTTCCTTTTCTACTCACTCCATGGCACAGTCTCAGCTTGTCACGGATGTACTTGCTATGCATGCTTGCGTTTCCATCTGCACAACCAGGTACTATTTCTGGTGTGTTGATGTGATTGCCATAAAGTCTCATGTTTGCCACACAGTCAGGAAATGGGTACTCCAGTTTCCTCCCACATTCCAAAAACACGCATTTTAGGGTAATTGGCAATTTTAGATTGTCTATAGATATTAATGTGAGTGTGAATGGTTGTCTATGTGCCCTGCGATTGGCTAGCCACCACTCCAGGGTTTACCCTTCCTCTTGCCCTGAGTTACCTGGGATAGGCTCCAGCATACACCTGCGATCCTAGTGAGGATAAGCAGCATAGAAAATGGATGCATGGATGATTGCCATAAACCACTGCTGGTTGCTCATTGGTCGAGCAGATTTGTCATCTCTGTATTTGTTTGGCAAGTAGTGACAAAAACACAAACGGTACCATTGCTTATCCTGTTGCAATGCCTTAGTTCTGGACAATGTTGATTATTTTCTTGTATTTATTTTATTATATTTTTATATTACTTACTTTGTGTGGTCTCCACTTTGTTGCAACATTCCTTTTTTTGTTTTTGCTCACATTACAGTGCCTTATGGCCAAATTATGTAAAGTAATTGAGGACTCGATAAATTGATTAATTAAACAATCAAAAACAAAATTACACGGTTGTGATTTTTTTTATTTTACTGGAATTTTTGATAAGAGACAGTACATTTTATTTTCATTGAGGTTTTTTTTTTTTTGCTTGTTTGTTAAAATGCTCTTGACACTCCAATTACAATGTTAAATACTGTTGAGAAAATAAAAGTTTATTGGTTTTGAAATGATGTATTATGCCATTAAAAATTGTCTTGAAAAATGTTGTCAATCTAATCTAGTAAAATTTGTGACAACCCCAGCGACAAGAAATACTTATGTCTCATTCCAACGGATGTGTTCAGTGCAGCGTGGTTTTCAGTTTCCCGTAGTACTAGTTTAAAGTGGAAAAACAACCACCTCAAACCAAGACGAGTAAAGCTAAGTCATCACGGTGCTAAACAAAATATTTTATACATACTGCAGGCTGCTGTTTGTAATTCTTATTAAGCTATCCTTTGTGTTAGTTGGTCCTTGACATTTTCTTTGTGTGTCCACAGTCGGCAGGAGCTCAGGTACAAGTAGCAGGGGACATGTTGCCCAACTCAACCGAGCGTGCTATCACTGTTGCAGGGACCCCGCAGTCCATCATCGAGTGTGTCAAGCAGATATGCGTTGTCATGCTTGAGGTAAAGACTCAAATGCAACAATTATTTTAGGGCGCCCTAAAAAGGACATTTTAGGGCGTCCCGTAAGTTCACTGTTCAGCAATGTTGTTCGTGTTTCCTCAGTCTCCCCCAAAAGGAGTTACCATCCCATATCGACCCAAACCCTCAGGCTCGCCTGTCATTTTTGCAGGTGGTCAGGTAAGCATCAAGGCATATGTTTCATCCTCCACAGTTACACACTTGGTGCTGAATTTGTATTTCGGTCGAACTGGCCCTAAAACTGCAACAATTTGCTAATCAAGGTTTTTGTAGCGTGCCTAAGTTTGTTCTGTGAGCACCCCAAGGACGGAGGACTGATGGATAGGATGATGGAAGTACACTGTGTGTGACTCTGTCACAAGCTTCTAAGTGCTATTCTCTCCTTGCAGGCATACGCTGTCCAAGGGCAGCACGCCATTCCTCAGCCTGATGTAAGTGAAGGGCCCTCTGTAAGTGATCTTATATATATGCAAGTCCGGTCCCGGGATGCCATGCCACCCTATCGCTTCATCATAGTTTCCAGTCACTTTAGTCTCACATGCAAAGCCATTTATTGAAGTGTAATATGAACTTATATCAAAACTTAAGAATAAATGATACATTTCATAGCTCATTATCACTACTCTTTACATCTTGGTTTTGAAGTTTATTCCCACTTATTATTTTTTGTTTTATGTTTGCTGTGTGTCCACCCCCTGTTGCCCTCACAGCTCACCAAACTTCACCAGCTGGCCATGCAGCAGAGCCCCTTCCCCATTGCACACAGCAACCAGGGCTTCCAGGGTAGGTGGGCAGTCTATGGTCACTGCTTTATACAGACATTTATTTACTATGTCTGTGATGTTTTTATTTTATTTATTTATTTTTGCAACCCTGTAGCTGGGATGGATGCCTCTGCACAAACTGGCTCTCATGAGCTAACCATTCCAAACGATGTAAGGCCGTCTACTGTAACATCATTTTTCTTTCCAGAGTGTCGCTCTGTTCTCACCATTCTTGTGTTCTTTCAGCTCATTGGCTGTATCATTGGCCGTCAGGGGGCAAAGATCAACGAGATACGCCAGATGTCAGGCGCTCAAATCAAGATTGCGAATCCTGTGGAAGGTTCCACTGACAGACAGGTCACCATCACTGGCTCCCATGCCAGCATCAGCCTTGCTGAGTACCTTATCAATGCTCGGTAATGCTGATTATTTGAAAGATTATCTGTCTGGTTGTTGCAGTTTTGAAAACCCTTCAGTTGCACAAAATCATCTCTTATAGTTAAACCGGTTAAAGCAGTTGCAGCTTTTATTGCTATTGATATGGCATGTCGGGTGTTGGATTAAATCCGAAAACATAATGCGCCACTATTGAAGCATCTTATTTACTGTGCTCAGGCTTTCTTCTGAAGCCACTGGACTTGCTGCCAACTGACATGGAGGATCTTCATCAGCATCTAAAGTTGCCCTTCCCCCAACTTTTTACCAAGAGGTCCCTTATTGAACATCATTGCTAAAATACTTTGAACTCATGTTTCCTCTGCTTTGGGTTGTGCGCCTTGGTTGTAACAACAGCATTATTATGACAATGGTATTTTATTTATTTATTACGTTTAAAATTCCCATTACATATGGTTTTTAAAGACTTCTCTTGTTCTTCTGCTGTATATCTGTATGATCTTGATAAAGGTAAAGTTGTTTTAGAAAAATCTGAAAAAGCATAAATAATGTTTTTCTTATGTCAGATTTTTCTTATAAAAAGTAAAAATGGAAAAAAAATTCAAAATTATAGACAGACTGTTCCCTTCCTTTTTAAAATATGTATTTATTTTTATTTAAGACACCGCTCCTTGTAAGAAAAGACTCTTGTGATTTTATTAGGAGCTGCGCCTCCTGAGCGATGCATTGTGGATTTGACAGGTTTTAAAAGGGTCTCAGTGGCCTTAGTTGAAGTTGATCGCAGAAAAGTTGTAGACAGCAATTTTCCATTGTATGAATTTGAAACTGCATTTTGTTTAACCGAGCATCCTAATTGCGTCATTCCTTTTTTTCCATCAGTTTAATTTCTTGATCAGAAGTATTGCCAATTGTTTTGTATTGCATTCTGATCTGAGTGGGTGGGCTGTGCTGCCAGGCGTGGGTCTGACTAAAAGGAAAATATTTTCTTTTCACTGAAATTACTAAAGACCATAGTAATGGTAATTATAATATTGAAATGTTTAAAGTATAGAATATTTTTTTTAACTGCTGGGCTTGGGGAATGCTGCAAGACTACAACATTTATTGGTCTTTAAAAATATATTGTGCAGAGGTATTAAATTATGATAAACTAGAAGGACAAGAATTCTAGAATTAACACTAGTTTCTGTTTTTGCCTGAGTCTGATTTAATTTTGTATTCTTTGCAGGAAGAGGAAACTCACTTTTTGTGCACGTTTTTAAACTATAGTAGATTTGGGTGCAACTAAATTGTTGAAGACATAAACATACAGAAATAAAAAAATGTCATGTTAAAACACCTTTTGTTTTCCTTATGCTGTTATTCATCAAAACAAAAACACTTTTACTAGCTTTCAAGCTTAATTCTCACCTTGTTTAATACTGCAGTATTTTCTTTTTTAAAACAAAGAACACAAGACGTTTTTTCTTAAACAATACATTATTTATTTTAGCTCATAATTTTCTTTTGATATAATTCCTATGTTACAGGTACAATGTGCAATGCTGTATAAAAACAAAACATTTCTATTCAAAGGATACTTAACTTTTCTAATAGTAAACACAGAAAAGTGCTCTATATTCTTTACCAGGCTACTGCTGCAGAAATCTTAAAGGGTCGAGGGGAACATGGCGATTTTTATGAAGGCGACAGACGTACTGAATTAAGTGAGTCCTTTAAGTTCAGTACAAAAGCACATTCACGTTTATTAGCACCTGCACCAGTGTTGCTGCTGAGAAAGTTTAAGCGTAAGACGTTGTCCTGCTTCAGTTCAGTTCAGTGCAGTGCATGTTAGGAGGTTGTTGCTGTGAGTGCAGGCACTAAACACTCACTAAAGACAAAATTTTTAGGAGGTTCTACAAGTATTTAACAATGTCAAAAGTTGCCTTTTGAGTGAACTGAAAGGTCTCCCTTCCATCATAAATTTGATGACCTCTCCAGGAGGAGTGTTTTTTAAAAAGAGAACCTACTGAGAAACCTATATCGCGCACCATGAGTGTTACTGTAGTTCCCATTCCATTTTTTACCTGCTTTTTCGTGCTCACATTTAATGACATAAATAACTGAAGAAATATTTTCAGGATTAGAAAAGTGTAAACTTTCACAAAATATAAAACGGACAGATTCAAATCTTAAATTATAAACATAGAGTCATGCATTTGTTCACAGGGCTGCATACCATTTATTCTTAGATTTTATCTTACAAATAAAATAATGTTTTTCCCCATGTGGTACGTCATGGTTATTTACAGTATTATTCATCTGCATTTAATGCATTAGTGTATGGGGATGCTCCCAGAGTGATGGTTAGTGTGATTAATGGACTAGGTGTGTGTGTCTGGGCTGGCGTTGTGGCTAAGGGTACCTTTGTACCTACCTTGCCTACAAATAGTCCTGAATGTAAAATGACATTTATCTGATTATCTCACAAGCTGCCAAAGAAAAACAAATGACTGTCAAGTTGTGACAAATGGGAGTTAAGCCAGTCAATGCGCTTGGGAGCCCTCATAACTTGGTCTGAGATGTGTCATACTGTAGTTGTGATCCCTCATGGCATGCTGCACTGGCCCACTGGTGCACTAATGTGATGGTGGTTAGAGGTATTTGAGTCTACTTATTTATGGAGGTCCTGCGTGAGGCGGCTGTGGTGACCCCTGATAAGCTTGAAGGGGCGGTACCCATGCCCAAGCGCTGGGGGGTCGGCTCGGCTCTCCACTGCCCGACTGGTCCAGCTCAGTGCTGTCGCAGTCCGAATCATCACACAGGACGCGACCCTGAAGACAGACTGAAAGACGTCAGTCACGCATGTCAGGAAGAAAACAAGCAGATCTCTAGAGGTACTTCACCTCATTTGGATTCTGCTCGGCTTCCAGCTGAGCTTTGCCCTGACCTGACGTTCCTTCTCTGTCTGACAGGCCATCAGAAGCCTGCGCGGGATCCGTGTTGTCTGCCGGGATCTCTGAGCCCTGAGAGAGGAGGTCGTCACTGCGGTAGTCCAACTTGTCATCTGTGTTGGTGCTGACCACGTCAGGGGTGCCGCTATGGGAGTGATCTGTAGTGTGGCCCTCCTCGCCATCCGAAACTGACAAGTTCTCTGAGCTAAAGGTCGACACCGACTGACACTTGGTGATGCTTGTCGGACGCCTGAGGAACAAAAAAAAAAACAATTAGAAGAATTAGGAAGACTGCCATACATTGTAATGCATAAACAGCTAGTCAGAGAGAATGGTGCGCAGTCATTTCACACTGAGAAAGGACAGTAAGTTACCCACCGTCTCCGTGGTAACTCAACCTCACTGTCAACTTCACCCTCCTCCTCTTCTGACGACACCCCACGCCTCTGCAGTGACCAACAAGAAAAATGTGAAACTGATGAAAGATTTTTCCAGGAACAGGTCCCACACGCTTACCTGTTTACGTGTAATAGCTGCCCTGTATAGAATGGCTGAGGGTGTGAGGTGCTGACTTCCAATTCCCCCTGAAGCCCCTCGGGGCAACCTCACAGCGCCGGCTCCATCGTCTTTATCCTCCCCACCATCATGGGGCAGGCGTGGTGATCCCAAAGAGCCCCGCCCGGCTGCTGCCCCCCTCCCGCAAGGCGAGTCCGGGCTACTTGAGAATGGGAAGGATGCTGCATCCTCGCTAGGCGTGTCGCTGCGTGGGGGCGTTTCTGTGAGATCATCCAAACCGGCGACTCCTGCCTCTGATGCCCCTAATCCAGCAGAGGCGCTGAGGCTCCCTCCTCTTTCTAGCCCACCCAGTTTTGGATCCTCTTTTCTCTGGCCGCCCCCCTCTAGCGTGGTGCAGATGAGGTCGGGGCTGGAGGAGGATAGCTGCCTTTGCTGCTGCTCGTGGCTGAAGCCCCTCAGGGCTGCAGAGGGCTCCAGGAGCTGCTTGGAGGTGTTAGTGGCTGAGTTGTTCACCTGGGCCACAGTCTCTCTATTGGGAGATGACTGATTAGCTTTAAGTACTGCCAGATCTCCACTGCTGCCTTTTCCAGGCTTGCGATGACGGGTCTTTACCCTTCGAGTCCGGCTGGGAGAAGTTGCGTTTTTAGTGGGGCACGTTGGGATAGTGACTTGCATTACGGAGGAATCCATTTTGGGAATGATTACCTCAGACTTAAGGATGTCTGGCCTGAAAGAAGGAGAGAGTGACAATAAATAAATTCTATAATCTTAACTGGCACGAGCCTCACACCTCTTTCCTGAGGGAAGCTTCTGTGGGACATTTCTCTTCTTGATGAGCTTGTCCATGCTGTTGGAAGAACTGCTCTGTCTGGAGCTGTGGTGCTTAAAAAAACCTGGATACTTCTTATCCAGGGACTGCTCCCTCCTGGAGATAAAAAAAAAAAAAGCAGCAAGTGACTCATTGTAAAGATTGTTATCATGAGCCAAAGACAGAATGTGTTGATGATTTTTACTCGAACCTCTGCAGCTCTTTTTCTTTAAGCTCCAGCTGCAGCATGACAGAGCTTAGCTCCATGTAGAGGTTGTTCGCCCTCTCCAGTTTTCTTTCATAGTGCTCCCGAATGTCTAAAGCATGTCTGAGGAGAAAAGCGGCAGCTGATGTCATCGTACACACGCATGAGCGATTCCAAACTCTCAGCATACACCCGAGGCCCTTCATCCACCAACGGGGACGGACAAAGGAGTGACATGAAGAACTGGCAGGAGTGAAAAGCGGCCTCTTCATGTGAGCAAACAATAAAAGCTCCGCCAAGCGGGGGAAACGCTGTGCGCGCGTTTAGGGACACAAACCTGAGCTCCTCTCTGCGTCGGTTGATCAGCTCCTCATCAAGTCGGTGCAGACAAGTGCCCTCAGATTTAATCTTCTCAAAGTGCTGTTTCACCTCCTCTCGCCATTCAGCCTGGTGAGACCACATTTTCCCGTTAAGCCTCCAGTTGGAGCTGACTTTCGGTGTTTCTTTTTAGTTTGGCATGTCGGATGACAAAGTGAGACTCTGTGAGTCCGCTGTGGGTGTTAGTCTTAGGACACACAAGAGTTGGACTAGAGCAGTGGTTCTCAAACGTTTTTTTTTGCAGAGCCCCCTTTTGGAGATTGAATGATTTTGACTGCAACCCCCTCCCGAAAAATACGGTAAAAATGGAACGTGTTCGTGGTAGCCCCCCCAGTTTGAAAACCCCTGGACTAGAGCAGGCCGCACGGTGGCTGAGTGGTTAGCACATTGGCCACACAGTCAGGAGATCTGAGAGACGTGGGTTCAAATCTCCGTTGGGCATCTCTGTGTGGAGTTTGCATGTTCTCCCCGTGCGTGTGTGGGTTTTCCCCGGGTACTCCGGTTTCCTCCCACATTCCAAAAACATGCATGTTAGGTTAATTGGTGACTCTAAATTGTCCATCGGTATGAATGTGAGTGTGAATGTTTGTTTTTCTATATGTGCCTTGCGATTGACTGGCGACCAGTCCAGGGTGTACCCCGCCTCTCGCCCAAAGTCTGCTGGGATAGGCTCCAGCATCCCCGTGACCCTAATGAGGATAAGCGGTATAGAAAATGGATGGATGGATGGATGGACTAGAGCATGTAGTTTATTAACAAAGACATTGTTGATATGATGTTTGACCTTACAAATGTTGTACATAGTCTTCCCAAAGCAACTCCATACTTCCCCGTTGTGTCCCAAAATACGCGTCCATATAGAGTATCTTACATGTACAGTGCAACCTCGGTTTTTGACAAATTATTTATTGTGTGTGGTGTATTTTTTTTCCACAGAATGCACGCAGAATGATGAACAGCTCAGCATCAATCTCCTTTCTCTCTTGTAATAACTGATGTTTGTACCAATTGCTGAATTTACAATCTACAGTGTATAAAGGTCATGTGAACAGGTAGGATTTCCCCTAGGAAGCTGTGGTGGTGGGTCACAACGCTCCTGCGTCTGCATTTTATTTTTATGACAAATAGCAATTTTTATGACTTATTTATTTAGTTCACATTTTTCAACAACTAGCAGAACATGAATCGAGAACATTGCAAAACTGTTTTCATTTAATTCATTGGCAAAGTTGCTGAGAGCACTTAAACTGAGAGTCTGAAATCTCTCTCTTTTTGTTGACCTATTTTACACCAATAATACTGTGTGTCTGGTACAAAAGTACATTTTGTTCTATTTGACACAAACCTAAATTTAATGTTGTGCATTCATGCATCCATTTTCTATACTGCTTATCTTCAAGAGGGGCGGGGGTATGCTGGAGCCTATCCCAGCTTACTTTGGGCGAGAGGCGGGGTACACCCTGGACTGGTCGCCAGCCAATCGCAGGGCACTTGCAGACAAACAAACATTCACACTCACATTCATACCTATGGACAATTTAGAGATGCCAATTAACCTAACATGCATGTTTTTGGAATGTGGGAAGAAACCGGAGTACCGGGAGAGAACCCACGCATGCACGGGGAGAATCAGCATTATTACTAACTCTTTATTCCATTGTCTGTACTCACCCACAATCCAACTATGTTCTGTTCTATTTATTATTATTTATTATGATTGCTATATAATTTATTTACCGTGACAAGGACGTAGACTACTATTTTACCACATTGTCACATTACCTTACTTTGCATTTTAAACTTACTAAGAGCACATTTGGAATGCAGGAATTGTACAAATGTATTGAAATAAGGTAAAACTGACAGGGGTAGGATTAAATAACCTTCGTTTCTTACTAATTCTTTTGGACACGTGGAACTGTCAATTGTATTAAGTGATGTAATCCAATGTAATTTACATGCATGTTCAAATAAAATTAAACCATTACCGAGTTTGTAACTGACTAAAGTGCAGCATCCTCATTGCTATACCAACACACTCCACTCATTGTCGTGTTTGCTATTTAAAAAACAGGGTTTTTGATCATATTTTTGACCCCGTATGGACCCACCACCTGCTGGTGCCTTGTCAGTCCAGTGCCTTGCATGTCCCTGGTTCTTGGGACATGGAACATCACCTCTCTGGATGGGAAGGAGCCTGAGCTTGTGCGAGAGGTTGAAACATTCTGCCTTCCATGCCTTCGTCTCCTGCAAGCTAGACTACTGTAACAGCCTTCTCACCGGGCTCTCTTAACGAGCTGTAAAACAGCTGCAGTACAACCAGAATGCTGCTGCTCAAGTCGTGACTAGAACCAAAAAATATGACCATATTAGTCCCGTAATCAGATATCCACAATGGCTTCCCGTTGTTTAGAGAATAGACTTTAGAGAGAATAGTTCAGAGAATAGTGGTAAGAGTGGTCGTCTCCCAACTTAAAGGTTGCAGGTTCAATCCTCTGTCCTGCTGTGATCATATTAAAGTAACCTTGGGCAAGATACTGAACCCCCCAATGCTCCTGATGCTGCGTCATCATTAGGTAAATGCAGCAACAGTGTCAAAGTGCCTGACATGTTAGAGCCATATGAACCATCTCAAGCTCTGAAAAGCTCAGGAAGTGGTCCCCTGGGGGTGCCCAGAGTCAGGACTAAAGACGATGAGGCTGCATTTCATTTTTATGCTGCCAAGATCTGGAACAGTCTTCCCAAAGATGTACAGAAATCCTCAACTGGCAATGGCAATGTTCAAATTCAGGCCGAAAACACTTCAATTCAACTGTGCATTTGACAACTTAAAGTACAGTATCATATCTGCACTTTTCACTTATAATTTATTTGTTTTATGTAATGATTTCACATAAAACAGTCTGTTAGTGCAGACATGCCAACATGTCCATGGGGGGCAAAAACATTTCTGTCCCTAAGGGTGGGCCTGACAGAAAATAAGAGAACCACCGGATTAGATGATGGGGGAGGATGCCAGAGGGAACTGGCAAACCCAAACGTATGGTAAAGGTATGCTGGGAATGTTTGACAGAGTCTCCTGTTTGTCAAGTTTTCAACTCTCACCTTCAGCAGAGCTTCTCCTGCATGCTTTAGGGGTGGACAAGGATATCAAATAATGGGCTTTACTGTCCATTACTGAGGGAGCTGATCAGCGCTGTGACCGCAAAGTGGTCGGTCCCAGTTGTGGCGGCAAACCGCAAACCTGATGGTGGACACCAGAGGTTAGGACTGAAAAAAGAGTCCTACCGAGCATGGATGGCTTGAGGGACTCCTGAAGTAGCTGACAGGTACTGGCAGGCCAAGCAGCATGCCGCTCTGGTAATGGTCAGGCAAAAACTCAGGTGAGGAAGCAGTTTGGTGAGGCCATAGAGCACAATTTTCGTCCGGCTTTGAAGAGGTTTTGGCAAACTGCTCGCATTGTCAGCAGTAAGTCGAGCTTGTTCCCTGTTCCTGAATGTTGGCCTACACCAAGGATGATTTGTCCCCAATTCTGTTCATAACTTTTAAGGACAGAATTTCTAGGTCCAGCCAAGGCGTTGAGGTTGTTTTGGGGACATGGGATCTCGGCTCTGCTATTTGCAGACAATTTGGTCCTGATAACATCATCATCAATTTCTTGGGAAGGTTAGCAGCTTAGTGTGAAGCGTCTGGGATGGGACTCAGCACATCCAAATCATAGGCAGATTGTGGCAGTGTTTGTAATGTTGTCGCTGGATTGTCATGGTGAAGAAAGAGCTGGACCAGAAGACCAGAAGTTCTCGATTTACTAGTCATTGAATGATCCTACCCTCATCTATGGTCATGAGCTTTGGGTTGTGACTGTAAGAACGAAATTGCGGATACAAGTGGCCAAAATGATTTTCCTCCCTAGGGTGACTGGACTGACCCCAAGAGAGAGGGTGAGGAGTTCAATTATTCGAGAGGTGCTTCGTCACATTAAATGGAGACTGTTTGGGTGGCTCGAGTATGTAGCCCAGAGGCTTCTTGTACGCCTCTGTGGTTAGGTGTTCCGAGCAAGCCCCAGGACAGACCTAGGACACGCTGGAGGGATTACATCTCACAATTGCCCTGGGAACTCTTCTATGTGGTGGCTAGCAGTCTGAATTTCTTTTCTGTGTCTGCTGCCTCTGCAACCCAGACCCGAATAAGGGGAAAAAATTGGATGGATGGATTTTTGACTGTCTGGAACAAATTTATTGTATTATTTCCTATGGAAAATTTTTCTACGTTTTGTTTTTTGTCTGACCTTTTGGAAAAGATTATGGGTGAAAACCGAAGTTCCACCGTATACTCTCATTTAATATGCTAAGACCTAGGTTCCCAAAGTGGTGTATGCCAATTGTAATAGGAGGTACGTGAATAAAATTGAAAAACAATTAGAACCTAACACTCACAATTACGAGTGCGCCTGAATGCCTCACGCCCCAAGGAGAATGGAGCAGAAAAGAATCTGCTCAAAGTTGTTCATTGCTCTGTGTGCATCACATGAATAAATAAGTAAGCTTGATGATTATTTAGTACATTAAGTGTGCTTAATCATTACATTGATGTTCCAATCCCCACACAGCACAGTGGTGAAAACTGGTCACTGTGAGTGGGGATTCCCCGGAAAATGAGGCTTTATCATTAAATACATAAATTAAATTAATGTGCCATGTTAAATGAATATGCAGACATTGCCATTGGGAGTGGATAAAACAAGTGATGCTCAAATTCAAACCATTCAAACGTAAGGATCCCAAAATCAAACTGGAATAAAAGATACAGTATGTGGGATGATTACTCATCTTTCAGTGCTAATGTCAAACTAGGTCCAAATGTGACGTTGTAAAATAGAAAGTATTGACCTGTTAACACTTTCAAATTAATTAACCAATCAAGTATGTTCAGTATTTCTAAAGTTATTTATTTATCAGTGTTCTTTTTTTAAAATTGTATATATATATATATACATATATATATAATAATATATTTATTATTTATTTATCAGTTCAAGTAAATAAAATAAAATAAAAAGGAGTATGTTTAAGGAGTAGGAGCGGAAGTAGGGGGAGTTTGGGAACCTCTGTGCTAAGAAGAGCAACAATACCTGGGACTTGAAGTACGTCTCCTGAGGAGTGGAAAGAACGTCAGCTGATGCTATGTCCAGATGGAGTAGGATTTGACGGAAAGAAGGTCTATTCCTGGGTTTACAGTTCCTGCAAAACCCAGATTACACACAACTGTGTATTTTTACACTGTACCAAAAATTAATCCCTTAATCATAGATAAACAACATTGCACTCTTTATCTGTTTATTTTCTTCCTCCAAGGCTGTGCTCACGCTTCACCCAGCCTTACTTCAGAAATCCAATAATTACTCACCAGCATTGTCTGAGTAGGATCTTGAAGCCATCAGGGCAGCTCTCGGGTATGGGCAGCTGAAGGCTGTTGTTTCCCACACCCCAGATGATTGCTGATGAATCCACATCTTTATAAGGGATTTCTCCAGTTAGCATCTCCCACAACACCACTCCAAATGACCTGAAAGTCAGATTAAAGCTTAAATAAAGCTTAAAGTCATTTAGAAATGAGAAACAAGAGATCAAATGACACTTAGCATCACATTACAAACAGAAAATACAGAAAATCATGAATTAGAACTAAAGAAAGTAACAGTAAAATAATGTAAACAAACAATATTAAAAAAACAGAAAGACACTTGAAAGCATCAATTGGACCTACCAGATGTCCACCTTTTCTGACACAGGCTCATTCCGAATAACTTCAGGTGCCATCCAGGCTACAGTGCCTGCAAAGGACATCTTGGTGCTTTTGTCGATGAGCTCCTTCGAAGTTCCAAAGTCTGAAATCTTCACAAGGTCATCGTGTGTGATCAGCATGCTGCAAAACATCAACATTGTATCCATCAAATATCAGTCACTTGACAATTGACAGTTTTCATAAGACACTCAGGTTTTGAAAGGCAACCCATGAGTCCCCTCTTGTAGTACTGCTATTGAACTTAGGAGAGCAATGGTGAGATGTATAGCTTGTGAGTGTCAAACATTCAGAAGCAATTATAGCTCATCACATGGTGAATGTAATTCTCTTGCTTGTGGCCATACGTTACCTGACTACATCCATACCAGGCTATGTGAGGCTAAAGATACTATGTAAACTGTGTTTAGCTGACCCTCTTTTTAACATGTTTCTTAACCATTCTTTCCTCATGATGGATGCTGTCTCCTATTGGTTGAGATGGTGCTTCTCAAATAGTGGGTCCCTGTAAGTGAGGGTGGGGGAGTCAGAGGGAGGGAGGCCTGTCGGGGGGGCAATAGTGACAACAACGGTATTGTTTTACCTGCCAACGTGTAGAAATGTATTTTACTCAACATGCTATTTGATTTTTCAATATGCTTAGATGCTTCATAGCTCTCCATTTTGTTGCATTTGCATTTTGTTACTGGTTTCAGTTTCAACTTCAGTCTGTACAGAACAAATAAATTACAGTTTCTCAATATTCTTCTTTTCCTTTTGGTTTATCCCTGCTTATCCCATCAGGGGTCTCAATATTATTTCAAAAGACATGGTTTAGAGTGTGTCAAGCTGACCCTGGGCATTACAAATATCACATTATCACATCACGCAAGTTGTGATGAATGGTTGACTTACTTGGGGGACTTGAGGTCTCGGTGTATGATCTTATGAAGGTGTAGGTAGTTCATGCCTCCTGCAATGCCCATGGACCACTCAACCAGGAGGGAGGGTGTGATTTTACGGCCCGCCCTCAGCACCTCGTACAGTTGGCCTTGGGCACAGTATTCCATCAAGATGCAGTAACAAGGAGCCTGGGTGCACACGCCCCTGGAAGACAGCATCAATCTTTTTAGTGGGGGATAAACAACTTGAATGTAGGACAGAGGGGTTTCCCTACTTGAAAGTAATTATGTTGGGGTGCTTGAGTTTGCGAAGATGTTTGATTTCAGTCTCCTTGATGTCTCGCACTTTCTTTACAGCCACGTCTTCTCCGTGGAACTTGCCGAGGAAGACGGCCCCCTGCGCCCCACTGCCAACCCACTGCAAGTCTGAGATCTCCTCAAATGGAACCTCCCAACACTCTGAATAGACACAGACAAGTAAGCAAAAACAGAAGGTTTCATAAATGCCATGAGAACACAGTGTTGCACATATTTTCCTTTTAATCCCAGCAGTGGCACCCTCACAGGAAGCATTTAATTCATTCCCACCGCACAGTGTGATGCTTCCAAATGTCAATCTTGCCAGTGGGAACAGGAAGGAGTCAGAGCATGCTACAACATAGAATGGGCATATTGCAGAGCAACACCTGCCATGTTCAAACAAATGAGGTAGAAACTAATTAATAAACAAAGTAACATATTATATAGAAGACAGCAGCTGTTGGCATGCCTTAAATAACCGAGAGATCTTGGTAACTAAAGAGAAACGTGCCAAGCACAGCGAAAGCGGGAGGCAAATCTATTCTTCATGAGGTCCACTGAAGTGTGAAGCTCTCTGGAGCCTCGCTTAAGCAGAGACAGATGCACATGACGCTTCCCCCGACTGGCTGCTAAAACTCCCTGTACCTGATGTGTGTAGTCAACACTGACATACTGCTGATGCACACAATGGCCTACTTCCATATTAGCACCAGAAATTGTCTTTATTTTTATATTATATGCAACCTGTGCATTTCATATGTTCTCAATTAGGCACCATCATTCAAAAATACAACTTTTTCCAAGTCCATGTCCAGGTGAGAAGACCAGTAGTCACAAGAGCGCATAATGACAACAAGGACAAAACATTGATGCAGTCCTCACGGGTGCTAAATTTTTACATAACATTTGTAGTTTAATGATTACTTTTGAAGCTCATCTTATTACAGTATAATGTGCCATTAAATAATAACATGTGCCATGTTTAACTTGTTAAGTTAGGAGGCATACACTATCAGCTTTCATGATTAGAAAACACAGTTTTATAGTTTATTTTACATATTACAGCTCTACAACTACAGTAGGATTGCACCAATTCAAGGTGGCAAAGACATCTGAATGGCTCTTTGTTCTGTGGCGTTAGATATTAATGATATCTAAAACACACAACTTTTGGTCTCACATACCTTCATGGCTATGCTTGTGTTCAGTAGAGTAGGCCTTTCCGATCATGGTCCAGACAGGTTTTAAGCACCCAAACAGTCCTTCCAAAAAACCTCCAGTTCCCGATTGTAGCCGAATGTTCTCCGAATGGCTCCGGAGAGCACCAGCCTCTGGGCTGTGGCCTGCCTCTGCCCCTCCGCCACACTGACAGTTGTCATGATCATGTAGTTTTAGCACACTGTTATCAAAGTGGCCTGAAGGTCCATCACTGGGAGTGGGACTGCTGCCACCTGGTGCCCCCGAGCCACCAGTGTCAATGGACAGCACGTTTCGGAGGACGCACTGCGTGGGGGTCAGGTCCGTTTCCGGGGTACAGGCAGGGGTGTCGCCATCGAGTCTTCGATAGGGGGGTTCTGATACCGGGGTGCTGAAGCCTGACAGGGAGGGGGAAGGGGCGCGGGGCTCATGAATACAGGTCCCACTCATCAGGTGTTTCCCCAACCCAGCAGGTTAGGGTGGATGGTGGATGAAAAGCTAG
Organism: Oostethus manadensis; assembly: GCA_024372805.1. Classification (NCBI taxonomy): domain Eukaryota; kingdom Metazoa; phylum Chordata; class Actinopteri; order Syngnathiformes; family Syngnathidae; genus Oostethus; species Oostethus manadensis. The sequence continues at coordinate 345,957 of QODF01000023.1, read as the reverse complement.
GAATACAACCTAAAGAAGAAGATTGAATAAAATGCATTATAAGTGCCATCATCCATAGAGAATATACTCCACATTGAAAATATGGTTGTATTTTATTCCAGCAATGAAAAAAGACAAAAGGGTAGCATTTGTGCAATCAGCCAGTCCTACGTCTATTCACACATTTCTGCCAGTCGTGCAGAGTAGCCTCATTCTGCTGCCTATGAATGGGGAGCCATGCAGCCACCCCAGTGGAGCCATCAACCAGAGTGGAAATGTTCTTTATGAATGAACCAAGCAAAGCAGGTAGTGCTGCTCTGTCACCTGCTCTTCACTCAGATAGCAACAAACACCAGCCTGGGGTACACTTCAAGTGTAGTTTTGTGTGCACGCCTAGAAAATGACGACTTGCATAATCGCCCTGTGAGGCTGTTGTACGTTGAGCGTGTAATTGTGTGAGGGAGAGAAGGGGAACACATGTGCCCATTTCGAAGAGCCACAGCCGCTCCATGTCTTGGACTGCACCACCGCCTGAGATGAGAAGAACCACGCAGGAAACGGGAGCGTGCAAATCAGGCAATAAAAACAACCGGTGGGCCTGTGCGAAGGTGCACACACACACACACACACACACACACGCACACACACACGCAACCATGCATGCATTCATGCAGGGAGATCAATCTTAAATAACCGAGGATGTGATGCTGACACTCAGCAGCCATCATAAGCCCGATGCCTACTATGCTCCGTGCCAAGTCAAAGTGCCGCATCGTCGGCACATTCGCTAAATGCTGGCACCGGCGCAAATGACACGGAATGTGCGCTTCCTCGCTGCACATATATGATGTTTCGGCATCGACGGTGATTCGTATGCCTTTCATGGCCAGTTCTCTGGTGCAGTGTGAGCGGCACTACGCATCACACGCAAACGCACCGTGATTTCAGACCGGACGTTGACAATGAACATTTTACCGAATCGTATGGCATTCCAATACCTTTCTGCCTGCTTGTTGTCGCGTTGTCAAGTGAAAGGGTGGGCTCGGCTCTCTGTGCTCCTCACGATGAACAATAAACGGTGTGTTTGTCTGTCCGTCTCTTCGATTCTCCGTCCCGTTATCCAGGAGTTTCACGTCGCTGGGACGGATCCCAGCGGCCAAATGTGCACCAACAACTGGGGACCCATGCAACGTGAAGCGCGCTGGGTGTCGTGGGGGACGGAGCTGTCTCATTCCCAGTGCTGAATTGACGTCACGGAGATTGCAGGATGATCCTCGAGGGGGCGCTGCAACGCCCATCTCGTACTACCTATCATGGCATGTGTCATTATGGACCGTTTTGTGCAGTCAATTGGTGGCGTTTTAGCTTGATTTTTTTCGTTTTTTCTAACATGTTCAGTGTTATTGAACAGTGCACTGTAGCCTACACAGAAACATGGAATTTGGGTTTAGTTTCATGTAGCAGATGAATACAAAGGTTTGGACACACACTGACAATAAAACTTAGCATAGGGTGAAAAACAGATATGTACACTGCCAAATGTATAACTTCCAAACAAATGATGTACTGTTCATTATAAACATGTATGTAACATTTACAGTATGCGATAGCATTCCCCGTGTTCTCGTTGTTTGGGTCAGTCCTCGTGCAATGTCAAGCTTTCTCCTGAGGAGGGCGGCGCTTGCCCCGAAGTTGCAAACATTGTGTGCGGTTTGGTACCTCGCGAGGACCCGTAGCGTCCGCGGCGGGATTCGAGTCAAAGCAGGGAGCTTGAAGCGTCAAGCGGTTGTTTCGTTTACGGTAAAAACGCACACAGAGAGCGACATTTGACCTAGCCGAAGTAACGGAAATGTACGCAACCAAACGAACGTGTCGTTGCTAGCGAAAGCATTTTGACACCATTGTGGTTAGCCGGAGTTAGCCCGCTAAGTGTGCTAGCGTAGCAGTAGCGTTAGCTTTCCGACCGGGAAACTGTGCCGACTAACTGCTTATGTAGGCTTCTTCTTCCAAAGATGTGCTCTCTGGCCTTGTTCCCCCCTCCGCTTCCCTCCGGACACACGACGTTGTGTGAGTCCAACAACGAGCTGCTCTCGGGGGACAACCCCGAGGACCGACTGGAACAGGTCTGTGGGAGTCATTCATCCATTCATTTTCTATGCCGTTCATCCTCTTCCACTAAAGGGCTGCGTACGGCACGCGTGCCTTGCTATGTATCTCTCGGAGGAACATCCCCGCTGGTGTAGCACTAGTGGTGTCTCGAAATGAATGCTGTACGTCTCATATTATAACACGTTCCCAAAGAAACCAGTTGGTAGAGGATGCCAAACAGACTCCAAAACGCAAAACAATTGCAAACAATTCTGTTTTTAGTTAAAGCATGCGAATGTTTATAGCTGGGATCTTTTTGAGACCTACAGTATGTGGGGAAGTTGAATGTGTCTCGTTTACCACTAGTGCATCACGCTTTAGAATGAATTGGTGATTCATTTTGACCACAGGAGTCAAGTCCTCCGAGTTTGTACTTCCCCCGAGAATCCCTGAAGTTGCACAGTCGCACGGAGATCAGCAGCAAGGCCGCCTTCCTGGACCACTCGGAGACGTTGTGGATGAGGAGTGCAGCAGCTTGGTACGCAAAACAGACACACTTGTATTATGCAGTGTATCGTCAAACCCTTAAACATATTTTCCATGTTCGTACTTGGCCAAAGCAGGTTTTTGACAACTGAATATTCCAAAGGCACAGAATGGATACAGGCTTTATAGATTGTAAAGGGCAAATGATGTATCGGTCACACTGGTTTTGAAGATGTTGTGGACATTGGTGGTACATACACAAAATTTTGATTGACACTGTCAACGAGGTATTTGTTTTTTTATTCAGGCGTGATGGTGGTTTCACAGGACTACTGAATGAAATCACAAACTCCCATGAAGAGGGTACGTACATTGTCTAAGCCGGTGGTTCTCAACTGGTTTGGCTGTGAAACCCACTGTCATTGAACTGTGAATCTTCAGTGACAAGCTGCAGCTCAAACTGCAGATTTTTTTTTTTTATGTTAACGTCTCAAATATCTTAATTATTTAATAAATTACATGGATTGATTTAAAATGTAAATATAAAAAGAAGTTTAACGAAGAAAAAAACTGCATACAGGGCGCTAACTTTTGAATGTTTTGCAAGCATTATACCCTGCCCTCTTCCTGCTCCGAGCAGGTAAGCTGCGCCCCAGGTTAGACACACATGCGTTTGCTAAGTCATTTTGAGCCAGTTGCAAACTGTCACTTTACTCAAAAGATATGGATGTACAGTTTGAGTTTGAGGTTGTGCAAAATATCATGGTGTGCGAGTACAAAACAAGCTTCATCATCAGTTTGTGCATGGACCTGGATGAGAAATGAAACAAAAAGTTAAAAATCAAGACCGTGCAGTTAGTCTGATTCAACACTCAGTAGGTAAGTTCAATAATAATACAATGATTATTTCTTTTTTAGACCACCTGATTCAATAGATGGAATTGTGCATGAAAGTACTGCACCTAGTGGTATTCATTGTGAACCAAATTTCCCCACGCAACACAATGTGAGCTTTCACTTTATACCACGCTCTTCTCCAGTAGATACTTGGCTATCTAGCTGTGTGTCAGACGGACGGCATGTTAAGTCCACACTCGGTGTCCTTCCCTTATCACTCAAGCTTGATCAAGTCGCCAATGAACATGAAATGTATTTTGTGGTGGTGTAGTAAGTGAGAGCACAGATGCGAGGTGTGTTCACGGACATTAGGTCATGACACTATTTTTTGGCCAACACCCCGCAACCCACAGAAAAGGCTTGTTGCAACCCACCAGTTGAGAATCCAGTTGAGAAGCCATTCAGAGCAACAGCTAATATCTACAGTAATGCACATTGTATAGAAACCTGGATGCTCTCTCCCACAGTGCCTAAATGGTTGTCAGTGAGTTCTGGCTGCGTCCTTGCATTATTTAAGAAGATTTCTTCTTTTCATAGCTCATTGTTTCCTCATCTCACAGTAAGCTGCGCCTGATCATTAAAATGAAGTACACTGAATACAATTATGTTCACTTCATAAAGGCGATCTGTGCTTTTGTTTGTTGTGTGGTATGTAGTTGACCAACGAGAACATGATTGCAGAGTTTTCACAAGCATTAAACTGGTGAGTGTTCAGTGAATTACTCTTTTAGATTTAGATTTGTTTTAGTCTGTTGAACCATCATTCAGTTAAGACCAGAAAGTCATTTATATGCTAAATCTGCATTTAAATGATTTTTCTTTTCCCATATTATTTTACTTGTCTTGCATATTAAGTAGATAGCTTTTGTAATCATATCACAGAATTGCATGTTTTTGTCGCTGCACTGTCTTTGTTCACACCAATAAACAGGACAGATCCAGTTAGCATACAATTCCAAGACACCAAGAACTCGTTAAAACATACGTGAATCAGGATAAAGGAACAATATGCACAGGTGTTTATTCACAATAATCACTAAGGCAGCAATTGAACTGTCCACCCATCAAAATCATTGTGGTACTACCAGCCTGTTTGTCCATGAATCAGTAAATAGTCTGATAACTACCACATTTAGTTTCACACAAAGTAGTATTCTAGTTAGATACTGTAAGTGGAAGACAAAACATTATAGTATGTCATTATATAATGTTGGGTCTAAGACTGTACAGTATTTATATAAACAAACTTACCAATCCTACTAAATTTTTAAATATTTTGTCAGGTCGGACTGTGTGGTGCGAGCCTTCGCCTGGCATCCTCATACTGATAAATTTGCTGTTGCCCTGCTGGATGACTCTATTAAGATCTACAATCCCAAAAGGTGAAATATCGCTTGAAAATTGAAAAACACAGATATTGATTAACAGTGAAACATGCTTTTAATGTTATAATGGGAGCCTTGAGAGGGAATCAAATCCTAGTATCTTTGTATTGATTATCTCAGTGCTACAACTCCCACCCTGAAGCACCGTCTCCAAAGGAGCGTTGCAGCGTTGCAGTGGAAGCCGTTGTGTGCGTCTGGCCTTGCAGTGGCTTGCCAGAACTGTTTGCTGGTCTGGCATGTTGACCCGTGCTCACTATCCACAAGGCATGTAGACATTCATACTGCATCACAGCATCACTTACAGTATTTGTATCATTACTATACACGGTACGTCTCATTGAATAGGCCTTCATCTGGATGTGCACAAGTTTTGTCTCATCCCGGGCACTCTCCAGTCATTTCCATTGTTTGGTCGCCAAGTGGCTCTCTCCTCGTGTCTGCCTCCCCTATGGACACATCAATGATGGTAGGAGGCTCCATCATTGTCTATGATTTAGTGAAACAACTACATTGTCAGGCCTCTTTCAGGTGTGGGATGTTGCGGCAGAGAGCTGTGTGCCCCTCCAGCGTGTTGGAGGTGGTGGGGTCAGCTTCCTCTCTTGGTCCACTGATGGCAGCCGTCTTCTTGCCTCGACACCATCTGCTCTCTTCAGGTTAGAGAACAGTATTTACATATTTTTGTATAGTTATACTGCTGGAATAACACACTTCAGTGTAAGCAGCTTTGTTGTCATTGCACACAAGATACAGTGAAACTACAGCTCTCAAGGGGTGTTATATTATCTTTCAGGGTCTGGGAGACCAGAATGTGGACATGTGAACGTTGGCCGTGTGTAAAAGGCCGTTGTCAGGTGAGCATTGCCACCGTATTTTAAAGACACACTGATTTCAAATGTTTTATTATTGCAAATCACCTGTTTTGTTTGGTCAAGTCTGGTTGTTGGAGTCCAGATGGGAGTCGACTTCTCTTCACTGTACAAAGAGAAACTGTCATCTACGCCTTGACCTTCACTGACACACCAGGTTAATTTATACAAAAAAGGCACAGGGTCAGAGAAAGTCAACACAATTGTCTTTGCAATGCAACTGAGGAAACCAGGAAATATCAAAGTTGTTATTTTACAGTTGTTGTAGTAGATCCTTCAGAATGTTGAATCTGTTATGTTTGTGGGGTTAATGACCAGGTTTCTTCATGATTGTTTGGCAGGTGTATCCACATGCACATCCAAAGGGCCACAAGCAGCGGCTGTGGTGGCTGACCTATCAGAGACGACATTTAACACACCAGAGGGAGACACCATGTAAGATCGTCTGAATAGCAAGTGTGCATAATCTTTTTTAAATAGTGTGGCAAACAAGCCTTCTAGAACAACCACGCCACACTGTACTTGTAAATACATGGTGTGGGTAGTATATGTGAACCTGGAAATTTGACTTGTGCAGTGTCGGTGGAGAGATCCAGTCCCTGACCTGGGATCCGAGAGGAGAGAGACTTGCTGTGCTCCTTAAAGGTTTTGGTTCATATTTTTTTCTTTTACATCATTTACGTAATTGTTCTTGATTTGCTATTATTGCATTGCTGTTGAACAGCTGAAGACAATGCTCTTACTATGACAATATCGTGCATGTTTGGATAAAATTAGCCAGAATAAGGTAATTTAGGTAGCAAGCTTGAATTCCCAAACATGTGTATTCTGATCCTTGATAGAGTTTAATTACAACTTAATCTCGTACATACTTCTGGATGGCCTTTCAGGTAATCCACAAGCAGGACGACCTGCAATCATTGCTGTGTTTAGGACCAGAACGAAGCCCATTTTTGAACTTTTGCCATGGTAGGTGTTTTCATCTGTTCTTTATTTTATACCTGTGTGCTGTTTTATTTTGGTTTGGCTCATTTCTTGAAACATAAATTGCAATCTCAAAATAACTTGGACAAACCTCCAAAATCTAAAATGCATTTTTATTTTGTTTTGTATGCTATTGTATTATATTAGCTAGACAAAAAAACTAAAATACACAAGTACAGTAACCATTGGCAATACTAGTACTGGGATATGACTGAGAGGTGGACATGAGGGATATTTCAAAGGTCCGCTGTCGTAGTGACAAAACATCCAAACATATTGACTTGCAGCGCTTGCACAATGCCAAAGGGACGATGGATTTTGGGGGTATTGACAATTTTTATAGGAAATATATTTAATTTTGACACGAGTTAAGTGTTTTGGGAGGGATGTGAGCTTTTGCAGGTCAACCATGGTGTTGTTCTGAACCATCCAAATATATTTTGCTAAAAGAACCAAGAATGGTGAGAAAGTCCAGTCTGTTTCAGAAAATGAAACAAAACAACTCAAAAGGGTCTTTGCATTTTGGTAGTACTGACTAGTCATATGGCAAAGGAATTAGCTTTGAAGCATGAGTGAATAGTTTTGGGAGCAATTAGGTTTAGTAATGAGCTATGGTGTTCTGCTCAACTGTAAAACAGTTTGTCCAAATTGTTAAAATGAGTTTGGAGAATGTCATTTCTGTTTAAAGAACCAAATGGAGAAACAATAATCTAGGTTTCTTTTTCCTTTACTTAGTGGTTTTGTTCAAGGAAATCCTGGGGCAGAGCCAAGACTGATGCAGTTCCACCCAAATTTTCAGCATGGCGCTCTGCTCACTGTGGTCAGTTATTGCCCTCATTCGCGTTTTCGTGCAATAACAGACTCATTCTATCAAGTGCTTCTATCCTTAGTGTTGGTCCACTGGAAGAATTACACACGTGCCTTTCTACTTCCTGAGTGGTCACCTTCGCCAGCTTGGCCTCAATGACAGTCCATCGCTACCACGCCCTCGGGAACATCCAACTGACCATGCCAATCAATCGCTGTTTACAGAGCTCATGTCATAATGTCAATCACATATCTCAATTTCTATCATGTTTGCCAATAAAATGAATTGAAATAATTTAATTGATTCCATTATTTGTCAAACTGATGCAGAGTTATAGAATGATTAGAGTGATTGAAATCATTTTGAACATTGATGTGATACTACACCTTACTTTTTCACATAGTATCAAACGGGATAAAGTCCCAAAGGCAGCAGTGCATCTGGGCATTTCTGTATTGGTAAGTAACTTTACTTTATGCTGTAAGGCCTGCTTCCCTTGTCTTATGAATGAGAGAAATTGCTCAGTCAATAGTAAATATCTTTCTATTTCTTTGGTGGTGAGTTATATTTTATGAACATCCATCCACTTTCTAGGTCGCTTATCCACACTAGGATCACGGGGGCACGCTGTAGCGCATCCGAGCTGACCTCGGATGAGAGGTGAGGCACACCTTGGACTGGTTGCTAGTCAATCGCAGGACATATGCATGTTTTTGGAATGTGGGAGGAAACCAGAGTGCCCGCGGTAAACCCACAAATGCACGGGGAGAACATGCAAACTCTTTACAGCGATGCCCAACGAAGATTCAAACATATTTCAGATCTCAAGACTTTGTGGCTAACATGCTTACCACTTGACCACCGTGCAGCCAATTTTTGAATATTTTTATTAAAACACACCACTGTCAATCCTTGAGTCAATATTTTATTTCTCGGGAAAGCGTGGAGAGCAAGCAGGCCACGATACAGATTAGAGTACAAGGCACTGATGAGCTTGATTGATGCATTATTTTTTGGTGAAATAGCAAACTGCAGTCAACCAGTGATCTTTCAGTTCAGACAGCCAATTATGCCCAACCACACCCTGGAACGTGAGAACCAATACAATACTGTAGTGTAGATTTACCTGGATGTACATTTCTGAGTCACAGTCTTAAATCTTTCACACACACACAAAAGCTCACCTTATCTAATAAAGTATGTGTGTACTCTATAGGCCGAAATTCTTAAAGCACACCACCTGATTTTTTTTTTTATTGAAAGCAAAGAAAACATTCCCACACCTGTGATATTTTTATTGAAAAGTCAAAAAAATACACTTCATTTTCTTTTCCTTTTATTTCCAATTTACATCAGTAAGAAGGGTAACAAAAACAAAACGGATCATAAAATTAATTTAAAAAATGTACACACCCTCACACACACACAGACGTGCCACCCTGGTTGTTATTGGGACACTCGGTTCAGCTTTGGTGTGTGGACTTCAGTGGTGGTCTTGAAGGAGCCCTGGTCGTCACCTGTCTTAACCTGTCGGTACACCTCCTCCAGGGTGGGGTGTGAGTGTGTGGCGTGAGGTTAGTGGGAATTAGGATGGGGTGGGGGTGATGGATGGTCTTTCGTTGGAAACTAAATTACAGAACTCATAGCACCTTCTGAAGAGAGCAACCCAAGGCATAGATGACCATATTGGATTTGCCTGGTCGTAAGATTATTTGTGGTCATCTGTACATTTTCACTATGTTTTTCAGCGTGAGGTAGCTTCAAACCATCTTGATGACTACAATAAAGTTGCTTAGGTTTTTTTCAAAGCAAATTTTTGGATGAGAGTAAATTCCCTCCTCTGATGTGCAGTAAAGGGAGTAAAGACTTGGAGACATAAACCCCTAAATGTAACCTCACTTTCCAAAAAGTGTTGGTGTGCATATCAACACATGTACACACATAATGTGGAAATACATATAAACCCACCTGATTGCTTATAAACAGACCTTTACAACAATAGAACCAAGGCTTTATAATACACAGTAAAGGTTTCGCTCCTGCTCACGATGGACAGGCATGGAGTACCTGGATTTTGAGAAATTTTTTATTGGTCTACACGGATTAAAAATGCCATAATAGTGACGGGAGGAAAACCGAGAAGGAGGTGGAGTAGGACTGGAACAGGTTGTGCGGCTGTTGTGTAGTGGAAAGGAGTTTGTCATACTTACAAAGTGAAACCCTCCAGTCCTACCTCACCTCTGCCCGTTCAGGTGAGACAATAAATAAGTGACATCAAGTCATGTTTCAGTTCTCCACAACTTTTGCTTGGTCCCTCTCTTTCTGCGGACTCATTCCTGTCAACAGTGGGCCATGGGAAACATGACTGGATCTCATAAGGCGGGTTGACAGAGATGTACACTTATTGCCGATGCCCTTCAGTGCTAGCATCCAACTTGGAGAGCACGCTTTGAGATCAATTTTATCATTTCCAGTCTTCTTTGTTATGTAGTGTTTCATGGTTGAGTTTATTTCATTCCTGTTATTCTGGGGGGTCACTGTGATATTCCATTTACAAGAAGCAGACTGGGCCTATATCCAAGCCAAACTCCTGATCCGCTCCTCCGATGTCCATAGGAGCAATGTCCACGATGGGCAGACGGGAGGTTTTCTGTGTTTTGTACTCAAATACAGTCTTGCCCCATCGACCTGTGTGTTTCTGTTGGTGGAAAATCAAGGGACATGTCAGCCAACTAATTTATTGAAAAGCTCATTTCAATAGATTTCTGGCATTCACTCTCACCTTGCAGCCATCCTCCAACACGCTGTATGTGAAGCGACTGTTGCCCTCTGCACGAATCTCCACATCGTTGGAGCCCTGCAGCAGCAAAGCCTTCTTCAGGTTGCCAGTGGCCTGGTCCATGTATGCAATGCTGTTCTTGCAGTGATAAGTTAGATTCTGGGATGCCTCATTGGACAGAAGCCTCAAAAAGGTCAGCTGGACACTGGCGGCATTGGCAGCAGGGCCGTCCTGAGCGTAGCTGAACTGTGGGGACACAAGTTGTAGAGATTGTTAGCAACTTTCAAAAAAAGTCTTTATAGTCATTATAACAGCCTTATAAAGTAGACTCACGTGGAATCCTCCATCCATGGTCTCGCCAAACCAGATGTGTTTGCGATCCTTGCTCTTGCTGGTCCACCAGGACTTCTTGGGCACCTTGGCGATGCTTGGGTAGACGCAGGTCTCTCCAGTTTCCATGTTACAGAAGACCTTGATGGCATCAGCTGTGCTTCCAATGTTAGGATCAACCCAGTAGTCACCTTGAGGGACAGACAAACTCTTCTTTAGACTGTTCTTAGGATTCTAGATGCTACTTATTTAGGGGAACTCTCTCTCTGTTGACATAATTGTTAGTTCTATTTGTTGCAGAAGGATGCAGTGTTCACAAACTAGAGATGATCCTTTTCATAGCTAATTTGACCTTGGACGTTGTAAAACCCTTGCAAATATAGCAAACCATGATACCACAATAAACTATTGATTCTTGCTTAGACTACATTAGCTAATAGATATGAAGAGCATCGAGGATGTAGTTCATGTATCAGAAATGCCTTTTCCATATATTTACTCCACTTACCGCTCTTCCATTCAGGGTGGCACAGTTTGAGGTCTCTGCAGGAGCGAGCAGGATTTTTCTGAGAGCCATCAGGGCTGCGCAGGTTCTCGATCTGGTTGTTGAGGGACTTGAGCGTGGAATCGACCTCAACATCGTGCTGTCTCAGGGAGCTGGAGGCCTCATCAGCCCTCATGTACCTCAGAGGATCGGGAGACTTCTCAGTTTGTCCCAGACCAGCAAAGGCAGACATGTCAATGCCAGGACCTGGAGGACCAGGAGGACCTGGGGGTCCAGCATTTCCAGGAGGACCCTAAAAAACGTAATAAAAAGAAAATTGTTCAACTGGAGGGATACTATAAAAATTGTGTATGCATTATGTGTGTATGGATTACTTACAGGTGGGCCGGATTCTCCAGAGCGTCCACGAGGTCCGGGTGGTCCAATGGGGCCAGGCTGTCCATTAGATCCATCTTTGCCAGCAGGTCCGGTTGGCCCAGATGGACCCTATGGCAGGAGTGTGTGTTAAATTACCAGCAAACGGTGGTGCTTCTATGTTGTGATAAACTTTTAAGTATAAAACTTTCATAATTTTTTGATGAAGCTTTTCAAATACACTTGCAGCTTCCTTCTATTAGTCCAATCACCTCCAAGCCTTTGCCTTATTATACATGAAGATAAATTATATGGTGACATTTTCCTTCATTCCTCTTATCATAACCCCTGCGCTTATCTAATCTACAAGAAATATTACAGCCTATTTCTGATCTAAGCAAGAGTACCTTCCCCCTGTCTGTCATCTTTTTTCCTGCACACAGAGTAATTACTCAATGCCTCCTTTGTCCATCTTATCACATTGGTTGGTAATTAAAGCCCTCACACTTTGCTGTCCCCATCTTCAGTGAGTGATTGGAGAATTACATGAAGACCAACCTGTGACCCCCATTAACATCAAATATTGTAGCTGTTAAAGCTTTTGGATGGAAAGTTTGTGAGGCCCATCTCCTTTTTTTGCTTTTTCTTTTGCTCATACCTTGGCTCCGCTTGGTCCTGCGGGTCCAGCAGATCCAGAATCACCAGCAGGACCCTTTTTGAACAAATAATAACACATTAGGGAACAAAGAGGAAGCAGATTAAAGATGCAGAAGTTATTGCTCTGAATTTCTTACGGGAGGTCCAGGAAGACCCTGCAGACCGGTGAATCCACGGTGACCCTTCTGTCCTCTCTCGCCAGCCTCACCACTCTCTCCCTTATCTCCACGTGGTCCTTGGGGTCCCTGAAGTAAAGTAATGAAGTCTTACATTTCAAAACTTCAAGGAGCACTTAACTACAATCCTTAAATCTGAAGCAGATTAGAAGTTTTAATTTTGTGTAGATGCTACTCACAGCCATTCCTCGTGCACCAGCAAGTCCAGGAGGTCCTGCAGGTCCTTGTGCACCCTGAAAAGGGAATATTCTTCCAGTATATACCCATTCACAGTAAATGATCAATTGGCTTGTTGCGTTACTTACAGCCTCTCCTCTGTCTCCCTGCTTGCCAAGAGGTCCGACAGGTCCAGGGGCACCAGGAGCACCAGGAGCACCGGGGGCACCAGCAGGACCAGTGTTACCTCGCTCTCCCTACAAAAGAACACAAAGTACTGACTTAATGTCTGTCATCAGGTTTTCCTGCACACAACAGACAGATTTTCTTTTCTTAGGATCACATGGGCATTTTTCTTTCACCTTAATTCCAACAGATCCATCTCTACCAGGTGGTCCATCTGAACCAGGGGTACCCTGAAACACAAGAAGACTTTATTTATAACTCACTTTAATGCATTCATTATTAATATAAACATAGTAGTTAATGTGTCGGTTTGTCTTAAGTCCTCATAGTCCCACCTCTCTTCCAGGCTCTCCAGCAGGTCCAGTAAGCCCAGGTGGTCCTACAGGTCCAGGAGGTCCACGGTCACCAGAAGAGCCAGGAGCTCCTTGTTTCCCAGGCTCACCCTGAACACAAAGTAGTTTTAGAAGTCAGTCCTGTTTAGTTAATTTCATAATAATGTCACAGAATGATATCCTGGTGACTCTCCTACTACAGAAAGCCCTTTTGAAAAATAATTATCCAGGATCTAAGATGTACATCTAAAAACATTCAATTTACACTTACAGAAGGTCCAGGAAGGCCAGGGAAGCCTCTCTCTCCACGCTGACCAGGCAAACCAACAATGCCACGAGATCCAGCCAGACCCTGAGGACCTGAGGGTCCGTCTGCACCCTATAGAGACAAAAAGCATAGTAGGATTCAGCACATATCTCTTCACAGAAGTAAGAAACTTAATCAGTCTGCAAGCGGAACTCACAGGGGGTCCATCTTCTCCGGGCTCTCCCTTCTCTCCTTGTGCTCCAGCAGGTCCTCGAAGGCCAGCATCTCCCTGTCTTCCAGGGGGTCCACCATCACCACGGGCACCCTTTGGTCCATCTTTGCCAGCGGGACCAGCAGGTCCAACAGAGCCAGGGTTACCCTGCGATAGAAACAACGTCATTGGTGAGTTGGAAAATGTTCATGTTCATTTCATTTTTAGCTTTTTGACTTGTAAAATGCTTCTTGGTAAAATACTTACATTAGGGCCAGGAGAGCCAACTCTACCAGCAGCACCAGGGAAACCAGTGGCACCCTGTCAAACATAGACAGTATTCAACATCGCCCCGCTTTTGTAAACCAAAATGAATAATGGTTCAGTCCCGAACTGTGTGCCTGTGGATGGCTCTCTTCATCATTTCGTAGAATTTTTATATAGGTCGACTAAAAATCATGTGATGTGAGGTGCACATTTCTGCCTTTTCACTTATGATAAAATTCAAAATCTGGAGATGTATGGAGGCATAGGAGTGACTACATTGAATTAATGGTTAAATTGTAATCATGTTAGATATCTAACAATCATTGAATCACATGGCGTTAGAGCTTCACACTACTTGCATTAATAACATTAGCAGTTTAAAAGCATTTATTCTGGTATTGCTATTTTATGACATTTGTTATTTGGTATAACTTACAGGAGCTCCCTGAGCACCACGTGCACCTTTAGGTCCAGATACACCAGTTGGGCCCTGAAAAAGAGAAACAGACACATATTAACAGTCAACTCCCAGACATTTAAATACACTTTCTGTGCTATCAGGGCTTAAATTTGGAGGCTGAGTACTCACCGCAGGTCCAGGTGCTCCAGATGGTCCTTGAGGTCCGGGAGCACCAGCCTCTCCTTTCTGTCCACTCTCACCAAGCTCTCCTTTTGTACCAGGCTGACCATCTGCACCCTGGATGTGTCAAATAAAGCATCAATGTTGTCAATTGTTTGATAAAGATGATTTTTAAAACAGTCATGTTCCATCAAATGTACTTACAGGAGGTCCAGCAAAGCCAGCAGGCCCAGGAGGACCAACCTCACCACGGTCACCCTGCGAGAGAATAGAAGAGTCTGATTTTTGTTTGTCTTGTAGTAGTTTGTGGTTAAAATACATGCCAGTGTAACACAAAAATGTTTATAGTCATTTGACTTGATATATACAAAGTACAATTAAAAGCATGAGGTAGGATGCAAGAGCTCAAGTTCTAATTGTTATTGTCACCAACTCAACATGCATCAGGAAGCCATAATTTACCGCTCGCTAACTAATGTTTTGACGCAATGCAGAAATTGAACAAAACAAAACCAAAAAAAATGCAACATAAACTTATGACAACGAACATATAGTGCCGGTAATTGGAAACATATCTTGCATTACAATGTTGGCAACAACTACGTCGATTTAATGCAAATGTGACTTTTACCCTGCAATGACTACTGACTTTGAAAGACCACTCCATGCATTTGTTACATTTTACTTGGATTACTTTATATGGGGTTGGACCCAGGTTCTCTCCAGCATCTACAGGGTGTGCTGAATTATGCAGTTTGTCTCCTGACATACCTGCCTCCCTTCACTGTCTCTCAGTTACTTTTAGAGTCCAGTTTAGAATTTTGCTTACTGCTTTTAAATGTCTGCACCTTATGGCCACACCTTATTTGACTGAGGTGCAGCTTTACACCCTTTGAGGTCTGCTGGCCTGCTCCTGTGAGCTGAGCCAGGCTCCCAGTGGCAACTCCCAGACTGTGAAACTTTTGTAGTCATATACAGTGTGTGTGTGTGTGTGTGTATAAATATATATATATATATACACACAGTATATAATTTGTCTTATCAGCTACTATTGTTTTTTAGTATTTATTAGGTTGTATTAGGTTTATTAGGTTGTATTTATTGGAACTACATTTTCAATCCATCCATTTTCTATACATATGCTATACGTGTACTGGAGCCTATCCCAGCTGACTTCAAGTGAGAGGCGGGGTACACCCTGGACTGGTCGCCAGTCAGTCGCAGGGCAAACAACAATAGACAAACAACATTCACACTCACATTCACACATATGAACAATTAAGAGTCACCAATTAACCTGACATGCATGTTTTTGGAATGTGGGAAGAAGCTGAAGAGCCTGGAGAAAACATGCCCGGGGAGAACATGCAAACGCCACACTACATTTCCACTATTTTAACTTTATTTATCTCTGTACAGCACGTTTGTCAATGGAAGTTGTTTTTCAATTGTAATAGAATTGAATTAAATTGGGTCGTACAGTGTTCTCCCCATGCGTGCGTGTCCGGGTACTCCGGTTACCTCCCAAATTGTCCATAGTTATAAATGTGAGTATGAATGGTTTGTCTATATGTGCCCTGCGATTGACTGGCGACCAGTCCAGGGTTTACCCCGCCTCTTGGCTCGAGCATACCACCACGATCCTTGTAAGCTTAAGCGGCATAGAAAATGGATGGATGATTTGAATTGATGCGACATACTACAGGACAGCCAGAAGCTCATGAAGGAAATTTTTTTTGTTTTTTTGTTACTTTGGACATTCAGTACATTCTATTCACAAATAAAGTCAAAATGATTTTTCTTTGTTTTTAGAAAACATTAATATTATTAAACAAGTAAAATGTGATACAGATTTCTTGTTCCATGAATTACCATATATATTATATACGGTATGACTAATTTTTAATATTTTCATAATTTCCTAACTACACATCCATTTTCAAAAACCTTTCAACCTCTTTGTATCTCTTTTATCTTAATGTAGCCAGTGATGCACAATGCAAGATGGTATACTCACAGGGGCACCACGAACACCAGCAGCACCAGAAGGCCCTGACGGTCCAGTCTCACCCTAGTTAGATGAGAAACAATCAAGTAAACCATATTTAATTACACATCCCTTAGATGTGCAGTAATTGCTTTTAATATGTAACACTGTCAGTTTTACCTTGGCACCATTGGGTCCAGCTGGGCCAGGAGGACCAATGGGACCAGTCAAACCCTGAAAATAACAAAGCAGGGTGATTATTTTCAGAAACAGAAAATCTTTATTGCCATTGTAAGTGAACAATTCACGAACTAGGAACTTTCTTTGGTGACTCAGTGCAACGTAGAATTCTAAGTAAACATAGAGCATTAAATAAACATAGAACTAACACTAACTAAACATAGAACCCTGAGTAAAAAGTTGAAATCACTGATAAGTAAAGGCATGAGGGTGTTTTTAGTGCAGGTATTATAAGGTGCCAATAGTGCTGGTTATAAAGTGTTCATGAGTTCAATGATTTCTGATTGGTATATTAAAAACATAATTAAGGTTCAATACTGAAATTCATTTTGGACTCACTCTAGAACCGTCCTTTCCAGGAGCGCCCTCAGGTCCCTTTGCTCCATTGTCACCCTGTTGGACAAAGAAAAAAAACATACATAAATGATCATGAGGAAAATAAACTGTTTTTTTTTAAAGGAGAATAGAAAAAAAATATGCCACTTACTCTGTCTCCTTTGGGTCCTGGGATGCCACCGGCTCCTCTCTCTCCGGGCATACCCTGGAGGCCAGGAGGTCCCTGGGGTCCAGCAGCTCCAGCTGGTCCAATGGCACCCTAAATTGGAAGTACGTCAATTGTCTGTCTCTTTGTATTGTGGCACAGCATGTAACATAACTTGGTCATTTGTTGCTCTTTTTTAAAAAGTGAAGTGGATTCTAATTCCTCACTGACCTTGGGTCCATCACTTCCAGGTGTTCCAGGAAGTCCACGAGGTCCCTGAAGACCCTGAGGACCAGCACCACCCCTCTCACCAGGGAAACCACGTTCACCCTGTCAGGAAACATGTATACATAAATCGAGAAATTTGACATTATAGCAAATATTTGTGACAAAAATGTATACAAGAACCTTATCAGTGTATGAGGTCAATTTTTGTCAAGTACAAAAACACTTTGGTAGTACTACATAAACTGTCAGCAAAATACATTTGAAAAAGGAACATGAAAACTCACTCTAGGTCCAACAGCACCAGGCGCTCCACCCTCTCCAGGAACACCCTGCAGACAGGAAATGCGTTCATTCCAGGTTAAGGAATCATGTTATACTCAAAGAGAGTCCTGTTCTGTATCAGCTCTCTAGAGCTGCCCCTTAGTTAGCATTCGCACTACAACAAGATATTCATCTTTAGGGAAATGCACATTAATACTGATGCTCACTTTATCAACACCTTGACATGAAGGTGCCAATCGTCCACACTTATCATCCATAGATAAAGGAAAGGAAAGCAGTAAAATATTTCTCACCTGGTCTCCGGGTTTTCCAGCCTCTCCAGGGGAACCACTTGGTCCAGGAAGACCCTGTTTTTGACAAAAATGTTGGGTCATTTATCTGGTGAGATCTATGCACCCCTAGATCTTTACAAAGTAACAGCTTACAGCTTATCTAGCAGTTCCAACTTCCACCATGGTTGTAGAGTTTGAAGAAGTTACTAACCTGGAAGCCAGAAGGTCCAGGCTGACCTTGCTCTCCTCGCTCTCCAGCAGGTCCCTGAAATGGAACATAAAACTCCATCCAACCATTTTCTATACCGTTTTTTATATTCTAAGAATATCTATATTCTTATCCTCATTAGAATCACGGGTGGAACATAAAAATGTTAAGCCAAAAAGAATTCAAGTGAGGAAATGGTAGCATATCTTGTGAGTATAATGAAACACTTACAGCAGGGCCAGGTGGTCCAGCAGGTCCAGTCTCACCATCTTTTCCAGACAGACCCTGCCCAAACGGGGACACTTCACTTAGGATTTTGTTGAGAGAAGTTCATGAAATAGCTCATAGCACAGTCACAGTCACTCAAAGCACTATGTGGGGTCTTTTATGGGCAGGTAGTACTTTATAGTGTATTAATGGAGAAAGAAAACTTACTCTCAGACCAGTGCGGCCCACAAGACCTTTCTCTCCAGCTTTTCCAGGCTCACCCTGTTGAGCAGAAACCAATCAGCTATGGACACACTTTACATTTGGCAAACTAAATCCTAACAAACGTACATTGGCTCCTTTTGGTCCGGGGAATCCCATCACTCCTGGCTGTCCCCGAGCTCCTTGAGGACCAGGTGGGCCGGGGCGACCGTCTTCACCAGCTGCACCCTATGGCACACAAAAAACACAAAATAAGCCTCTGCAGATCACCAGTCCAAAGCTATTTAATGAAAAAAAGCAACAAGTGGTACTCACAGAAGGTCCAACTTTGCCTTGAGGACCAGGATCTCCTGGACGGCCAGTAAGACCCTAAGAAAGGAAAAGCAAAACATTGAAGACGAGAGTGGGTGCTTTTTCATTTTCCTCTGATGATGTGATGCAGCACTCACTCTTGCTCCAGGAAGACCTGACTCTCCTGTGCGTCCAGGGTCACCTGTAGCACCTTTAGGCCCAGCAGCACCAGGGACACCACGGTCACCTGGGGCACCCTGAAGAGCATCAAACTAATTGTTAGCGCCATCATCACAACAGAATTTCTCGAAGCTGAAGTTCACTCAACAGTTCTGATTATTAAAACAATGCAGCACCCACCTTAGCACCTGCAAGACCATCCTGACCAGGGAAACCACGGTTGCCAGGAGCTCCCTGTAAGAATTAACAAAAACACATTATTAGAATGAGAATGAAGTAACTGATGTATTATGCAAGTTACTCTATAGGGTGGATCATTACTCTCTCTCCTGGAGGTCCAAGAGGTCCAGCAGAACCAGGTTCTCCTCTTGCACCTCTCTTTCCTTCCTCACCAGCAGGGCCCGGTGCACCTAGGGGACCAGCGGGGCCCTGGTAACATCAGATTATGTCAGTGTAGCATTGCTATACTCTAATTCTAAATAGTGTTTTGGTCCATATTGTGTGAAAGAAAACACTTACAAGCTCTCCTTTGGGTCCAGCTTCACCTTTGAATCCAGGAAGACCAGGGTCACCCTAAGCCAGAACATAAGAAGTTAAGCATAAGTGTTTGTGAAAAGCTTTCAGTGCTTTACAAATGACTCTCAAGTGACTCACAGACTGTCCTTTCGGTCCCAGAGGGCCTGTTGCTCCTTGTGGACCAGGAGGCCCACGGGGGCCAGGGAAGCCTGGGGCACCAGCAATACCAGATGCACCCTTGAAGGAAAGCACAACAGAATGTCAGAATCAGGATGAATTCAGAGAACGATATTAAAATGAGGAGAGTTGACCTACAGCAGATCCTTTAGCTCCAGGGATTCCATCAGTTCCAGGGTTTCCCTGTTAGACATCAAGAAAAGACACTGTGTCACAATGAAGAAAGAGCTGAAGAAATTGCTGCTTCATGAATTATAAATCAGTGGGGTCGGTCATGACAAACCGATGCTCCAGCAGGTCCGGGAGATCCTGGAGTACCAGCTTCTCCACGGGGACCCTGTTGGCCTTCAGCTCCACGGGCTCCAGTTGGACCAGCTTCTCCCTGGCAAAACACAGTAACAACATTTGTTCATTCATAAAGACAAAGCTATATAGTTTTCAAATAATGTCTGCTCAAGGTCTAGAATACGCACCTTAGCTCCTGGGGATCCTGGGAACCCGGGTGCTCCAGCAGGACCAACAGGTCCCTAAAGACAGAGTGACAATCTTTAGCATACAAATGTATATTCATTTCAAAATGATTTGAGTTCATACAGGTAATAATGAGTATGTGACTTACAGGTGGGCCAGCAGGTCCAGGCAAGCCATCATTTCCACGGGCACCCTGTGGAGTTGGGAGAGGTCAGCCATACCACTGGGATGCCTACTTTCTAAGGGACAGGATGTTTTAACAAGCTAAAGCAGAAATGACAACTCACTGCAGCTCCAGCAGCACCGGGACGTCCCCTCTCACCAGGCAGACCACGTGGTCCCTGGAATGACAGAGAATAATCTTGTTAGCTTCATTATTGCATTGCACTACCTTCAAAATGCATGACTGTACATCTGTGGGATACTCACCATGGGTCCAGGGGCGCCATTCTCTCCAGAAGCACCAGACTCACCCTGAGAATGAAAAGAGCATATACTTAAAAAAATAGAAAATACAGTTATATGATATTCAAAAGGCCTCCTCTCACCTTTGCACCAGCAGCGCCAGTCTCTCCCTTGGCTCCATCCAGACCTGGGTGACCCTGCGAAGAAGACAAAAAGCAATGTCACATTGTGTCATCATGTCCAAATAGTGATGCTGTTTCTCATGTGAAGGCCTGATGACCATTGCTTACTCTGTGTCCTTTGATTCCAGGAAGGCCAGGAGTTCCAGGGAATCCACGAGCTCCCTGAAATTCAAAGACGAATAATGAACATCTGCTTCCTCCACTTTCCTTTCAAGTTAATGACTTATTCTCTAACCTGAGGTCCAGCAGGTCCACGCTCACCAGATTTGCCAGGTTTGCCAGCCTCACCCTGCAGTAAAACCAGAACGTGAAGGGTTAATACAAAACTTCAGCAACAGATGCACTTCCTACCTTTTTTACTTCCTACTTTTTGGTAGAACTATATCAAAATGTAATGAAGAGCGGAACAGAATATTTTTTGAGAAAACTGTTATCAGAGTCCTTACATCACTTCCTGGTTTTCCAGAAGGTCCAGGTGGTCCACGGGGTCCCATTGCTCCCTGTTATAAAACAAATTATATTAATTGAGGAATCCATCAAAGCAACTTCCTATAAATTAGATGTTGGGATAATACATACAGGTGGACCGGCCTCCCCAGCCTCTCCAGGGGAACCCTGGAAACCCTGTGGGCCCTACAGGTTCAATAAAAAATACAATACATTATTAGCAATTCTTACTGTACTGTAATGTTACTATAGTGTATGTTTCGCATGTTTGCGCAAGTACTGTGTAATTGTTACGTGCTATGATGAATGTACTTACAGGAGCTCCACTTGGTCCAGGTGGGCCACGAGGACCCATTGGACCCTGTAGGAGAAATATAAAAGTCATAAATTAACTGTTTGGCATGAACTATTTTACAAAAGCTTGTCTGCATCAATTTCAATCAATTTATAAAGCATTGACTGTGATATCTATATCTTAAAATGTTTCATTATTATTAACATTTATCCAATATTTAAATTTTAATTAATTTAACTTTCAAATTAATCATAAAAAGTGAATGACACAACCATTACTAAAATTTGCCGAAACTGCACTAAAAACAACTTGGCCACAAGAGGATGTCATTGTAATCATTTCACAAAGCATTTTGTAAAACAACCCCAAAAGCTGCCTTTCTATGATAATCAATTACGGGTTAATATCAAGATACTAAGCAAATGGACACAAAGTACGTACCATTGGGCCCTGCATCACTCCCATTTGAGCACCTCCAGCCTTCTCATCAAAACCTTGAGCCATTTGTGCAGCAAAGTTCTGTAAAAACAGCATGAGTGACAGTCAGTTTGTTCACATGGTCCTACCAAATGTACATAAACTCAATAAGTTCTTTATTCTAATTCAAATCACTGCAAGACAAGCATAGTTTGATTATACAGTAACACTCTGGAGGTCAGCTGACTAATTTCCAACAGTTTTTTTTAAATGTATTGATGTTTGATTAATTGATTTATTGCAGGCATTATGCACTCACCCCTCCAAGTCCTGCAGGTCCAGGTGGCCCAGGGGGTCCGGGGTTTCCGGGGGTGCCAGGCTCGCCATCTCTTCCACGTGGTCCAGGATTTCCCTTGGGAAAAAAGATCAGGACATTGACACTAAATTACACGTCTTAAGAATTTGACATCAGGAGAAGGCGACAGACTGATAATCTTATTTAAACAAGCATAATTATTACAAGGTAATAACAAAAATGTAGGTTTTGTTGGTCTCCTACCTTGTCACCTTTTGCGCCAGCTGGTCCACGTGTTCCCTGGTCACCTGGGGGGCCCTGCAAGGGCAAAAATGTCCCAAGTTAGCAACATTCCAAATGTGGCTAACACCTGCTCAGAACACTTTACACCAACAAACAACTTTTAGCAGCCTGCATGGAGCCCAGAACAACATGATGTTTACCATCGGGCCTGCTGGTCCTCTTGGTCCTACAACCTGCAAGTGGGAAAAAGGGTATTTCTGTCAGTAATGACGACCCTTGTGAGCCAGATCAGTCCTTTGTATAATCATAATAACAACATGCTGATTTGATGTGACAGGCCAAGTTTGGTTAAAAACTTCAACTCTGCTTAACCTCTCCTTGTACTGACTTTGTTCACCTGGTGTGTGTGTGTGTGTGTGTGTTCACTATGAAGCTGCTGAGAGGCTCTAACAGGATTTGATGAGGGTCACTGTGTCCTAGGAATTCAGGATTTCTCTAATTTAATACAAAGTCTAACAAGGCACTCATGTAGATAATCCATAATGATCACAGGACTCTTTGGGGGAATCATTTTAATGGAAACAAGAAACTATATGAGAATAGAGTGTGGGCCTAATGGTGCGCTTTTCATATTTAAAGAGTGCATAATCCCGCATTAGTTCAAATAAAAGTAACAGTGGGTTCTTATTGTGTTGTCATCCGGTGAGCAGTGTTTTATCAAGTGCATTCCAAGCAACTTCTGGAAGGTTTGACTTACATCTGCAATTTCTCCGGGTTCACCTTTCTGGCCCTGGTTGATAAAAAAGAACATTTGTAAGGAAGCTTCTTATTTTAAACAAATTAGGTTGTTGTGGTAAAGGTGTTTTCTTGAGGCCTCACCCTCGCACCGATTGTCTCTGATGGAGTCGATAGATGGGGAGATGGAGGAAACAAAAAGAAACAACAAATGTAAATGTAAATATAAAGACACTGCATAGATTTCAGTACTGCTATTGATATCTGGGGAGGAGAGATAAAAAAGACATATGATGGTGCTACAGGGACCAAACCCACAGACCAAGAACTCATCTGGGTTATTAGACAAGGAGGGGCTGAAGCAAAAGCGGGCATGTGATGATGGTGAAGGCAAAAAATCAAGACAGACAAAGAAATGGATCGTTCTAACAATATAAAGAAACATCTGAATGAGGAAGTTTTGCTCGTTTTAAAAAATATACAATTTTAATGAGTTAGATGGCATCATTGTGGACCAGAAAGTTTATGATGGCTCCACCTGGATACACAATGGTGCTCAACAAGACCCGTCTCGGTCAGGTTCTGTTAGAACCTTGATGCGTTGAGGCCTCATTATGCTGAATTCACAGTCAAATTAAATATTAAGAAAAGATCAAAGGATCCATACAATGTGGGCTATGATTATAGTGATTACTGGTATCTAGGTTAGTTTAGTCAAGTAATGAGTTATGACAATAAACAACATGTTTAAGGACAGGTGCATCATGGTGGTTGTGTTATCATGCAGCATTCCCCATTTGGTGGTGTTAGAGAAAGACAAGCTAAAAGAGTAATTTATTTATAGATGCGTGAATAAATAAATTACAACCAATGGGGGCAGTGGCATCGGCGGGGCACATGGGACAGCACTCTCCAGATGGGATGATAGGGTTGGCACACTCCCTCATCTCCTCGCAGATTATCTCATCACACAGAACCGCTCCGCTGTCACACACACAGATTCGACACGGCTCTGGCTTCCACACATCCTTATCATTATACAGCTGGCCGTCCTGGATGCAGCCAACTGACTCCTCTGTGGTGACCAGCAGGGGGGGTGTGCCAGGTGGACAGGACAGGAGAAGGAGAAGGTTCCACAGAAAGTTAGGAAAAGTTTAGAAATTAAAATGTGTAAATGTTGTTTAAAATGGTTTGGGAGGGGGCGGGGGCATGAGGTTGCAAGAAGGTAGAAGAAAGAGCATCAGGATAAGTTGGGGGGAGAGGTGGTTTGTAAAGCACTTTCC
Organism: Oostethus manadensis; assembly: GCA_024372805.1. Classification (NCBI taxonomy): domain Eukaryota; kingdom Metazoa; phylum Chordata; class Actinopteri; order Syngnathiformes; family Syngnathidae; genus Oostethus; species Oostethus manadensis. The sequence continues at coordinate 321,620 of QODF01000023.1, read as the reverse complement.
TGTAACAAATCAAAGCTTTGCAAGGGGGACACATTTCAAAGGAGATGAATGAACAGTGATATTCCTGGACCAAAACTTCCTGGAAAGTCAAGTGTTAAGTATACGTCACAAACGTCTGCTAAAATTTATCATAAAATAATTGCATTTGACACTGTTGACGGAGTTTATGTATTTAATGTGTTGGGGCTCTGCAGCTCCTATGAATGAATGAACACTGTGCCCAATTGACACGCCGCTGCCTTAGACAAACAGAGGGTTTCTCTCTGCACCACACACTGGCGTCAAGCAGCAGTACAAACACTCGTTAAGAAAGGCTGATTTGTATTGCGTATTTGAGGTGTCAATACTCCTTTGCTCTTTGCAGCACAACTGAATGCCCTCTTTTCCATTTAAATATTATGGCAGAATGTAGTAGAACAATTGCTATAAATACTCCTAATCATCTGTTGACTCCCTGCTACGCATGCTGTCCTACTGTGACCCGCGGTGTTCGTAACCATTGCCTTCCTGCTACCCTTTGAGCCTGCTAGGCTGAGGTCCTGACCCTGTCACCTCCCATCACAACAATGATTTGGCTCCATGTTAGCACTGAGTTTGCAATGAACAGTTACAGTATAGTCATACCCATTAGCCCCAGAAGATGTTCATAGACACTCTTGTGTGTACAGTGTGACATCTAAAACGGCCTCAAGAGTGTCAACAGTGCAGAGAGCCAACATGTCTGAAGTTAACTTTTGGAACCAAAACAGTTTGTTTGCCAATTGTACGTCAGGCAGTGGCAAATTATCTGGATCCAGCCGAGAAATTAGTAGTCTAGTTGGGCAGAAAAACTTTGGTAAAACCCGGTCTGTGCAGTGGACGCCAGTGGAGTACATAAAAGCACTTGTTCACCTGGTCCTCCATCCCACACAGTCGGGCTGTGACATCCTCACTTAGACTACAGATGGAGGAACACTGCAATATAGTACTCAGAAACATCTTCCTGCAGTTTTCATCAACATCACTGACTCAGTCTGGCAAATATTTGTCCAAAAGAAATGTTGGTTATCAAATAATTTTTTCTGCAAGAAATGGTTTTACAAGTCAAGATAAAGAAAAGTGCACTACTTACGGCCATCCTCTTCCTGACATCTGACCGCAGCCAGTAAAACAAGCTGGGATGCTACAAGTAGCAGAACAGTCCTTGAGTCCGCAAAGCTGAACATGTCTAAATATTAGACATGCAATAGCTTGGGTGAGAAGAAGTGATGGGATGGATGAAGCGTTCACTCAGTGCTTTGTTAAGTGTGTGTTCCCAAAGACCGACGGCACCATGCAGTCTAACCCTCCAAAGACTAAGTGGAATCCAACGCGAGGCCCCAGCTGGCACTCTGCACCCACCGCGTCAGGGCAAGCACCGCGGTTTTATGTCCACTGTGCCTTGTATGGATCTTCGTATATTCCAAAATACCAGTCCTTCCCCCAGACCCCCTGTCAATCTGAAATCGGACCCTTCTGTCCCTCCCCTCAATTCAGCACCATCTACTCTACCAGGCATTTTTTAACTCAATCCCTCCTTCCTCCCTTGACCTGCATGGCCTGGCCAAGAGATGCACCTTCACTTCCATTAGACTGAAAGTGGAACTTGTGTGGACAGCAGGCCTTCTGGTGGATTCTTACTTATATCAACTGAAATAAATTTGAATAAACTTTCCCAGCTATTCTCTGAAAATGTTTACGTAATGTAGTGAAGAATAAAGCCATACACGCGGTACCAACAGGCTTTATTTTTAAATTTCATTTCTTTACTGGTTACTCTCTAGCCATAATACCAACTCACTTCTTGACATTTTTATTGTAACAACTAGGAAACTACATAAGCCTTTCTTTGCAAGCATGTTGGTGCTAAAGAAATATTGTGTTAATATTCTTGAAACCATTTGTAGATGAACAGTTGCAGACCGCTCTACAACTCAGGCAAAGAAAAGAACTCTAACAGCAAAGTTTCTGAAGGAGTTAGGAGCCTTCGGCCCGAGACGTCTTATGGGAACTAAGCACTGGGTCAGCAGGGTTGTTTATTACGGTCTAGTCTGTGGATTTGGAATTAATTTGTGGGTATTAGACAAGCGCTTGTGCTGTGCAGTTGTGATGCGTTCGCAGTACGGTCCAACTTTCTGGGATGTTTCTGTGTTTAGACAAGGACAATTAGCAGGAAGTTGCAAAAAAGAGTCAAACATTCAGTGGGAAACTCAATTAAAAGGATGTTGGCCTCGATGTGTAGAATACTTTTAAAAATCTGGACTTGAGTTACTGTGCACACTTTCTGTATGAAGATTCCATTCCCTTAATACTGACATAAAACAGCACATTTATGCCACCACTGTCTTATGTGAATCTGCCAGGTGATGAAAAGTCCATGTGATGCTTATTGTGAAGCTCTCCGTCAGGTAGGGCCAGGTGAGGAAGTTTGAAAGCAGGTCTTTGTCATGTGGCGAGGCACAGTAATCCCAGGCTCGTGACCTTTTGGCGAGGAGCCGTCATTCCACATGCAGCAAAGAAAGATTTGGACTGGCCACGAATTCTAGTTTTACAGTATACATTGGCTTTCTGGTTGCAGTAAAACATACTGTACAATTGTGCGAGTGGGTCTAAAAAATAAGTAACATTAATCAGCTGTGCAACTAGAACATTTTTCCCAACTGATTCAATCTATCTTTGTGCTTTTATCATTTGAAGTGACACACATGAACATTGAATGGAAATGAAACTATATGACACTATACCTCTTCTTTAGCAATAAACACACACCCCAAATGTAGTTTCACCTTTTTAGCATCTTCTTGAGGATGCCTTGGGCATTCTTTGGTGCAGCACTGATGCATCCTGTTCAATCACTGTGCACCAGAAATGATGCTGAATACTCATCACAGTCAACTTGTGAATTATAAAGCATTACGTTAATGCAACATTAGTCGTCTATTTCAGGTCTCCACATCCTTTTTCTGTGCTGCTCTGACTGTACGCTGCCTTCTGCCATCCCCCGGCATGCACAATAGGCCTCTGTGTGCACGGCGGCCCGCGGAATGCTGTGAGATGGCAAGGCGGTGGGATAGCTACGTGGTGAGGATGGGGGTTGTTGGGTGAGGAAGGGCGTGGATGATGAAGGGAGGGGAATAGTTTGGAGGTAGGGGAAGAGATGGCAGTGAAGGCCGGAGGGTAGTGATGGTGCTGTGGTGGTGAGGGGGGGCAGTGATCTTTCACCACTGTACTGGTGCACAGAGGCTCCAGGGGTCTACAAGGTGTCTAGGTTTCGGCACAGTGGCCTGAGGTGGGGGTGAGTATGTTCCCACTGGTGACTGTAGAGCAGTCAGATGCACCCACCTGAGAGGATGGTGAGGTCCTGGCAGCTTACACTGTCTAATTATGAGAAAACATTACCAATGACCACAACTTGTCAAAGTAAGCTTTACAAACATCACTGCTCTGCTTTCAAGAGAAGAACCGAGATGACCTAAAAACATTAACCACAAATCCAAGCAATGTTCAAAATCTGACATGAAGTTAAAAAACACATTTTTAGATATAACCTACAGCAGGGGTGTGCAAACTACGGCCTGGGTGCCACATGCAAAAAAACAAACGGTGAAGTTAAATTTCCTTATTTGATGTGGTCTGATGTTTGAAGTGCCCCTGGGGAAAAGGACACAAGCTCTCATATCTTGAGAAAAAAATCTTCATTTCTAAAGGGACAACGCCTATTGATGAACACTTATGTGTAAATATGCTAGAATTCATATGCCACGTCTGTAGTCCCTGGCAGGTGAAGAAGAGAAAATAAACAAAAAAACAAACAACACAAAACACAATGACACTATATACACAGTAAAATATAAATAAAACAAAAAACACAATAAGAACGTACAACAATACATACACTATAGAAGCAAAGGATTTTAAAATTAATGGTTAGAGATCTGGTTCCTCCTAGGCCATTGTTTGAGATTGATTTTAAATGAACGAAAGGTAGTAGAATCTCTTATAACAACTGGAATATTATTCCAAATTTCTGTACCTTTGACTGATAACACCTGTTGGCTGAAGGTTGTGCGTCTAAAAGGAATATCACAGATTGTATGCTACGTTTACAAATAAAATAAGACAATTCATTTCAGGTGGACTGTTATACGCATAAAGTAGTGTGCGTGTATCAAATATATACTGTATATAGTCCGGCCCCTCAGCCAATTTTGTTAACTCAATGCGGCCCGTGAGTCAAAACGTTTGCCCACCCCTGGCCTACAAGTATACTTCTTCAAATAAGGATAATAATAACAATTTTTCTTGTTTCAAGTGTTTTATCAATTGTTCTTGTTCTTTTGGCAGATTTTCTTATTTATTTTAATAAATTATCTCTATACATTACTCACAAAAAGTTAGGGATATTTGGGTGAAATTTCAGGATGAACCTAAAATGTACCGTAACCTTTGCAAAAAATTGTACAAGAATGAATCAATAAACATCCTGGTTCAGTTAGGAATGGTATTTAAACACAATCACAAGACTGCAGACAGGATGTTCTTAGAGGGAAGTTGCCACTGTGCTTGGAGTGTCATCAGCAGGTTGCAACAGAGATATGGAGAGACTGTAAAGGTTGCCTTTCTGTGAAAAAATGCACCTGTTGTGTATTTTGCTTTTCAGTTTCTTGTTAGTAAACAGGAAGCTGTGCAAAAAACTACTGAAACATTGAACCGTTCGATGTTAGGGCTGTCAATTGATTAAAATAGCTATAAAAAAAATATGAATATTAAGCATTTTGCCCTAGTTAACTAGGAAATAATCACATTTAATTCTTTGTTCTCACACTACTATACTGTAAATGTTCCCCTCTTTCTTTCACCTATTTGGTCCCGAATGCTGATACTTGGTGAGGTAAGATTTGCTGACCTTATTGAGTGCTAGAGTGCATACTTGTGGTACACAACCTTTCTGAAAAACACACTTCACGTAGACGGTGGTTCTGTGTTTATTTCGTGCTTTCCATTTGATGCTGTTCCTGCCATAATTTTGATCCCCACCAAACCCTGGCTGCTGCGGTTGCTACAGCCCTATTGGATATGTACCTTCAAAGCTATAGAGGATGTCAAATTATGCTCACCTGAAAGCTCACTTTTTGTGACTAGTGCATATTAAAAATATTTTTTATTTTTTGAGGACGGCACAGTGGAGTAAGATAAAGCAATCCGCACACGGGCCAATTCAGTGTGTTTAAAAGCTACATAAAATGACAAGAAGGCAAATCAAATGATACCATAAAACAAAAAAGTAGTCATTAATCCATTAAATTAAAAGCAAAGCTGCTGATAAAGTTCTTTCAGTTGTTCTACGCACAGCTAAACAGAACTATTTCCAGGCCGGATTTGAACATTGAGGCCGGATTCACGTCTTCCAGAAGAATGCTTCAGTAGTGGTTAGTCAGTATGTCTACCTTCACAGTCAGGCAATCTGGGCTTGAATGTTTGGCGGAACGTTTCACTGTGGCGTTTGCATGTTCCCTGTGCTGGCATGGGCTTTCTCTGCTTACTCTGGTTTCCTTCCACAACCCAAACATGCATGTTATGTTAATTATTCATTCATTCATTCATTTTCAATACCACTTATCCTCATTAGGGTCGTGGGTATGCTGGAGCCTATCCCAGCTGACTTTGGGCGGGAGACGGGGTACACCCTGGACTGGTCACCAGTCAATCGCAGTGCAGACAAACAAACATTCACACTCACATTCATACTCTAATGGACAATTTAGAGTCGCCAATTAACCTAACATGCATGTTTTTGGAATGTGGGAGGAAACCGGAGTACCCGGAGAAAACCCACACACGCACGGGGAGAACATGCAAACTCCACACAGAGATGCCCAATGGAGATTGAACCCTGAACATCCTGACTGTGAGACCAACATGCTACCCTTTCAGCCACCGTGCGGCCGTTATGTTAATTAGAGACACTAAATTGTCCATAGCTGTGATTGTGAGTGTGAATGGTTGTTTGTCTAAAGTACAGTACAGTATGTACAGTACAGAAAAACTAAGTACATATCTGTGCCTCATTTTGTTACTGGTAATTAAGTGGCACTGAAACGAGGTAAAGTTGTTTTGGAATTGTTAACACACAGTCAACTGACATGAAAGGGTTATCCTTGACGTGCTTTTCACCTGTCGAGACTAGCAAAAATGCCCCGGCCGAAATGTCTGAAAGTTTGGTTGCACATCACCTCAAAATTGTCAGACTCAGCCAGCCACCTGCAACAAGTGCTTGAGCGTGATATCGCACAAGTAACAAGTAACAAATAACAAGTACAGTGTGTCATTTCATTTTACTCAGTAATACACAACTTGCCAGTAGAATGAACTATCAAACACCTTTCAAACATTGCTACGGTTCTTCAACAACTAAAAATGATTAAGTAATGTAAAATCCTGTTGAGTGCGCTCTAACTCCAAACACAAATACTATACTTTTCAACATTATCGTTTGTTGTGTACATGTGTATTAGTGGGAGGGCTGAGAGGGTGGGCTATAACACTTACAGCGCATTTGAACACAAACACCCACTAAACCTCTGCAAACCGCAGCTTTAGACAAATTGTAGAGTATAAAATGTATAGTTATTCACCACTAATGAATGATCATTTCTGATGTTTGTCGAACAGATGGAATCCGAGTCACGGTGTAGAAGTTCTATATAAGTTTCACATCTGCAGCTTGGGCTGCACGGTGGTCGAGTGGGTAGCACATTGGCCTCACAGTCAGGAGGTTCAGGGTTCAATCTCCATTGGCCATCTCTGTGTGGAGTTCTCCCCGTGCGTGCGTGGGTTTTCTCCGAGTACTCTGGTTTCCTCCCACATTCTAAAAACATGAATGTTAGGTTAATTGGTGACTCTAAATTGTCCATCGGTATGAATGTGAGTGTGACTGTTTGTTTGTCTGCCCTGCGATTGACAGGTGTCCAGTCCAGGGTGTACCCCGCCTCTCGCCCAAAGCCAGCTGGGATAGGCTCCAGCATACCCGTATCCTAATGAGGATAAGCGGCATAGAAAATGGATGGATGAATGAATCCGCAGCTTGCAAATTGTGTTTTGGAGGATTGATACAGGGTTCACGGGAACAAGATGAGACAATATTATAACATGACTTTTAAGAAAACTGCAATACCAAACATAGGACCCCCACAACCCTAATGAGGATAAGCCGTATAGAAAATAGATGGATGGAAGGACAGAACCGTGTCACAAAACAATACAGGTACATTTTGAAATGTTTTATAACTTTGGATGCATGACCTAAGCATGACGCTTTTCACTGTTAAACTTGTGTCCACAAATCCAAACAAATACCTAAAGTTAAAATAATGACATCGGTTGTAGCTGTTAGCCAAAGTTGCAACAGCACCTTTATCAATGAAGCGAGACGAGCACTTAACCTTTTATCTTCCAATATTTTGTCGCCGATATGCCTGAACTTTACATTTCTGCTACTACCTTGCAGTATTAGTAACTAACTTCCACCAGTGATTGGCAGTCCTTATAAGCTTGGCGTCCAGCCAAATGTAACAAGCATCGATAGCTCTGTCATTAAGGGTGCAGACAAGTCGGGACATCTTTGTGCTTTGATCTGACAAATCTTAAGTATTTCTGATGCAATGTAGACTTACTACAGCTTCTGCTTGGACATTACGATGGCCCAGCTGTTCCACTCCAATTGAAAAACAGCTACACGTCACCTGCTGACACTGGAAACACCGAGGCTGGTTAGACTCCAAAGTTTATTGTGTGCGTAAAACACTTAATGTTCGGTTCCAATTATGTTTTGTGCTTTGCCACTTTCATACTATGTGTATGTCTAATTGGCTTCTGGCTGCCATTTTTGTGCAAGACCGGCTGACTTCGGGCAAGAGGCGGGGTACACCCTGGACTGGTCGCCTGTCAATCGCGGGGCAGACAAACAACCATTCATACACACATTATTGCATATTTATAAATGATTACCAACTTAGGGTGAATAAAAAGCTATAAACAGCCTACCTTTAGAGAAAAAATACAAATAATAATACACGTTTGAAGAGAACATTGTGAGCAGTCTCTTGATGTTGCTGTACTCAAGCTTACTCAGTTCAGATCGCGCCAGGTTAGAATGAATTACACCTTTTTTACACATAGTACACGTAGAAAACACGTTATCCAGAGAGACAGACCGCTGTGTGGCCTGGAGGAAGTGTATATATTACGGGTGTATCGGTACGGCCTCCTCACGGTTTGATACATATACCTTGGTATTAAGGCCAGGGTTTGGTTCATTTTTGGTACAGCAAAGGGCACAGAATGCAAAAGAAAATGGCCTCATTTTTGTGTTTAATTATTTTCAAATGAAGAATAAAAATGCAATTGCAATTTTCTGGTGGTCCTACTCTATTTAACCAAATTCTCAAATAAAAAATGAAAATGTAGTCCAAAATGTAGCCCACACAACCTTGGCCTGTGGCGATGCATCGCGCTGACAAATGTACACTTCCTGTCCCTCACTTGAAATGCGTACCAACCGGGAATCGGAACAGGGCTTTCAGTTCTACATACTACATACCAATTTCATCCAAATACAAATACATACATTCGTTACTCCCCTAGTACATATGATTATAGCAGGTACTGTAGGGTCTTTCTTATAAGATGCTAGCTGTTTTATAATGAGTACAATTGTAACACAAAGGTGGCCGATACTGCACATTTTAGTGTTGATTCGAAACCAAGCAAATACAGGGGCACTATTGCGGATACCAATAATATTACATAATTTCTACTGGAAATATATCAAGATCATTGAGTGATATGGTGATGTGATACTGACACCACCCTTGGTATTGATACTATTGATATTTGGATTGATCTGGCCACCCCAGTATACTGTGCTAATGATTAGAACAGAACTAATACAAGTGTATTAGTATTTTCATGTCGTTTTCCTGTAGTAACGTGTGTCCTAGCATATACTCGGCTTAAATGAGGTCTTCACCCAGACCTCCACAATACTGAGCCTGAATCAAAGCACCAGGACAGCTATGCTCCTTTTCCTGTGTGAGGCGGAGGGGGAAGAGGTTAAGTTTGTGCAGTCTTGGTGAGTGCAGCAAGGGGGGCTTTCTCACACAAGATGCAGGATGAAGGGACAAAGGTAGTATTCATTGGCCCAGGAATGGAAAACATTTTCGGCTGAAAACAGAGAAGGTACAACTGGCGGACATAGTACACATAAAGGCCATGGGTTGACGCTCACCTTTTTGGACAAGTCACATGTCCGCAGGTAATTAGGGCAAATATTAATACCACACCAGTCTGTCCTGATTGGCACAAATGAGCAGCGTAAGAAATATGATGAGTATGTCCAAGGGTTTATGACTGAAATGAAATGGAATAGTTTATTCATATTCAATTTAGCAAGTGTTTACATTTTTCAAATCAAAACAATGAATGCCATATTCCCACAAGGCAATATTTTATGTTATTCTACGCATTTCTGTCATCATGTGTTTGGTGTTTTGTTCTTTTACTGAACAATATTTTCATTTATTTAAAATCTTTACATTTTCCAGCCTCTGGATCCAGGATTTCTTTTAGTGATTTAGTTTTGGGCATTTTTGCAGTGTCAGAGCACTTGGGAAAAATACAGAATAAGTGTCTAACAGGCTCTACAAAAATGTTGTACTATTATTTTCGTGGGGTGCGTCCCCTTAACAAATAGGCATGGAAAGAGACTGTCCTGGAGTGAGGACGCCACCTAGAGGAGAAAATTGTTCATGTTTCCGTGAGGTAAACTCACCATGAGATGTCACTGTCTTACTTGCCGCAGTTATCTCCCTTACTTGGAAGGGAAGTAGTAGTCTTTATATTTGTGTGTATTATACATCCCAAACGAATGTATCATTATTATCAACATACAATTTACCAGTAACTGATAAATTACCAGAAATAAATTGAGTAGAAAATGTGAATTAGCTGTAATATTTCCTCAAAAAATGAGAGAAAACCTAGGTTAAATTAATTTTAAAATTATTCTAAAAGTGTGAAAAAAATGTTTTGTTCATTCTTGCCTGTTACATTTCAGGAAACATCATAGTGTCATTCCCACATTCTTCAGAATCAGAATCAGAATCAGAAAAACTTTATTGCCATTGTAAGTGCACAATTCACAAACTAGGAACTTGAGACTTTCCTTGCTTTTGGTTCTTTTTGGATCCCAGACATGACATGCATACCTTCCGCTTTAACAGTTGGGCCATCAGCTTTTGCAGCATTAGCTCACGCACGGTAGCTCAACGTATATCCACTTTGGTCTGAGCAGCTGCTGTTGCTTATTGACCCAAGTGACTGAACCAGCACGCCACGCGTCCCCGCCCCCTACATCAACATGTACTTGAGAGACGGCAGCTGCTACTAACTGTGAGCACCTCTGAGCACTGGTCAGTCAAGATCAGCTACTGGGGGAAAAAAGACATCCCTTTTACTAGTTAAGCATTAGGCCCTACTTATCACAATGCATTGTCTGAAAACTCTGAGGATGGCTAACCCTGGAATTTTGCAGCTGTTTAAAAATGCAGCAATCTTGGCCAGAGTGGGAGCTGACAGCAGTGTTTTGTCCAGGACACAGCAAGCTGTTCCTCTGCCCTGCTGGGTCACAGCATCACCTCACACCCGCAGAGCCCTTCATCACCACACGGGTCCTGATGTGGACCAAGGAGACACCAAGTAGGTCACTGTAGGCCGCCACAAAAAATGGAATGTGTGCCTAACTTTAAAACATGCTACGATTTTTTGAAAACTCAATTTTCTAGCACTACATCTTTGGAGATGAAAGAATATTTAGTACCTTACTTTTATTTAAGTAAACATTTTGTATTATTTCTTATTTTTGACTGTGTTTACAGCCTCTTCTTTCTTCCCTTTTTAAAGGATACATAAAATTTCCTATTGCCATCCTTTATGTGGAAAATATTTAATTTTATATATGTTTATATATGTATGTTTATATTTATATAAACATACTTCCCTACTGAAGCTCCTGCCCCCGCGACCCGGACCCGGATAAGCGGTGGAAAATGGATGGATGGATGGATGGATAAACATACTAATTGCTTAATGTAATCAGAGGATATTTTCAGCAGGAAAAAATGACTAACTAACAAGCAAAAGACATATTATTCACAGAGACAAGTTATTATGACATTTGCATTTACCCAAGTAAATCAATGTTTTTGCAGCGTCCTTAATGAGTACAATTATATTATTAACTGGGTTTATTATTATTTCCAGGACTGTGCGGATGCATGTTGCCACCTGTCCAGGTTATGTACTGTATGTGAGTGTATTTTTCTTTTGCCGAGGTAGGTTGATGTCCAGCATGGAAGACTTGCTTTTCTACACCATCACCGACGGCAAAGAGCTGATCCCCCTCTCTCAGTTCATTTCAGTGAGTCACATTGCGTCCATCACATCGCTTTTGATTTGTTATCATCATCATTGTCATGTAAGCACTTTGTGTACACAAGCATATGCTCTCTTGCAGCCACTCGTGTTTCCTAAACACACCTCTGACATTAGTAACAGGAGACCTCATGCATGATTCAAGAACTCAGCACAGGAATGTGCTGCCTGTCATGTTTAAAGAGTGTTTAGGAGTTTCTTATGTAATCGGAGTATATATAGTAGCTAAAGGACACCAGATGCCTGTACTAGGAAGCAAGATTTATTCTACTCCTAATAAGTTTAAGGATTTTTTAAAAACTTTTTATCAGGGTATGTCACTTAGGTAACTTGGCTGATCTGCTCCAGAACATGTTATGTTCTAGATAAGAGGCGAAAGGTTCTCTGAAACATCAGTTCTCTTCTGAACAGTCCAGTTGCGATGGATTCAATGCCCTGAGGGCCCAGTGTCTTTAGTTTGACATCCAGCCCCTGCAGCAGGGTCGTCTAAAGTGCAGTCCTTGATAAACGTGGCTTGTTCTAAGTTGCTACTATGAAGACTGAGAAGACACCACCCTCAGTCACTTCTATCATTGGTGGCCCTCATTAGCGTAGCTCCTCAGCCCAATTCAAATTCCGTGCCCCAGGGCCCCCTCCTGTCTTTTTTGGTTCTGTTAGCTACATCTGCGTCATTTTAGTGTGTTTAATGTAATGATATCACCTGACCACTAGCACAAACTGTATTTTACTTGTATGTAAGTAAGTAGTAAAACAAATTACCACTTTGAATATTCCTTTTACATTTCACTTTTATTTGCTCCTAGGTTCACATGACATCACATGAAACCACAATTGTCCGCAGCATGGCAAAAAAAAGTAGTAATGTATTGCAGTACATACAGTACTCTCTAAAAAAAATGAAACCTTGATCCAGTTGAAAAAAATAAGGTAACTTTCTGCGTAGATTTTTTTGCATTGTTTCAGTAGGCTTGAAGCTGACCTGAGGCAGTTGAATTTTTTCAATATGAATCATTTGAATTTCACCACAGCTAGGTTGTTAATTCACTCAATACCAACTCAATAATTAACCACACAGGCATGCCTTTTCAAGGTATTTGTATAATAATTTACCTTTGAGCCATTAGAAATAACAGTGGATTCAATGTAAATTGTTGTACAGTTAACTTAAAAATGCAGGTCTGTGTGGTAAATTATTGAGTAAATCTAAAACAAATAAAACTAACTTGAGTTCAGAAAATCAACTCACATCAAGTTTAAAATTGCTTCAGCGGCGTAATTTCACTCCCACTGATACTGCCCAAAAAAGTTGACGCAGAAAAGTTACCTTAGTATTCTTTATTATTTTATTTTTTCTTTATTATTTTCAGCTTATTTTTTTGTTGTTACAATAAAGCTTCTTAGAATGACTTCACATAGTATTTAGCAATTATCTAGTGTTTCTGTATTATTATATCAATTGAGGAATTTTTTTCAAACAAGCTCCAAAGTTTAATATGCATCTAACAGACAGCACAACTTTCAACTTTTGGAAACTCCTCACTAAACAGTGTCAGGTACATCACAAAGCCTATGTGTAAAACCTTCATAAAAATATGCAAACAATTCTTGAAAGTGAAGAACATTGTAAATGTCCAATCTATATCAGTTCCATTCACTAACTCTAATTAGCTGCTGTTTTTTCCCCGTTATAAAATCTACAGAATGTGTGACTGTGTTATAAGTAAAAAATTAATACATGAAAGACAAACATTTTAATGAAGCCCAATAGTCCTTCCCTCCTTAGAAAAAATACTTCATCTTAGATAATGTCTTGATAATAATGTCTTAATAACTAATGATGCAATGCTTTAATAACATCTATGTTTTAAATTACCACAGATAAGTTACCACAGCAGACTGGCCCCAGGCACTATTTAACTACTTTTGGAGACAATAAGATTGGCAGGACTATTCAGTTCCATTTTCAATAGGGTTAACCACACCCAAACTTGCCCCCTATTTTCCAAAAAATATTTAGTACAATGTTTCATTATCGATTAACATTTTACTTGACAGTGTAGTTAATATCTACCTTTCCAAAAATGATTTAGAATAGTGTTTGACATGGATTAACTTTTCTCTTGACAATACACTTAGCCGCTCTCTAACTTTCCAAATACAGTGGAATCCCGTGATACAAATGACCCACAATACGAAAAATGGATACAAAAATACCTTTCTGATTTTTTTTGCTTCAGCTTAAGAAAAATGTGTTTTCCCTTTACAAAAGTTTGTTGTTCTTGCTAAAACTTGTTTTTTTTTTCGGAATTTTCCTGATTTACTGTATTTTAAGGCGCATGCTAAAACATACGGTCTACAAAAAAAAGGCCACGGAAGCAAAACAGCGCTTTTAGTTGAACTTTTAGTTGAACTATTTAACAATACGCTCCCTGTATTCTTTTATCACACAAATCCATCAAAGTCCTCTTCTACATCTGACTTGAACAGCTGGGCAAATTCGCCGTCAAACATGCCGGGTTCCCTGTCATCATTGTCCAAGTCAGTCTCGTTGTCAGTTGGCTGTTCAGCAATGATGCCGGCTTTTGTGAAAGCTCGGACAAGAGTTAAAGCAGATAATTTAGCCCATGCATCCACAATCCATTCACATATGGTGCCGTAACTCGACAGGCGCTCAGCAAAAATGTTGTTTTGCAGCATACCGGTAGTATACCTACTGGAGGCATGGCGGAGGTAAGTGTACGTACTGTACGTATTAAGCAATGTTCTCTAATTGGTTTATTGCTGCCAGTGTACGTACTGTACTGTGCTGCACTTCGCTGCGTATCAAAGGCATAAAAACATTTAGAATTTTAACTCATTAATATACATTCTATTTCAGCTTTTATTATTGCGTTACATTTGTATTACAATACTCGTTATTTATACAGTATTAATTGTGCAGTACAGTGTTTTTTTCCATTGTATGAGGGGTCTTCTGGGTCAGTGGTACAAATTACCCAATTTACATGTTAAATGTTGTTCGGATTACTAAAAAATTATGTTTACAAAAATCCGGAACAAATTAATTTTGTATCTAGGGGTTCCACTGTACTGCATATATATATAGAACAGTGCTTCATTTTGAACTAACATTTCCATCAAGAATAAAATTAACTAGACTGGAATAAAACTGTTAACAAAAAAAACACAATTTTTTTAGAACAAGTCTAGAAAATATAGCATATTTGAAACTCAGAAAATGCTACTTTTCAGTTTACGAAGCTTTGGGCTAGTTTTCATAGTGTAGAGATTCAGAAAGCATTTCTGAAAAACTTCAAAGATGAACTGGAGTTGCTTTTTGTAAATGAAATTCAGCGCATATACGACACCCAAGAGCAATGAACGGAACATTGCTATGTTGTTCTCTTGAATTACCTTGGATCCCTCAATGACAATGGCTGCAGTTTGGGTATTGGAATGTTCATCTCCAATGATGGCAATGTTCATGACCATATTGTGGAGATTCTCTTCCAATTTCTTGGTGTCCTTTAAAATCATACACAAATGTATTTTACTAATTTAGTAAAAATCCCAAAATGTAATGTTACAATTTTCTATGTCTATCTTAAATGTACACTGTAACAATTTACAACAATGTTTATTAATTTTGCTCAAGTTAATCACTCACGGCCCTTAATACGAATGTTGTTGTTGTACAAAAGGTGTTAGTCTTGTGCCAGCCTTTAAAGTATACTAAAAAAAACTATTTCTTCAAAGGTGCAAAAATTAAATGCAGTGCATTGTAACTTATGTGAAAGTGCTTGAAGAGATCATCTTCTTTTTCACCAAGGTAAACAATGAGAGAACAAATGGGTGCTTCCCTACAAGCATCAAAGGTGTTGCACTAACTAAAAAAAAAAAAAAGCCAAATAATTAAAACGTGTCTGAACTGCAATGTATTACCATACTAGTAATACTGTATTAGAAACATACATACCCCAAGAAGTCTTTTATCAGTCTTATTTTCATGCCAGAATCTCCTCCTCGCCTTGAGACTAGCTCCATGTATTTAGATGTGCAAAGGTCCAATTGCGCCATAAAGGTAGACTCCAGGCCTTCAGTAGTGATTTGTTTAAATTCTTCATTAATCTACACAAAGAACACATACAATTTTTCAATTCTACATAACTGTCTTCCATCCATCCATCCATTTTCTGTGCCACTCATCCTCACTAGGGTTGTGGACTGGTCTCCAGTCAATCACAGGGCAGACATACAATCATTCACACTCACATTGATACCTATGGACAATTTAGAGTCGCCAATAAAGCTAACATGCATGTATTTGGAATGTGGGAGGAAACCCCACTCACGGGGAAAACATGCAAACTCCACACAGAGATGCCCAACGGAGATTTTAACCCAGATCTCCTCACTGTATGGCCAATGTGATAACCACCCATCCACTATGCGGCCACATAACTGTCTATTTAGGACAAAATCAAAAACACATATTTCAATATTACTATTAAACAACAATTAAAACAACAAAATATGCATTACCTGTGAATGACTGAACAGCAGGGATATCACCCAACACCCAATAAATTGCTGTAATTTTGTAGTACAGGACTATGGAGATTGTAGGATCTTGGGTTGAAAGCAGTGCATTTGTTTTATAGTGAAGGCCATTCACAAAGGACTTTTATGTCACTATGTCACTGTGGGTTTCTTTGTTGGATAAAACCATTTCCTGCATGTCCTTGTTGGCCAATACTTGGAGGAACGATTTCAAGATGGAAACATACTGAAAGTTTTTGCCATTTTCTTAAATGAGTACACTTTCCACTGGTTCTACCACAGTAAATTATTTCTTGAAATATTCCATTCTTTTGTAGGCTGTTGCCAATTCCAGCTTTTGAAAAGACATGGCAGATTGTGACAATGACCATGACTTTTTTTTAATTTATTTTTTCTATATTTCATCAGATGTACTTAACATTAGCCATATCAATCCATGGAAACAACACAATCCATGGAGACAACAGAGACCTCGATACAAGTCTTAGTTTTGCAAATACTATTTTAGTGTCAAATGGATGCATAATAAATCAGTGGTTCTCCGTTAATTTCTGTCACCCCCCCACAGGGGACAGAAATGTTTTTGCGCCTCCCATTTGAAACACTATAACTGATTTATCTGTACTGTACAAAATGAAACCAGGAAAATGCAACACAATGGTGGAGCTGTGATGTATACAAGTGCATTCAAGAGTGAAATTGCATGTTCAGTATTATAAATTTGGACATATTGGCAAGTTTACACTAAGAGTGAAAGTACTCCCTGACAGTTCACCGCACCCCCATTCCCCAAAAGCAGAAAGTGGATTCATGCAACCATGCCAACCAGATCACATCATATTCCAAGCATCAAGCTGATGTTTCTGTGAAATGCAAACCAACAAGCACATTTCATTAGTCCAATTACAGTAGATAGTCACATTACATAGAGGCTGACATATGGTCACATCTGTGACTATGGTAACTTCTTGTCTTAAATGGAGCCCAGACACCCATGTGTAAACACAAGTGTCGTTTTCATCTTGTTTGGATGACTTGGTGTGTTTGTAGAAGTAACAGGTAGAACAAGAGAGTGGGACTAGGTGCAACTGAGTGCAAACAATCTCTTAGGATTAAGGTTTGTTATTGCTCCTTTCAATCTGTTATTGTATAAATGTTTACACAGGATTTAAAGGTAGACCACCAAGGGGTAAACCAGCTTATGAGCAGTGAAATAAGCTGTTAGAAGTCCTTGATGTCTGTACTACATTTTAAATACTGTGATAATATAATATAATAATAATCGTGATGATAATATATGATACTATATATCTACTGGTGATTCAATGTGATGCGTGTACCTCGCAGTTGCCCCCTGCAAAGATGAGGAAGTACTGCTAGAATGAGCACTTCTGAATGGGACTGAATGGTTTCATAGTTTGGCAGTCCAAATGAAAAGCTTTGGCAGGGGGCATGACCTATAATATAGGCAAGAAAAATACACAAGACATGTCGTTGATAATCCACAAGTTTTTCTTACCAGCTCCTCTTACCACACCCTGTGCCTGCTGCTTAACCATTTGGTAAAGCCTTGGGTGCTGTGATGACCAAGTTGTGATCCTCAGTGGGTAGCAACGCTACAAACATGCAGAATAAGGCAGAGGCATAGTGTGGGTTGCAAGTGACTTGGGCAAGTTAAGCAAACTATGAACCTGAAGATCTTTTTACCTTTTAGGGCAACTGTAGTTCTCAATGTGCTTAGTGATGTAGTGATGACAGCCGAACTCAGTTTGTGTGTGTAACAATCCACATTACATTTGTTTGTGAATCACTACCACTTCTACTTCTACTATAATACTGTATATATTTTTATAATTAATTGATTTATATGATTAATAATAATTGATTAATATGATTATTATATTTAGGATCGATATTATATATGTTAAATGTATAGCAATAAATTCCATCAATGTTGGACTTCTACTTTCTCATAAAAATCAAATATAAATGCTTGAAGCTAAACATGAAATGTCTAATCATTGGTGAGCAAATGTGACATTTTGCACATACTTGACAGAAAATTCCTGCTGAGATAGGGTAGGGTTTGTTTTTCAACATAGACATGCTCCATACAGTGGTTTTCCTGTGTAGTTGGATCTCCCATTATTTAATTTTTTACCTTTTTAATTGAATATTAACAAGAGTTAATCATTTGTATCCCTCCAGGCTTTGAGAAAAACTGGTCTGCGGACTTCTGACCCTCGGCTGCGTGAATGTTTGCGTCAGATGCAGCAATTCACAACTGACTCTCTCGAACCGGTCATGATGGATAAGGCGCTCTTCAGAAGGTATTGAAAGCTCCTGGCATGCACACCGCCACCAATGCACACATTTGCTCTAAGTGGGTATGGGGGAAGTATACACTCAGTGAACCCTCTCTGTTCTGTCCCTACAGCTGACTTCTTCCTTAGTGTCAATCATATAGAGCAGTGGTTCCCAAACTTTTTACGGTTGTGTACCCCTTCAGACATTTGACCTGAAGCCATGCACCCCCTACTCCTGCACACTTAAAAAACATAACCCTTTTTAAATCTTAATTAACATGAAATATTGAACATAATTCATTGGTTCATTCATTTTATAGTAATTCCAGGTCAAAAATGTGTATTTTGCGAGGTCACATTTTGATTCACATGAGCACTGATAAAAAGATAAGTAATCATGCTACATATTGTAAACTCTTAGGGTGTTATGTGCTGTGTTTGTGTATGTGTTGCCATGCTTCTCTCTCTTTGCACTGTGAAGCGTTTAGGTGCAATCGTAATAAAGAGTGTATTTGATTTTTATGTTTACTCACGTGCCGCCCCACTTTGGGAACCTAGGATATAGAGCTTCTTCTTTTCTTTTCCTTTCGGCTTATCCCTTCAGTGGTCGCCACAGCAAATCAATTGCCTCCATCTAACTCTGTCTACTGTATCCTCTTCTCTTGCGCCAACTATCTTCATGTTCTCTTTCGCTACATCCATAAACCTCCTCTTTGGTCTTACTCTAGGTCTCCTGCCTGGCAATTGAAAAGTCAGCATCCTTCTACCAATATATTCACTATCTCTCCTCTGGACATGTCCCAACCATCTCAGTCTGGCCTCTCTGACTTTATCTCCAAAACCTCTAACATGTGCTGTCCCTCTGATGTGCTCATTCCTGATCCTGTCCATTCTGATCACACCCAAAGAGAACCTTTAGCATCTTCATCTATGCTACCTCCAGCTCTGCTTCCTGTTTTTTCCTCAGCAGCACTGTCTCTAAACCAAACAACATCACTGGTCTGACCACAGTTTTGTACACATTACCTTTCATTATTAGCTGAAACTCTTCTATCACACATTACGTCCGACCTAGGATATAGAGCATGGAAACAAATTTGAATATAGGATAAGTAAAGTCATTGATAGCTATTTAATGTAGCCGCAACGGGGCACAAGCCAGTGTCTTATTGTGCCGGTCCCAAGCCCAGATAAATACAGAGGGTTGTGTCAGGAAGGGCATCCAACGTAAAACTTTGCCAAACCAAAACATGCGAATCAGACAAATGAGTTCCATAGCGGATCGGACGTTGCCCGGGTTAACAACACCTGCCACCGGTGCTGTTCACCGACAGGGTGCCGGTGGAAACTGGATTACTGATGGCCGAAGAAGGAGAGGAGGAAGGTGTGTCCGTAGGAGAAGAGAGAAAAGGAATGCTAAGAGTCTAGAACTAAGAGCTGGGACTTTGAATGTTGGAACTATGACAGGAAAAGGTAGAGAATTAGTTGAAATGATGCAGAGAAGGAAGGTAGACATATTGTGTGTCCAGGAGACCAGGTGGAACGGTAGCAAAGCTAAAAGTTTAGGAGCAGGGTTCAAGCTGTTCTATCATGGTGTAGATAGGAAGAGAAATGGAGTAGGGGTGATTTTGAAGGAGGAGTTTGCTAGCAACGTCCTGGAGGTAAAAAGAGTGTCAGATAGAGTGATGAGCCTGAAGCTAGAAATCAAAGGTGTGATGTTCAATGTTGTTAGTGGGTATGCTCCACAGGTAGGATGTGAGATGGAGGAGAAAGAGAAATTCTGGTCAGACCTGGATGAAGTGATGCAGAACATCCCCAGAAGTGAGAGAGTTGTCATTGGTGCGGACTTCAATGGGCATGTTAGTGCAGGAAACCGAGATGATGAGGAGGTGATGGGCAAGTTTGGTATCCAGGAGAGGAACGCTGAAGGACAGATAGTGGTCGACTTTGCAAAAAGAATGGAAATGGCTGTAGTGAATACTTTCTTCCAGAAGAGACAGGAACATAGGGTGACCTAAAAAAGTGGAGGTAGGAGCAGACAGGTAGACTACATCTTGTGTAGAAGGTGTAACCTGAAGGAGGTCAGTGACTGCAAAGCAGTGGTAGGTGAGAGTGTAGCCAGACAGCATAGG
This sequence comes from Oostethus manadensis, assembly GCA_024372805.1. Lineage (NCBI taxonomy): Eukaryota > Metazoa > Chordata > Actinopteri > Syngnathiformes > Syngnathidae > Oostethus > Oostethus manadensis. Next base: position 301,114 of record QODF01000023.1, on the reverse strand, counting down.
ATGGTGGTGTGTAGGTTGAGTCTAGTGGTGAGAAGGATGAAGAGGGTAAAGGCAGAGCAGAGGACGAAATGGTGGAAGCTGAAAAAGGAGGAGTGTTCCGTGACTTTTAGGAAGAAGTTGAAAAAGGCTATGGGTGCCCAGGAAGTCCTTCCAGATGACTGGACAACTACAGCTACTGTGATCAGGGAGGCAGGTAGGAGAGTACTTGGTGTGTCATCTGGAAGGAAAGTAGATAAGGAGACTTGGTGGTGGAATGAGGAGGTGCAGGAGTGTATACAGAGTAAGAGGTTAGCTAAGAAGAAGTGGGACACTGAGAGGACTGAAGAGAGTAGACAGGAGTACAGAGAGATGCAGCGTAAGGTGAAAGTAAAGGTGGCAAAGGCCAAACAAGGGGCTTATGATGACTTGTATGCTAGGTTGGACAGCAAGGAGGGAGAGAAAGATCTATACAGGTTGGCAAGGCAGAGGGACAGAGATGGGAAGGACGTGCAGCAGGTTAGGGTGATGAAGGATAAGGATGGAAGGGTATTGACAGGTGCCAGTAGTGTCATGGGAAGATGGAAAGAGTACTTTGAAGAGTTGATGAATGAGGAAAATGAGAGAGAACAAAGAGTAGAAGAGGTGACTGTTGTGGACCAGGAAGTAGCAAAGATTAGTAAGGAAGAAGTGAGGAGGGCATTGAAGAGGATGAAGAATGGAAAGGCACTCGGTCCTGATGATATACCTGTGGAGGTATGGAAGTGTCTAGGAGAGGTGGCAGTAGAGTTCCTGACCGGGTTGTTTAACAAGATCTTAGATAATGAGAAGATGCCTGAGGAATGGAGGAGAAGTGTGCTGGTGCCCATTTTTAAGAACAAGGGAGATGTGCAGAGTTGTGGCAACTACAGAGGAATAAAGCTGATGAGCCATACAATGAAGTTATGGGAAAGAGTAGTTGAAGCTAGACTAAGGGCAAACGTGAGCATTTGTGAGCAGCAGTACGGTTTTATGCCAAAAAAGAGTACAACAGATGCAGTATTTGCTTTGAGGATGTTGATTGAGAAGTACAGGGAAGGTCAGAGGGAGCTGCATTGTGTTTTTGTAGATCTGGAGAAAGCTTATGACAGGGTGCCCAGAGAGGAACTGTGGTATTGTATGAGGAAGTCTGGAGTGGCAGAGAAGTATGTTAGAGCGGTGCAGGACATGTACGAGGACTGTAAGACAGTAGTGAGGTGTGCTGCAGGTGTGACAGAGGAGTTCCGAGTGAAGGTGGGACTCCATCAGGGATCAGCTCTGAGCCCCTTCTTGTTTGCTATGGTGATGGACAGGCTGACGGACGAGGTTAGACAGGAATCTCCATGGACTATGATGTTTGCAGATGACATTGTGATATGTAGTGAGAGCAGGGAACAGGTGGAGGAGAAGCTTGAGGGGTGGAGGTTTGCCCTGGAAAGGAGAGGAATGAAGACGGAGTACATGTGTGTAAATGAGAGGGACTCAAGTGGAAGAGTGAGGTTACAGGGAGAAGAGATAAAGAAGGTGGAGGATTTTAAGTACTTAGGGTCAACAGTCCAGAGCAATGGAGAGTGTGGAAAAGAGGTGAAGAAGCGTGTGCAGGCAGGCTGGAATGGGTGGAGAAAAGTGTCGGGTGTGATGTGTGATAGAAGAGTTTCAGCTAAAATGAAAGGAAAGGTGTACAAAACTGTGGTGAGACCAGCGATGTTGTTTGGTTTAGAGACAGTGCCGCTGAGGAAAAGACAGGAGGCAGAGCTGGAGGTAGCAGAGATGAAGATGCTGAGGTTCTCTTTGGGTGTGACCAGGATGGACAGGATCAGGAATGAGCACATCAGAGGGACAGCACATGTTAGAGGTTTTGGAGATAAAGTCAGAGAGGCCAGACTGAGATGGTTGGGACATGTCCAGAGGAGAGATAGTGAATATATTGGTAGAAGGATGCTGAGTTTTGAATTGCCAGGCAGGAGGCCTAGAGGAAGACCAAAGAGGAGGTTTATGGATGTAGTGAAAGAGGACATGAAGGTAGTTGCACAAGAGAAGAGGATACAGAAGACAGAGTTAGATGGAGGCAATTGATTCGCTGTGGCGACCCTTAACGGGATAAGCTGAAAGGAAAAGAAGAAGAAAGTCATTGATAGCTATTTAATGTTAGTACTGTATTGAGAATGGTGCTTGTGCTATTTGAGGCCCACAGACTGACAGAGACAGGCGTTTTAGAGGCGACAGCTGCCACCAAACATTTCCACGCGCACAAATGCTAGCAAAGAGTTGCAGTTTGAAGACACATTGAGTGCGCTCAAGGCCTGTGAAAGGCTGCGCTCCATTACATAAGGAGGCTCGGCAGCTCCATGCACACTTAAACGGTATACTTCCTACAAATGGAAATGTTTGTTTATGTTACATGTGGCATGTTTACTTACATTTGCCTTTCTTTTCCTCAAAAGTGCACTATAAATATGCTATTAGAATAAGAGCGGTCTACTTTCCTTTCTTTTTTATAGAAAATGACCCAAATGAATAATGCAAGCCACTACTTTCTTCTTCGAGCATCCCAAACCTCACGCTAGCATCTCATTGGTGAGGGCTGCCGACAAAAAGTTTTGGCTCAGCTGTGGCTGCAAATCCAAAATAACCCTTGGAGACAGCTCTTAAAGATTCATAATTCTATTGTATACTCATGTCATGTCTTATTTTTCTAAACCACAAATCTACCATCTTCATTCAGGTATGTTGGTAACAACATCATGCTGCTGACAAAAGCCTTCCGAAAAATGTTCATCATCCCAGACTTTGAGGTTTTCACTGAGAAAATCAATGAAATGTATAAGAATGCACAACAGCAGGATGGTGGCCAGGTAAGTAACACATTTCTACAATGAACAATGACATTTCTACAATGTGTAACAGAAGCTTCCTTTCGACATAGAATAGAACAAAGGGAAGAAGAACACAACTGAGACTCAGTGTGGTGCAGACATCTAACTCAACTGATTGGGTTAAGATAGAGAGACTGTGAGGAAGAGATTAGAAAAGAATGTTCATCAAAATAATTGTATCATGGTGATGATGAGAAATAATGACGGGACAGATTACCATAAGTATTTATGGTATCACAACTAGGGCTGTCAATCGTTTCAAATATTTGAGATTAATCACATATTTGTCCATGTTAACTCATAACTAATCTGTTTTAATTGCACATAGAAATACGTTTTTATCTATAACAAGTAGGGATATAAATCTCTGTGGTAAACGATTCGATACGCAAATACAACGATAACTACATCAAATTTTATGCAAAGGAATATCAATTTTGGAAATATGGGGTATTTTATTCTATTCAAAAAATAATATACAGTTAGAAATCCCACAGTTTTTGAATGTTCAATGCAAGCTGCAATTTGTCCCACTTAGTTTGAGAGTCCTTGAAAGCACCTTCTAATGTTCTTCCACGCTATACAGATAGACTGTACTGTATTTTTCCCCTTTTTATATCACTTCATATTTGGCCCCAAAAAGCTGTCCTTGGCTATGCCTGCCTGTAAATGGCGACTCGTAATCCAAATTTTAGCTCGCAGTCCAAAACAAAAAGAAGCTGAGAGACGGCTTGCGTCTACAAAAAACACACAAAAAACACTGGTTAGTCGTTATAAATGAATGATATAAATTATACACAACATTAATGATATACATAAATCTAAGATAACCAAATGTTTCAGACAGAGAAGCATTTTTTGCATTGGATGTTGTCAATCCACAATCTCTTTATCGAAGCAGGCTGCAACCCCGCTAAAATAACATCAGAAAAATGTGCTGTTTTCTCAGCAAGCAGGTTTTCTCCTTGACCGCCGTCCACACAAAGAACTCGGTCTGTCACGTTCACAGACAAATCACACAATACAAAACAGGCAGGTCGCAATCAGTAACTCGTAACAAGTAACTTGGCTTATCACCAATCAGAGAACAGAAAAATGCTGATGTTATTGTAGACCAGCTCGGCCATTGCGGCGAATCTGATTGGTTAAAGAAACAGCCCCTTGCTAATATACTTTAACAGTCCAGATTTTAAATTTTAGATTTTTTAGATTTAAAAAATAATATTACACTTACACTACCGGAAGCGGCTCAGGGGTAAAGTGACGTAGTAGGTTACTTTTACCTTTAGGGAAGACGAGACTGTTCCCAAAGACACTATGTGGCGGTGAGATCAACCACCACAACCTTTCTGTTTTCAGTTTTCAATGAGGTGAAGTTACATTATTTCTCATGGGAAAAATGTATTTGGTTAACCTTCGTTTTAGTTAGAGTTGGACTTTCAGGAATAAGTTAGCGATGATAATGGAGGTTCATTCATTCATACATTTTCTATACCGCTTATCCTCATTTGGGTCGCAGGTATGCTGGAGCCTTTCCCAGCTGATTTTGGGCGGCAGGAGGGGTACACCCTGGACTCGTCGCCAGTCAATCGCAGGGCACATGTAGACAAACAAACATTCACACTCACACTCATACCTATGGACAATTTAGAGTTGCCAATTAACCTAACATGCATGTTTTTGGAATGTGGGAGGAAACCGGAGTACCCGGAGAAAACCCACGCACGCACGGGGAGAACATGCAAACTCTACACAGAGATGCCCAACAGAGATTCAAACCCTGAACCTCCTGACTGTGAGGCCAACATGCTACCCATAATGGAGGTTCCACCATATGAATACATCTGTAATAACAGATACAACCCTCCTTAAAGTGTGCAGGTCTACCTGACATTTTGTGCCATTCTTTTTTTTTTTTTTCCAAAGACATTTTGGTTTGGTTGAATGAATGTAAGTAAAAATCTCCAAAATCTAAATAACTTTTTGTTACAAGTGGGAAGAAAATATTATCAATATATTTATAGCACTTTTTGGAATACTTTTTGTTCTTGGTGTAACTGTGAGTTTTTGTATTAAATCTGATATTGTTCAAAAATAAGAATACATGAACCACAATATTTCTCCCAATCCCTGACCCATTTCAGGACCTAATATATAATAAAATAATAATAATAATAATAATAACAACAACAACAATATAATAATAATAATAAGCAAACACTCTTTAAAATATATAATATAGAATTATTTTATTTTTCAATGTAAAAAAAAATTGTATGTAAACATACTGGCATTTGAAGGGTGAAAGCCCCCAAATGTAATTAATATTTAATATGTGTTTTCAGGCTACTTTTAAAAGATTAATTTCAAGTGGAAACAAATAATGAGCAGTGAAAATGAGCAGAGAAAACATGAGTCGTTTTGGGCAAGCTGAAATTTTTGTCGCTTTGTGAAAGTTAAGGGCTCTAATAGGCAAAGTGCCATACTATTTGTAAGATTATGTTACAAGATGCACTTCACTGATCTTGTCTTCATTCAGGTGGCTGATTACATTCCTCAACTTGCAAAATTCAGCCCTGACCTATGGGGTGCGTCTCTGTGCACCATTGATGGACAAAGGTAAACATCTCCTTGTAAATGCCTGCATCCATTTTGACATCATCCATTCATGTCTCAGCTTTGCCATCTTTTTTCCATTTCCCTATTCATGATGTGCAGACACTCTGTGGGTGATACCAAGGTTCCCTTCTGTCTGCAGTCATGCATCAAGCCTTTGGAGTACGCCATTGCTGTGCACGCGCTCGGCAGTGAGCACGTTCACCAATTTGTGGGCAAAGAACCAAGTGGATTCAGATTTAACAAACTGTCCTTGAATGACGAAGGTAAACCAGATTCTATTGCATTTATTTTGATTCCCACTATCCCAATTACTGTGATGCTTCAACAATATACAACACTACTGTATGAGTGACACAGTTCACTTCGGCCAATATCATGCTATTGTGTACAACAACAAAACTCGATTGCTTTCCACACTAGTGAAATAGTAGTGTGACGTTATGGCAGAGTGACTGCACGCATGTTCAGTTCTTTCTTTTTGTTTGTGTTTTTAAAATTGTGGTAGTAATAGTAGTTTTTGTGGCGGGATGCTTTGCAGCTTCAGGGATTACATCAGGACATCAGGTTTTGAGACTGTTGTTTGTTGCAATCCTGAACTATTACATCACCTGTGACGCATGTTCTACCTACAGTTAGTGATGTTGTGTTGTTAAGTAGCTCCTCCAGTCGCAGCAGTTCATTGGTGGAGGGGTGAACTGGTGATAACATGCTCTCATTTCTTGTTCAGATAAGCCACACAACCCAATGGTGAATGCTGGAGCTATCGTTATCAGCTCTTTAATAAAGGTAAAACCTTCAAGCTTGTCACCAGTGTCCTAGGTGGTATTATGGGGTATACATACTCCGGATCAAAATGTTGACCAGTTGAAAAATTGCAAGAATTTACAATTTGTCATTTGTGACATCTTTTAAACAGCTGTTTAATGTCTTATTTCTGTTTAATGGTTGTACTCAAAAATGTTTTGTCTCGCCCCTATTTCTTCTTTTTACATTTTGAAGCTCTGCTTAGAACCTTCTTAGGATCCAACAGTACAAAATTCTTGTAATTTTTCAACCTATCACTACCTAAATTTTGATCAGGACTGTATTATCATGCATATAGTATGATGTATGGCAAGATTTTTCAAAGGTTGGCACTATGAGCCGCCCTCAGACTATAATACAATTGGGCAGTACCCTAAAAACCTTTTTGATTTTCTGAAGCATATTTTGTGACGTTTTCTGCTCACCTCAGACACGTTTTACTTGCTCACTGTAGGACAGAGGCAGAACCAGGTTTTAAGGACAGCATTCATCACTGTTAAAGTGATGAGTACCTTTTTTCTTATATATTTCTTATCCACCTTATTCCATATAGCCCCCATTAGCCTTTGCGTGAATTATGGGCAAAACTTCCGGTAGACACCGGAACCGGGCTTTATTTAGTTAGCTCAACAGGTTTTAAAGGATATTTTCATTGTTTTTCTCAAGCTACTGTGACTACCCCGAAGTCTTTGAGTGACTTTTAGGGGAGGTTTGTTGTGGTGTATGCTGTACTGTGCAACAGTCTTTTTGACATCGTAAGACAGCAAAGAGTGGGTCAGATACGTTTACCTATTTCAGAATGGTTGTCTGCAATAAATTGCTTACACCAAAAATGGTTTTTCTCACTCCCATTTCTTCTTTTTGCATTTTGAAGCTCTTCTTAGAACCTCCTTAAGATCCAACAGTTGAAAATGTAAACTCTTGCAATTTTTCAATTGGTCTTAAAATGTTGTGTACTTATGGAACAAAAGCACATACCAGAAAGGCTGCTATATCACTGCAGATTGCCGCTCGAGACTTGGAAGTCATCATTACCTCCTTTCATAAAGATTTTTGTTGTCTTAGCAAAATAAGACTATTTTATGAAGAGATTCCTTACATTGTGGGCACTGAAAATTAAGACATTTTGAGTTGTAAAAATTATTTAAAAAAAATGATGTCTCAACCTAAACCAGGGGTGAGACATCTCAGAAGTAAAAAAGGAGAGACGTCGACCTACTCCTAAATAGTCAATCTTTTATCTTTGATAGTTCATATTGTATATCCCACGTCATTTATTCATGTATATTCCGGATGTCTTATTCAGTAAAAAAAAAGAAAAAAGTAAAATCACTTTTCATTATTTGTTGTGGTCCAATGTTTAAAGTGCTCCTGAAAAAAGGGACACTAGAACATATGGAAGATTGTATGATGCTTTTATAAATAAAATAAGACAAATAATTCCAGGTGGACTGTTAGAATTATAAGTGTAAAAAATTGTGTGCTTGTATGTCATTGCCAGTCAATGTTAATATTTGCCCACCCCTGACCTAAACTATAAGATTTGTACTGGTAGCGAGTCAGAAAACACTCAACAACCTCTCCATAGTGTGTCATCGCTCCCGTATTGACTGGTCACTCAGTGTCCATGGCCGGTGGACTTTGTCCATCAGACCAGATGTCAAGCTTGTCAGTGAGCATAGCCAAATATGGCATGTGGGAGCGGCTACTGAGTTTTGCTTTAGCTTTACAACTGACTGAAGGAAAATTTAGGCTTCGTATCACATGTAGGTCAGCCGGACAGGAGGGACTGAAAGACAGAGGGGTGTTGAAGTGTTTGAGCTTTTGGCCAATCAGAGAGTCCACAAGAGAAGGTGTGTCACATGCCCTTCTGACACTTAGCACAAGGTGATAGTTTGATTTGGTATTCTTTATTTGCTTCAAAATTGTTGCATAAAGGTATAAAGAATGAGAAGATAGAAGGAAAGTGTGTTGAACAATGAAATACTAGTATGAGTTAAGAAAGCAAACCAAGCAACTGACAGGTTGTGAGGTGGTTGTACAATTACAGCCATGATCAAGGGAGAGACAATACACAGTTTATGTAATGTTCAGTACAATTGCAATTCTCAAAACAAATTTCAAACAACAGTATTTTTATAAAACCTGTCAGCAAATCAGGAGCCCACTACAGCAAAAGTGTTTACATTGCTACATACACCAGGACATCAAGTGACCAGTCAAAGTACACAAACACTGCCATCTGTAGGGCTAGCAGACTCAACATAGCATTACAAATATATTTTTAAAGTGCAAATATTTGAAAAAAAGTAATGTACAAATATTATAATTAAATTAAAAAAGAGTTATAAAACAGATAATTGGATAATGAACATCACCATTAAACAGCAACTAAGAGATAAAATAACAGTTTAAAATACATTTTAAAAAATGCAATACAAACCAAATGTAAGGTCACAAGGTAAGGTGTATGCTTTCTTTTAAAAAGTCTGGCATTGTGTTACACCATTTAGAGGCATCAATGACAAAACCTTCTTTTCACGGCTGAAAGTGATTTCTTTTCTTCTTTCCCGACAGCCCGACTCAAATAAAGCAGAGCGTTTCGACTACGTAAGTAAAAGCCCAGCTTACACTTACTGCACTGTAACCTCAATGTCATCTCCTGCATGTTGTTTGCAGATAATGGACTTCTTAAAACGCACAGCTGGAGCAGAGTATGTGGGTTTCAGCAATGCAACGTGAGTGCGAGAAGAAAAGCTGCAACCTATAGGCACTCTGATTTTATTTGTCATTTTTCTTTGATGGTCTCACAGCTTCCAGTCTGAGAGGGAAACAGGCGATAGGAACTTTGCCATTGGTTATTATCTCAAGGAAAAAAAGGTGAGATTTTGGGCACGTGTTTGGTGAGTGTGTGGGTGTTTAGAATTGATAATTAAAAGTCTTTCGTAAGTGAGAAGTTTAACGTGAGGATGTTGGACTTGCAGTGCTTCCCTGACAATGCCGACATGATTGCAGCCCTTGATTTCTACTTTCAGGTGAGGACATGTTACTGTATAGCATTTTTAATATTCAAACTATTACAAAATGTTTTCACGTCCACAATAATCATTTTCCAACAAACAAATAATAATAAGCTATGGTCCTTCCTAATCTTTTTCTAGCACATGTTAAACTGTAAACATGCAATTGTACATCAATGTGACTGGGTATTAACATTTATTTGATTAATAATAGCAATATATTCAAGCAGGAACCCTATTGATCTTTAGGATCATTGGAGATTAAGTTCTGTAACAACATGTTTTCAAGGTATGTTTTTTTTTTTTACATTCCTTCGGGATAGCTTTTTCTTAAGTTTGACACCTGACTGTCCCATGACATCCACTTACGCATCAACATAATACTTTCTCTCTTTGAGTCATAAAGGTCAAAGCTGTTGCTTCAAAGTAAGAAAGCACACCTCTTTCAAAAGTAACAGTTGAGTGTTTTCCATCTCAGCTGTGCTCCATAGAGGTCACATGCGAGTCAGGCAGCGTCATGGCGGCCACACTGGCCAACGGCGGCATTTGTCCCATCACGGGGGAGCGTGTGCTGAGCACCGAGGCAGTTCGGAACACATTGAGTCTCATGCATTCCTGCGGGATGTATGACTTCTCTGGACAGTTTGCCTTCCATGTGAGTCATTGCTTGAACATTGCTACCTTTAGAGGTGTTAATTGATTACGTTCATTGGATATTTTACATGTTTCTGCTTTTCAGGTGGGCTTACCTGCTAAATCCGGGATTTCAGGTGCTGTGCTCCTGGTGGTCCCCAACATCATGGGCATGATGTGTTGGTCTCCACCTTTGGATCGCCTTGGGAACAGCGTGCGAGGCATTCACTTCTGTCAGGTACATCGCAGCTTTATAGTTTGCGTCTATCGACATGATGACGAGAATGTTCTGCATTTCTAGGAGCTGGTTTTACATTTTAACTTCCACAACTATGACAATTTGAGACATTTCACCAAAAAGCATGACCCCAGGCGACAATCAGATGACGAGCCGGTAAGTTCAAAGCCACAAGCACTTGGGCTGAGGCAAGACCCCTGTAGTATGCTCAACAAAACAAAAACACATCACCTGTTTTTGCTTCCATTTTTCACAAGATGAAGTCAAATATCTAAAACGTTTTCCATGTACACAAAATGTTCTTTTTTATGTCTAAATCTGAGCATTCATAATTCATACACCTCACAGGTGTGGCATATAATAACAATGAAAGGCCACACCAAAATGTGCATGTATTGCACTGTACTGTGGGGTGGCGGGCCTGATGGGGGGGTCAGAAAATCAGCGGATCTGATATGACCACCGTTTGCCTCGTTTGCACTGGTGTGCATTGCCCATAAACACGACTGGCCATAGGGCCCGTTGTTGTTATTCCATTCATCCACGACAATCACCTCAAGGTTACAGCTTGATAATGCATGACCCCATGTTTCAAGGATTTGTTCCTGGACGCAAAAAACATCCCAGTTTTTGCATAGCCAGCATACCCAGAAGACCTGTCACCCATTGAGCATGTTTATGATGCTCTGGATTGGTGTATACAGCACCTAATAGCCACATGATGATACTGACTGGAGTATATATGTCACACCTCTGAGGTGGATCAATTATGAATGAGTGCTCACGAACACAGGTTTAGACAGATTTGAGAACAATGACAGAATGGGAAAAATAGGTCTCTTGGATACTGAAACGTTTTAGATGTTTGAGTTCAGCTCATAAAAAATAAGCAAAAACAAAAGTGTTATATTTTTGTTGAGGATATACTGTACATAAGATGTAATATATACTAGAATATACGTATATAGTAATATTATAATATTTACCTCTCCGACCATTAGAGCAAGTCAGTGGTAAACTTGATGTTTGCAGCCTACAGCGGGGATATCTCTGCTCTGAGGAGGTAACATTTACTATTAGCAGCATTCTTACACTCCTGATCAAAATGTTAAGAACAAAAGACCAAAATTGCAAGAATTTATATTTTGAACTGTTGAATCTTAAAGAGGTTATGAGTAGAGTTCCAAAATGCAAAATGAAGAAACATGAGTGAGACAAAAAATATTTTGAGTTTTTTGTAAACAACCATAAAAGTGAAACAGGCAGATAAAGTTTGAGACCACATCCTTTAAAAGACAAAGTCTTGGCAAAAATATGATTCAATATCTTTTTCTGTCAGGTCTTTCACACTGTCATGATCTCTTAATAGCAAAGGCAAAAAAGCTTTCTCTCTTTGAATATGATGGGATTGTTGAGTTGCATAAGCGAGGCCTCTTGCAGCATGCCATTTCTGCTGAGGGTTGAACACAGTAAGACAAGTCATTTGACACTACTTCAAGGATGCTCAGGATTATGCTACAAAAAAGTCAGGTGGTAGACCTAAAAAATGTCACCAGCCCGGAGCTGAAGTAACTGAGTCGCTGTCTGTCAAGATGGGATGATTCTTGGCCCAAATAAAGGTTGTTACTAGTGCTGAGTGCAATCCAATAACCAAATATTGGGTCATCATTGTTTTCCACACAGCAGAGTCAAGGAGACATCATCATGATCTGGGGTTCTTTTTTCTTCACGGAACAACGGAGCTGTCGAGGAATATTAAGCCAAACGAGACACATCTGCAGTTAAGGAGGAAGGCCCTTTTTGTTATTCCATTAGAATTTAAATAGAACTTTAAAAGAATAATAGTGACAATGGTTGTGCAGGGGCGTCAAACCGTAGATTGTATTTATGTCAGGGCGGTTTCGGGAGTTTTTGGTATGGTACGATCAGGTATCATTTATTTGGTAGTCCTAAGAAAAGAGAATAAAAAGTACAGTCATCACTTGACATAGCATTTTACAGGTGTGTCCCTTGTGGTTCAAGATTCTGCTTTCTAATACTTTGTAAACATCCAGTGCATTTACAGTTTGTTTGAGTTGTTTAATCATTCCATTCCATAATTTAATCCCACACACTAATGCGCTGAAAGTTTGTGACGTTGTTGCTCATAGTTAAAGTTTTTCCCAAAGGCCATATTTCTCCATTCTTGTTGAGAAGAATGGTATTACATGTTGTGTAGCTTGTTATTGTTTGCTTCGTGCATAATTTGAGCGATTTAAAAGTTTACCAGATCAACAGATTTTTATAATTGCGATTTTTGGAATAAAGTGTTTGTGTGATCTTTATACAACAGAGAGTATGGAGTGATACTTGGTCTTTAATGAATTTTGCTTTGTTCGGTATTGAAGTATTACTTGCCGCTTTATGTTGTATAGTTAAAGATGGGATTTGCAGCTCATCTTGTCATCTATTATAACACCGAAAAATTTTTTTTCATCTATTTGTATTTGTCACTAATCTTTTTCGTATAGTCATTTCATCCGTAACTTCTTTTTATTAGCTCTTGTGTACTTTCTCCAGGACCAAAATGCAGTACTATCATCTGCAAATAATACTAAATTTAGGTCTTTCTTGACTTTCCCATATATAATGTATGTCATATTTATTGTTCATATATATATATATATATATATATATGTGGTGACCCCTGGAGTACACCCCATGATACACCACGCAGATGTACTAAGTAGCCTTTAATTCAGTTCAAAACAAACCTACTAATTCCATACGGTTCTAGTTTGTTAATTAAAATATTGTGATTATTTGTATACAATGTTTTCATGACATCCATACAGTAAAAACTGCTGCTGCGGACTCTCGGCGGTCTACAGCGTTGGTCATTTCTTTGGTTATTTCAGTTAGTGCCATGGAAGTTAAAATGTTGAGCTGTATCCGTATTGGCTGTCCGCAAGTTAGTCATTCTTATTTTTACATTTGTCTAATCTATCCATCCTCTACGCTGTTGGAAAAATGTGGCAATATAGAAACTGGTTGGTAGCTTCGGTCTTCAAGATCATCTGATGAATAGGCTATTTCGGTTTCATGATTGTTTGCAATAAATGTCTTAATTTTTTTTCCCCCCCTCTCACTCCCAGTACTTCTTTCTGCATTTTGAAACAGTTTTTCAATATTTACATTAAAAAAGGAGATTAAGCGAATACCAAAATAGTTGTTGATGAGTTACATAAATCATCGATCAAATGTTCCAGCGCTACAAAGACACAAACCCAAAATCTTCTTCATTTCCAGGTTTGCACTTTCAACTTTAGACATGGAGCAGAGAGACTACGACTCTCGCACAGCTCTCCACATAGCCGCTTCAGAAGGTAACACTCTTTTTAGTTGTCTCTGCTTTGTCTTTCCAACATGCATTACAACTTTTCAAACATATTACTCACATTATTCATCCAGGTCATGTTGAGGTTGTGATCTTCCTGACTAAGGAATGTAAAGTGAATCCTTACATCAAAGACAGGTAGACAGTGTGCAACAATGGAGACACCAAAACCAAAAATCTTTCCGTATACTGTTTGTCTAACGGTGTTCAATGGTAGATGGGGCAACACTCCTCTGGATGACGCCAGGCAATTTGGCCATCACCTTATCGCCACCATTCTGCAGCAGTACCAGCTTGTATACACCGACAGCAACTCATCAAGCCAAAAGGAGCAGAAGATTGCCACGGACACGCTGAAGAGCATCAACTGAAGGACCAGAAGAGGTTTTAAAAGTAGCGCAAAATGAAACAGGGTGACTGGGACTAGTGATGAATGTATGATGTTAAGATATGTATTAATGCACGCATACATTTTTGTTATTAATGTAATTGCTCAATATTGTATGGTACTGTAGAGTGAAGAATGTTTAATATGGGATTTGGCATGTAAGATTTTTTTGTGCTTTAATCTAATTTATTTTAAATAGGGAAGTACATTTTAATGTGAATGATGAATGCCTATATACACTTTATCAGGTTTTTTGTTCTGCCTCGGAAATCAATGTTCGTCATGCTGACTGGAGACGACTATGACACAGTTGTGCCTTTTATTGGGGTTGACTGTTATTCTGAGCAAAAGTGGTTGGAATACAGAATATTTGGATAACTTAAGCTAATAATATGCATATTCGTACTTTATGTTCCAAAATAGCATTTGCTTGCTAAATTGCGCACATCTGATTCACACATTGGAGTACTTGTGGTCATTAACAACTACAATATACAGTACATCGTCATTTTCTATATTTTTAAGAGGAATAACCCAAAATCCTTAGTGCTGGTGCTCAGTGCTTTTATCTATTGGGTGCATTTTACATTTTACACAATACAGAACCAAACAGGCAAACCGAGATTGACAGGAGTCTGCAACCTGCAACTACAAAGCTCCTTTATCTGTCTGCTGTGGCTCCAGTTAGTTTATGTTTCTGTGTAGTCATTAGCCTGTCCAGGTTCTGCATCTGAGTAGTAATGGTACTTGAAAAAAATAGCTTAAGGAAAATGGCTAATTAGATGGAAACAGGTGTTGCTTAGCACTCCACTAGGAGGAACAGAAAGACAGAAAAGAAACGTGGCAATGCACATAACTAAAATATACACAGTATGTGGTGTTACATTCAATTTAGTGGTCAAATAGTTTGTGTGGGTTTTAATTTGGTGCAGAAGTAGATATTTTATTAATTTCCAAGAGAAAACAGGCCCAATTGTCTCTCTTAATGCTAAAGGAAGTCAACACCTGGGCTAAGAGATGGAACTCTTTATTATTATTATTTTTATTATTGGTCCTGGAAGAGTGAACACGTCCTATGTCATGATGATGTAAAGAAAACAATGTTTAGCCAGTTTCAATGATGTTATTTTAATAATCAATATACAGTATTGACATGCCCACAAGGGTAGCACCAGCAATGTGTAAAAATAACTCTCATATATTGTTCACAAGTTGATAGATGTGAACATTGCTCATTCTCGCAAGTCTGAGCATACATTGGCAGGATTCATAATAATGAACATGCAGCAGATCAGGTGTGTTTTAAAACGCTAAATGATTCATTTGTATGTTTCATATACACTGCTCAAAAAAATTAGAGGAACACTTTGTAAACACATCAGATCTAAACGGGGGGAAAAAGATCTTGAATATCTTTCCTGATAATAAGTAGGTGATGTATTAGTAACAAAATTATAATAATTTTCTATCACATAATTTGATAGAAATGAAAATGATCACCAATTGAGGGGGGGAAATCAAAAACGTGCCAAAAATGAAAATGAAAAAATGATGCAGCAGACTGGTCCATTTTGCCAAAATGTCATTGTAGCAACTCCAAATGATTCTCAGTAATGTGTGTGCCTCCCACATGCTTGTACGCATGCCTGACAACGTCGGGGCATGCTGCTAATGAGACGACGGATGGTGTCCTGGGGGATCTCCTCCCAGATCTGGACCAGGGTATCACTGAGCTCCTAGACAGCCTGAGGAGCAACCTGGCTGTGCCGGATGGACCTAAACATATTGTCCCAGAGGTGTTCTATTGGGTTTAGGTCAGGTGAACGTGGGGGCCAGTCAATGGTATCAATTGCTTCATCTTCCAGGAACTGCCTGCATACTGTAGCCACATGAGGTCGGGCATTGTTGTGGACCAGGAGAAACCCAGGTCCCACTGCACCAGCGTAGGTTCTGACAATGGGTCCAAGGATTTCATCTCGATACCTAATAGAAGTCAGGCTGCCATTATCTAACCTGTCGCGGTCTGTGCGTCTTTCCAGGGTTATACCTCCTCAGACTAACACTGACCCCACCACCAAACCGGTCATGCTGAATGATGTTGCAGGCAGCATAATGTTCTCCACGGCATCTCCAGACCCTATCATGTCTGTCTCATGTGCTCAGGTGAACATGCTCTCATCGGTGAAGAGCACAGGGCGCCAGTGGCGTTGTTGCCAATTCTGGTGGTCTATGGCAAATGCCAATCTAGTCGTACGGTGCTGGGCAGTGAGCACAGAGCCCGCTACTGGACGACGCCTGTTTCTGATTTTTTGGTCAGAAACATTCACACCAGTGGCCTGCTGGAGGTCATTTTGTAAGGCCTCTGGCAGTGCTCATCCTGTTCCTCTTTGCACAAAGGAGCAGATACCGATCCTGCACAGGGTTTAATGACCTTCTACGGCCCTCGCCAGCTCCCCTGGAGTAAGTACTTGTCTACTGGAATCTCCTCCATGCTCTTCAGACAGTGCTGGACAGCAAACCTTCTTGCAATGGTACGTATTGATGTGCCATCCTGGAGGAGTTGGACTACTTGTGCAACCTCTGTAGCATCCAAGTACCGCATCATGCTATCAACAGAGATGTTGATCCAAGCCAAATGAAAAACTACAACAGTAGAAGGTCAGTCAGTAAGAAAACAGCCAAAAGAGATGAGGAGTCGTGGCCTCAACTTGGAAAAGCATTCCTGTTTTGGGGTATGTCTCATTGTTTCCCCTCTGATGTACCTGTTGTTGATTTCATTAACAACAAAGCAGCTGAAACTGATTAATAACCCCTTCTGCTACTTAACTGACCAGATCAATATCCCAGAGGTTTGACTGATTACTCTACTCTGATTAAAAAGTGTTCCTCTAATTTTTTTGAGCAGGGTATGTGGGAACATTTCATTAACGCCATCACATAAGGCCCTGAGGCTCCTCCATGCCTGAGTGTGTGAGCAGCTCCCCATCCCAGAGTCCAAAAGCAGGGCAGAGAGGAGTCTTGAAATGACCACTGATGGTGTGAATGATCCTGGGTCTCTCGGTGTCTACCAGCCCCAGAAGCCCTGCATCAAAGTCCAGTAGAATGCCAACACGGTCCGGCTTGCCCACCATGGTCACAGGAACAATCTTATTGTTGGTCATGGCGAACCACTTGCGCTGAGCGTAGCCGAACACCCAAGACGAGCTGCTCGTACCCACACAGTCATCACGGGACATCAGTGCTTCAGCCACGCCCACGCGAAACTCCTGAGACTTTTTGACTGTCACCTCCCAGTAGTGGCGTCCGCTGCTGATCTTCTCATCGCCAAACACAACCGCCCAGTCTCGGAAACGCTCAGGGTTGTCTTGCGCGTGGCTAGGGTCCAGACCCAGCATGCGGTATATGACGCCAGTGTCTCTCTTGAAGAGATCCAGACTGCTGTGAGCTGTCCTCTCATCGAGACGGAACTGCAGACCTACACAAAAACATAAACAGAAGTTTTTTTTTAACAAGCTCAGACTGTAGGACATGTTATTTGTCCACATGCAGCTAACAAGCATAACATTTGGAACAACACATTTTCACTACCCTTAGATCTTATTTTATTCTTACTTGTGCTGTACTCTCTGTAAATGGTGCTGCTGTAGCAAAGAATTTTCCTGCAAAAGATCGATTAAGTGTCATAAATGTTTGCACAGCAGGTTCACTAATTTATTTTCAAGTCAGGACATATTAAAAGATATTCTTCTCAATAGAACGCAACGTGAAAACATTGAGAAACGCAAACTCTAAGTTTGACCTCTAAGCAGCTAAGAGGTGTGCGTCCGTCCATCCATCTATTCCCTATGCCGCTTATACTACTACGGTCACGCGGGTATGCTGGAGCCTATCCCAGCTGACTTCGGGCGAAAGGCGGGGTACACCCTGGACTGGTTGCCAGAGTTCTACGTGTTTTATTTGATTTCCCACTTACCGTTCCAAGCCGACGTGATGATTGCTCTCTTAGTTGGCAACTTCATAAATTTTCCGTATTTGTCTGAAAGAGGAGTGACAACCCAAGTCCGTCCCACCGGGTTACAAACTCTTAAAACAGTACGAGCCGACGCCATGTTTCCTTGCTCACGTGCTCCAGCTCTGCTTCCGCTCTTCGTACCAGAAGACGCTCGGCACTCTGCCGCCCCCAGCAGGCTTGGGGAGGAACAGCTACCTACTGAAACTTCCTGCCACCGAACTAAGTACATTACTTAATTGGTGCGCAATATGGTTTTACATCGCGCTGTCCTTTTCCTGACACCAAGAAAAGTCCCCCATGTAAAGAACATTTGGATGGTTATTATCTGTTTAAGTCAAAGATGTCCAAATGTTTTCCATATGGGCTGCATTCAGAAAAACAAAGTATGTATGGGCCACTTTCATATTTATTAAGAAAAAAACTGTCTGCATCGGAGCTTTGTGTTACAATGACAAAGCAGTATAAGCAATTATAATACTGACCCAAGTATAAGATGCTATTTTATCCCTAAAGATCTGAAAAAGGGGAGCTGTATTACATCCCGCTTCATACATATCAACAGAGTTGAGTTCTGTTGCTAATTTCAAGATATTGCTGATCAGTGAAGCAGAATCATCAGAAACATCTTTCACAAAGAAACATGAAAGTGATGTCACTGTTGTGGTGTTTAAATTGTGTTTTTATGACAAAAGTCTTTTTCATCCATGTTCTGTGCTGCTTATCCTCATTAGGGTCATGGGGGTATGCTGGAGGCTATCCCAGCAGACTTTGGGCTGGAATCGGCGTTGGGGTAAACCTTTTATAACAACTTACGCACACACGAGGAGAACATGCAAAATCCACAGAGAAATGCCAAGTGGAGATTCGAAACCAAGTCTTCCAGATCTCCTGACTGTGTGGCCAACATGCTAACCACTCAGCTGGCACAAAAATATTTTCCAAAAATAGACCTTGACAAATAAGGGCCATCTTATATTCAGGGCTGTCTTTAGAAATGCTCAATATTGGCTTCCTTACTGGTATCTGATATACCTACATTATTCATCACTTCATTTCCAATACCAGTATCAACCAATATCAATATTAGCAGGAAATCTTCACTAGAACTCATGTCAGTTCCCATTTTGTGTAACGAAAGAACACATGATTCCTCCTTTACTGTTATGCCACTGGATGTATTTCACAAATAAACACTGTGCAAAGTAAGTTATAGAGTAAGTAAGTAAGTAAGTAAGTAAGTAAGTAAGTAAGCAAGTAAGTAAGTAAGCAAGTAAGTAAGTAAGCAAGTAAGTGCGATGCATTTTGTCTCAAGTCATCTAAAACATCACAAACAATAATCACCTAAAAAAACATGCTTGTTCTTCTACTATCAACAGGTAAGACAGGTTAGTATTCCTAAATTAACAAATAAGAATCCAATTAAATAATGCTGGTAACTAGGATGTCTCCCGAAAGCCTTCCTGGGGAGGTGTTTAGGGCCTCCAGGAAGACCCAGGACACGTTGGAGGGACTGTGTCTCTCAGCTAGCCTGGGAACGCCTCGGCATCCGCTGGGAAGAGTTGGACGAAGTGGCCGGGGAGAGGGAAGTTTGTGCTTCTCTGCTTAGGTTGCTGTCCCCCGCGACCCGACCTCGGATAAGCGGAAGAAAACGGATGGATGGAATATAAAAATTGGACAGCTGCAAATGTCAATGTGGCACAAACATCAAACCCCAAAGTATGGAACTCTGGACTAATACAGTCTGTGGACTTATATACATCTCACGCATGGATGCAGCGAGTTTTAACGAGAGACACCATTTCCCCCGTCGCATAACCAATGTTTTCATTACAAATTGCATGCTGACAATCCAAAGGCAAACTTACTGAGATAGCAAGCTTGGACGGCATCACGTCATGCCCTGATATCATTATCAGCGGACAAACTGATAGCAAGCAGTATCGGCTGATCCATGTTATCGGACATCCTGTCTTTCATTGTGTCAGTTGTGCGTTAGTGTGATATCTTGTCAACTTCAACAATTTCCTGCAACCTTATGTCTAATTGATATTATTTCTTTTTCAAATGTCAGTCTGGCTCTAATCTGTCTTTGTAGCGTGTTTAACGTTGATATATATGTTTTTTAATAGGCTTGGGACCATTAAAAAACAAACAGTGGGCCACAAATGGCCCCCCGGGGCCGGACTATGGACACGCATGGCTTCAGTGGAACTACATTGCCTTTAAAAGTAGCTTACAGTGCCAGCTGTCTTTTAAAATAAACACCTTTTCAAATATAATTCTGCTTTTCAACCAACGACATTCAGTGTCATGACTCGGGGAGGGCCGCACGGTGGCTGAGTGGTTAGCACATTGGCCACACAGTCAGGAGATATGGAAGACCTGGGTTCAAATCTCCGTTGCGCATCTCTGTGTGGAGTTTGCATGTTCTACCCGTGCGTGCGTGGGTTTTCTCCGGGTACTCCGGTTTCCTCCCACATTCCAAAAACATGCATGTTAGGTTAATTGGCGATTCTAAAAAAAATTGTCCATAGGTATGAACGTGAGTGTGACTGGTTGTTTGTCTGTATGTGCCCTGCGATTGAATGGCGACCAGTCCAGGGTGTACCCCGCCTCACGCCCAAAGCCAGCTGGGATAGGCTCCAGCATCCTCGTGACCCTAATGAGGATAAGCGGTACAGAAAATGAATGAATGAATGACTCGGGGAGGCAATCTGGCTCATCTTGTAGAGCTGTGGTGATTTTAGAGGAAAGTAAGCAGGTGGGCATCGGGGCGCGTCTATCTATGGCCCACCTCCTCTGCAAACACACGCACACATGTCCAGCCCACCACTCGGCGGCGACCACAACAAGCCGGCGTCTGACTCCGGAGCGCGGCCATAGCAGGCGAGGCGGAAGGTGGAAGAGCTCGCATGCGAGGAGACACGAAGTGTGAGGAGCAACGCTGTAGCTCTTCCCTAAATAAGCCGAATCTTCCCAAAGGATTTGCTTTTTTTCCCTCCTGCGCCCTCGTCGTTGCCGCTTCACTGGACTTCTACCAGCACATTTGCATGCTGACGAAACACTCAGTCGGACCTTGTTTTTCCTTTCACGACAGCCCGTGCGTTTAACGTCGTGCTGCGTTCACGGACCGGGCGTCTTGTACAGTTAATTGTGAAAGGGACTTTGTCGGTACAAGAGTTTTCCGCCAGCGTGCGTGGGGAATGGCGAGGCGATCGCACCGGCGTTTTTCTTTGGCTGCACCTGAGCAGGCGGGGAGTTGGCGCCACAGGTGAACAAATGAATGAAGCGCTCTCTGCTGACAACCGACATTAACGCGGCGTCGTGGCGATGGTTCTGAAGATGGAACGGGAAGAGATAGACACAGATCAACCACCGCCCATTGAAGTTTTTGCGCACAGGTCCACTCTGCACGGCATCGCGCACATTTTCACCTACGAGCGCTTCTGCTTCAGACGCTTCCTGTGGCTCGTCGTCTTCTTCGCCTCTCTGGCCGTGCTGCTTTACGTGTGCGTGGACAGGATCCATTTCTACCTGGAGTACCCGCACGTCACCAAACTGGATGAGGTGACCACCCCGATCATGACGTTCCCAGCGGTCACTTTCTGCAACCTGAACGCATTCCGCTTCAGTCGCGTGACACGCAACGACTTGTATCACGCAGGGGAGCTGCTGGCGCTGCTCAACCACAGGTACCAACCACTCCGGTTGCGGCGTGTTTACGCATGACTAAAGACCCGCAGCCCACTGCGCTTCTTCAGCCCGCCGTGCGTCCAAACCGGCTGCATTCCCATCGACAACAAACCTTGTTTCATGTTTTCCAAAATCTGCTACGGGGAATCGAGTACTGTTTCGTGTCACATTGATTGTTTGACAGTTGACATGTACATTACTCGAGCAGCGCAGCGGATCAGTGTCCTTTTTTGTACTCATTTGAAAACGAATATTTAGAAACAAAGCATTAACCCATTTTCACAGCTGGTCATCGGACTGATGCGCAGCACAAATCTGGCATCGTGGGGTAAAGTACCACACCTGACTATAAGGCAACAGAACAGGGGTCTCAACCATTTTGCGGCCCCCTATTTGACACTAAAGTTTAGTGTGAGTGCTGGCCATCTCTGTGTGGAGTTTGCATGTTCTCCCCGTGCGTGTGTGGGTTTTCTCCGGGTACTCCGGTTTCCTCCCACATTCCAAAAGCATGCATGTTAGGTTAATTGGCGACTCTAAATTTTTCTTTTGGTATGAATGTGAGTGTGACTGGTTGTTTGTCTATATGTGCCCTGCGATTGACTGGCGACCAGTCCAGGGTGTACCCCGCCTCTCGCCCAAAGTCTGCTGGGATAGGCTCCAGCATCCCCGTGACCCTAATGAGGATACGCGGCATAGAAAATGGATGGATGGGTGAGCGCTGGCCCGCACCCTGAGGAGATTGTCAGAGGCACTTTAGCTTGCTCAGAGGAAGCGGATCTTTAATTGGGTAAGCTATAACTAGCACTGAACTTTCACACACAGTGAAACAAACAAAGGGCTCACTAGACAGAAGAACAATGAACGCAATGAGAAGAAAAAAATGACCACACATGTATCAGGTAAAGCGTACGGGCTCTCACGACCGGTCCACGCGCAAAAAAACGCAAGAAACGCACGTGTGACGTTCTGATTTTCCAGCTGTAGCCTGGCCGCAGAGGTTCTTTGTCATGTCAAACAAACTCTTCCGCCGCTTACATGTTTTTCTTGTTGCAAGGCAAACTTATGCATTCGTAGGGCTTTGTGCGTCGTCGTTTGTACGGCCAACGTGTGTCTTTTGTGTGTTTTGCTTTGTCTTATATGTCCTGCTCACCACAACAACGTTCTCCACAAACAGGAGAAAATGCAGCATCTGAGGAAAGGCAAAAATTGTGCAGCCAAAGAATCGTACGTCAAGTTGTGACGTAGGCTTAAGTAAACACACATAGGGCAACTGCTATGACTGTGGGGCGGATGAAGCACCAACTTTGTTAACTCTAAACGCTCTAAACTCTTTAGGAGTTGTTTACAAAACAAGTGCCGCAAAGAATTCTGGAAAGCCAGAAGCACTTTCCAGTGATGGGAGTGATACCGCCTCCCAGCATGCACTGCGGTACCCAAGTAGCTCCCCAAAGTACATGTTTAGCGTTAACGTCGTTTATGATCTGTCACTGGTAGTTGCAGCTGGTCTGTGTATGTGCTATCTACCCTAAGTTAAGTTGCTGGGTAATGTAACAGAACGATAAAATATAAAAGTTATAAATGATGACATTTAGGAAAATATACAGTAATCCCTTGTTTCTCGTGAATAATTCGCTCCAAACCCAACCGCGATAAGTGAATTTTCCCAAAGTAGGATTCCTTCTTTGATTTTAAATATTTATATGATATAATAAATTATATAAAATAATTTAATATATGTAATTGAAATATTTCTCTAGTTATGGCATTAAAAACTTGTTTACGATCCTCTAACTACATTTTGGTAACATTATTACAGCCATTTCGACATGAAATAACACCCATATAGCGAATGTTGTGTGTTGAGTCTAAAGCATGGCTTGCCTGTTCATCAGTGGCGGCTTTCTTTTAAAACAGTTACTGTATGTCACCATGGTAACTAAGGCTAAACTCATAACCTAGCCGTGACCAGGTTATGTCCAGACTTTCATTGCCGCCGCAGTTTCACTGCATTCAGAGATGGTGTCACCATTTACTGAGTAAGCGGCGGGAGCAAGAATAATTCAGGCAGTGGCTACTTAGAGATCACACGGATTTGCTTGCGTTCCCTAATTCAATTTCCTATCATGTAATTAGATATTCAGCTGAGGGGGCCACGATTGCCTTCTTTTTGAGCCAAGCATCAGGAATTAAATGCATTATGAAATATTAACTTGGCCGATGTTAGCAGATGTATATGTTACAGCAGGCCTCAGTACTAAACTTCGTAAACGTGTTTTTATATGACTAATAATAACAGGCCATACGGTGGCTGACCGGGTAGCACGTTGGCCTCACAATCAGGAGGTTCAAGGTTCAAATCTCCTTTGGGTATCTCTGTGTGGAGTTTGCATGTTCTCCCTGTGTGTGGGTTTTCTCCGGGTACTCCGGTCTCCTCCCACATTCCAAAAACATGCACGTTAGGTTAATTGGTTACTCTAAAAATTGTCCATAAGTATGAACGTGAGTGTTATTGGTTGTTTGTCTGCCCTGCGATTGACTGGCGGCCAGTCCAGGGTGTAACCCTCCCAAAGTCAGCTGGGATAAGCTCCAGCATACCTGTGACCCTAATGAGGATAAGCGGTTTTTACACGCGCTGCATTATTCTGCCAGCAGCCTTCTCTCGCTATATTGGTGACGGCACTAATAATCTTTTTGAACTCCTCATAATGCTCCATATTAACTGCTTTGGAAGTAGAATAGGGATTATAAAAATATAATTGAGCGGAAGAAGAACAATATAATGTCAAACGCCCCCCTTTATGTGAACGTGCACTGAGCACAAAGCAGAGAACCGGACTGGACAAAGTAAGCTGATAGTCACTGTTGCATTTAACTTTGTTGAGCCACTTTCGCAGTATAGTCAACTTAATATTCAGATTACCCAATATTGTAGATATAATCAGAGAAAATAAGCCATGTAAGACAGTTTACCTTGTAGGAGAGAAGACTCGATGGTGGACAGGAAGTGATGTCGGCTATTCAGAGGGGAGTTTTAGCTTCTTGTCAGCTATGGCCGCAACAGTAACCCATGTCATTATGATGACTGTTGTTATATTATTATTATTATTATTGTGGCTGTTGTGAGACAATTTTAACCTGCAATAAAAGACGGTTATTAAAGTGTGGTGCTTCCGGACAAATGTGGAACACTACATTCACAAGGTGGTGGTTTTAATGGCCTGTACTTTATTTGTACTTTAGTTCATTAACACATTTTTATGCTCGAAAATGCTTAATTTGGGCAAACAATATGTACAATGGGCCGCATGGTGGCTGAGTGGTTAGCACATTGGCCACACAGTCAGGAGATCTGGAAGACCTGGGTTCAAATCTCCGTTGGGCATCTCTGTGTGGAGTTTGCATGTTCTCCCCGTGCGTGCGTGGGTTTTCTCCGGGTACTCCGGTTTCCTCCCACATTCCAAAAACATGCATGTTAGGTTAATTGGCGACTCTAAATTGTCCATTGGTATGAATGTGAGTGTGAATGGTTGTTTGTCTATATGTGCCCTGCGATTGACTGGCGACCAGTCCAGGGTGTACCCCGCCTCTCGCCCAAAGCCAGCTGGGATAGGCTCCAGCATCCCCGTGACCCTAATGAGGATAAGCGGTACAGAAAATGAATGAATGAATGAATGAATATGTACAATTGATTTAACTGTAATTTTTTGACAAATATTTTGACAACCACAAAACGGTCATCACTTATTAATTCACTTATGAAATAATTAATGTTTGGAAAACACTGATAGAATGATGGAGCAATTTATGGACCGTGATGTAGCGATATTATATATTACATTTGTATAGTAGTAAGATACATTTGATATAGCTTGTAATTTTCTGAGGTAGAAAATTGCACAGTGCCCTCAAGGTTTATATTGCAAGCTATTTTAAAAAAATATCCTGCCATTTATGGAACAAACAAATGTCAAGGGGTGAACTAAAAAAAAACTTCAAGTGAAGGATCCGACGATCTGTCTGACAAGATGCAGGCCAATTCCCAACTAAAATTGAGGCCAGTATTGATGCTAACTTCAGCCCAACAACCATAAGACGGCATCTATGAGAGCGGTGTGTAAAGACGGAGCTTCAGATTTTGCACTGGCTATGTAGAGAAGTTGCAGAGAGCGTCCATCTTGACCGAGGGCCACAGTCTGTGTGATGATGGCTGGGTCTTTCAAGAAGACAATGCTGGAACATTTCCCATAGCTGGTCGCCAAACGATGCCACTGCACAACCTGAAACGATATCTTCTACTTTCACATATGCTGTTTTATGGTCATTGCCTTTTGATGCATTCATCTTAAAAATAAG
The DNA here is from genome assembly GCA_024372805.1 of Oostethus manadensis. Lineage (NCBI taxonomy): Eukaryota > Metazoa > Chordata > Actinopteri > Syngnathiformes > Syngnathidae > Oostethus > Oostethus manadensis. Next base: position 275,108 of record QODF01000023.1, on the reverse strand, counting down.
AGCTGTATAAAAACAAAATGTAGCATGTTATATCTAACGGCTGTTATTCAACCAAATTCTAGCAGCCATTGTATGTGTTCATGGGTATATCTGAAATATATTGTGAGAATTGAGTTGGTTGTTTACAGAGTAAACACATCAGCTGCCACCAGTGTGTACCACAGTTGATGTCAAGGTTAAAGAAATGAACAAGAGACATACTGTAGCTTGGAGCTTGGAGATGATGTCATCCTCTGATGAGCTGTCATTGCAGAGATGCCATCAGCATTCAGCGCCTCTAGTGGCTTTACTAAGCAGATTCATAACCAACCTCTATCACCAATTCTTGAAGATCTGAAGGCATCTTGTCATCATCCCACATTGCCCTGAAAGAAAAACACGTTTTTTCAAAGTTAAAATGTAAAGTAAAGAATATACAGTACATACAGAATATCTGAATATATTCACTTTAACTATGCCTGTTTGGAATTGGCTTAATGGTCAATACCTTGCTTCTGTTTGCAAGGTAGTGAGGCTGGGGACTCCCCGGGCAAAAATGAAAATGCTTTTGGCATTAAATTCCATTTGAAAACGTTCTCAGGCCGCACCCAGGTTGGGAATCACGGTTATGACAAATGAATGAGAATACACACGTACTCAAGTTTCGGCCTCTGCATTGCTCATGGGATTTTATTTCAGAGGTGCCTCTGATGTGGATTTGTCATCAGCAGCACACCACATCAACAGTGGGGAGCTAATGACTTTCACTGAAAATGCAGGACTGTCTTCTTCTTTCAATCTCTGTTCCACATCATACATTGTCCCGTTCCATTCCATTTTCTTCCGCTTATCCGGGTCCGGGTCACGGGGGCAGCAGTCTCAGTAGGAAAGTTTAGACTTCCAGGTCTCCGGCGACCTCTTCCAGCTTCACCGGGGGGACACCAAGGCCTTCGGGACAAAAACCACATTGCAACTCCTGTAACCGAGGTTCGACTAACGGTCGTACCCTTCTCTCCAGCACCCTGGAGTAGACTTTCCCAGGGAGGCTGAGGAGTGTGATCCCTTTATAGTTGGAACACACCCTCCGGTCACCCTTTTTAAAAATGGTGTCCACCACCCCGGTCTTCCAGTCCAGAGGTACTGTTCACAACTTCCATGCAATGTTGTAGAGGCGTGTTAACCAACACAGACCACCAACATCCAGAGCCTTGAGAAATTCCGGGCAAAACTTGTCTACCCCCGGAGCCTTGCCATTGGGGAGTGTTTTAACTACCCCAATTACCTCAGCCACGGTGATAGAACTGTCCACATATGTATCCTCAGACTCTGCTTCCTCTACGGAACGTATGTCAGTGGGATTGAGAAGGGCCTCAAAGTATTCCTTCCACCGACCAACTATCTCCTCAGTCGAGGTCAGCAAGCCTCCGTCTGCACTGGGCTGCTTCCCCTTTCTGAGGGGTTGGACGGTTTGCCTGAACCTCTTTGAGGCCGACCGAAAGTCGTGCTCCATAGCCTCACCGAACTCCACCACACCCGAGTTTTTACCTCGACCACCGCCAAAGCCGCGTGCCGCTTGGCCTGGCGGTACCTGTCAGCTGCTTCGGGAGTCCTGCAAGCCATCCATGCTTGATAGGACTCCTTCTTCAGCTTGACAAGCGAAGCTCTGCCGGAGGTGAGAGTTGAAGACTCGACAAACGGGGGACTCTGCCAGACATTCCCAGCACACCCTCACTACGTGTTTGGGTCTACCAGGTCTGTCCGGCATCCTTCCCCGCCATCTAATCCAACTCATAACCAGGTGGTGTTCAGTTGACAGCTCAGCCCCTCTCTTCACCCACGTGTCCAGAACATGCAAACGCATGTCTAATGATACGACCACAAAGTCAATCATAGACCTGCGGTCTAGGGTGTCCTGGTGCCAAGTGCACTTATGGACATCCTTATGTTCGAACATGGTGTTTGTTATGGACAAACTGTGATTCGCACAGAAGTCCAGCAACAACACACCACACGGGTTCAGATCAGGGCGTTTCTCCCAACCACGCCCCTCCAAGTCACACTGTCATTGACCACATGGACGTTGAAGTCTCCCAGTAGAACTATGGAGTCACCAGCTGGGGTGCTCTCCAGAACCCCTCTGATAGACTCCAAGAAGGCTGGGTACTCTGAACTGCTGTTCGGCGCGTACGCACAAACCACAGTCAGGACCCTTTCCCCAGCCCGAAAGTGTAGGGAAATAACCCTCTCGTTAACCGGGGATGACACCAGCACAGAGGCACCAAGCTGGGGGGCTATTAATAAACCCAGCTCCCCTGCAGCAACTCCAGAGAATAACAAGGTCCAGCCCCTCTCAAGGAATTTGACTGTGGGTTGAGGTGAGTCCGACTATATCTAGTCGGAATGTCTCCGCCTATTCCACAAGCTCAGGCTTCTTCCCCACCAGAGAAGTGACATTTCATGTCCCAAGAACCATATTTGGCCACCAAAGGCCAGGTCGCTTGGACACCCGCCCTCGACAACTTCCCAAATCGCATTGCACCGGACCCTTATACTTGCCCCTGCAGGTGGTGGGTCTGCGGGGGGGAGTTCCCGTCTTCCTGATTCGGGCTTTGCCGCATTACATTCAAAGACCACCCATGAATGGCAAAATGGGAGTAATTGAGACACCCATAAAAATGCCTAATTTTGACCCGGTTCGCTCTCCACCCTCCAAAGCCTCCTGCTATCTTGGCATTGTCCTCCGACTGTCATAATTATTAGGTTAGATTCAGTACACACAGCAACAGCCGCACTGCTACTGTCCGTGTCAGTCGCGGAAAATGCAATAGTTCTAGAGATAAAGCTGAGAGTGAAGCTTTTTATCACAAAGATGTGAGTATTAACGCGGTAATAGATATTAAATGTTAAGTTCTTATCAATTACAGTAAAAGCATTGAGATGATTCAATTGCTAGGTAATAATAATCCCACGGAAAGATTTTAAGGAAATAGGAGAATGTTAGGTGCATCAAGCTTCCCTGAGATACTTGAACTCCTCCACCTAGGGTTAGACCTCACTCCCAACATGGACGGTGCAATCTACCCTTTTCCCACTGAGAACCAGGGAGGTCCAGAACCATCACACTCAACTGCAAACTGTGCCAATAAATGCCCAATAAGGCTGAGAATAGCAGAACAGCAGAGAAGACATCCTAAGGCCCCCAAAGTGGACACTCTTGATGCCTTGGCTGCACCTAGAAATTCTGTCCATAAAAGTTATAAACAGAATCTGTGATTCCAACGTAAACTGGAAACAGGCTCGACTTACTGCTGGCAATGCAAACCAGACTCCTGCTTCCGTTGTACAAGGACTGAATGGCCCGTAGTATGGCGCGCCACCAATCCCCCAATCCCATACTCCTGGAGCACTGGGGCACCCCCAAGATATTACTTTTCTTTATAACATTATGAGTTTATTGTCATAAATATTTGACATTTTTTCTTGTTGGAATACAACTTTGTTTGCTTAATATTTTCACTTTGTTCTCACACAGTTACAGCTGTTTTTTGTCGTTTCCTCAGTTTTTCATACCAAACATTGAAAAAAAATATTATTATTGTTGTTATTGTTCTCGTTAAAAAATCGTAATATTCTGATTGTACTTCCATAATGTTATAACTTTTTCCCCAGCCTAATTTTCTAAAAAGTACTACTTTTTTGTTTTGTTTCTTTATATTTAAACTTTTTTAAAATAAAGTATTTTTTCTTTACGATTTGAACAGTATGCCACTAAAATGACAAAAACATTGTTTTTCCTCATAATATTATATTATTTTTGCAACTTTTTCTTGTTAGATTACAACTTTGTTCTCGAAATATTCGTACTTTATTTTTGTAAAATTACTACTGTTGGTTTTGTGTTTGTTTTCTTTTTAAAATGGATTTTATGTGCCACAGACAAATACCGCTGTGGGCAGCAAAGGCCCTGGAGCCGCGATTTGGGCATGTCTTTGGACACCCCATCATTTTAGTGTATAGCCTACAGGCTATCCAGGCTGATGTCAAATTGTCACATGTATCATGTACTAGCATGCTGTCAGTTTTAAACTTGTATTATCACATATTTATTCATTATTACAGAATTAGGGTGATGACATGTGTTCTGTGAAATAATATACAACCTATTTGACCAATTCGAATGGTGGCATTTTTAATAATAGCACACAGGGTGATCACAGCGAGGAGCTACAGCTTGTGCATTTACAGCTATTCAGCTTCCCTTTGATACTATGCAAAGTGGCCAGAATTTTCTCAGCTCCATTTGATGAAAGGAGACTTCTTGGAGTTCCCCACAATGCCGAGGGAGATATGGGCTATATACGGGCCTTTTAACATAGTGGAATGGCCTCTAGTGATCTGCACACGAAAAATATCAAAGACATTTAACTGAATGCCTAATCCCTGAACCAATACTATGATTTTATGTGTGAATTATTGAGACTGGTTATGAAACGTAACGGGAAACGCCATTTAAATTGAAAAAAAAGTCTAAGCTTAAGCACAACACAAATAATTGTATTGGCGTAGAACGCTGCATAGTTGCTGTTAGAGGCAAAAGTCAAACTTATATATAACTTTACATAAAACATCATTAGTGGTTGAGTACCTTTACGTTGTATAATTTAGAATTAGTTTAATATGTGTGTGAGACATATTGAAGACAGAAGAGGATGATTCTGGACCTGAATGTAATGTAACAATTACAAGTCACTTTTATTGCAAATAGCAAAAAGGGGAACATCCAAGTCAAGTTAGCAGGTGTTTGGAGCAGAGATCGCGCGTGAATTACTCACGGTGTAATGGACAACATTTAACTTTGACCTAGTTAGGCAAAAAGAGAGGGTGAGGAGAGAAGATGCTTGGAGGCTAATCTATACCGTATGTTACTCAGGGTGCACAAAAACACACTGTGTATGCCTTTTCATTTTAAAATTTGCACCATGTAATTTAAGTTGAATTCACGTTTTGAGTGTAAATGTATTTGCTGAACTTTCCATACACGCTTAACTGTAGCAAATTGTACTTCTGCAGCTTGCGTACATTATGTTAGTGAGTGATAAGAATATCCGCTTACTGTTTTTCTTTGTCTCTATGTATATTTGGACCACACATACGCGCATAACAAAGATGTTGTGGTGTTCAGAGTGTCTTTGTATGCAGCTCGCCGTCGTCTACTGACAATGAGGAAGTGTTGTTCCGAGGCTGAACGGACTGTAGAGACCTGTTTGTGAGTTATATGGTGTTTGAATGGCACTGATGATGTGTTCGAGTCAGAATAAAGTTATAAAAGAGCGTCAGACTCTGTATGCCTGTGCAGGGGTGTTACACTGTGCCGCCCCCTAACAGAAAGGAGTGACATGATACGTTAATTACACAAACAATTTAACGTAGTTCAAATAAAATTACTTTCTGTTGTTAAGGTGCTATTTTTGACAGCCCTAATAATTACATCCTGACACAAATAATCTTTGACAAGTATTAGCCAGGCATCACCTTTTTGACTTAGAAGAAAGTTTTTCTCTGCCTGGAGGCAATTGCCGTAGCAATGAATAACCAACGTAGTCCATATTGCTACTTCATCTGAACTTTACTATTTTCTGAGTTCTGAACGCAGAAAAAGCCCGAAAAGGGCATTTCATATTTCCATCTCTAAATGATTGTCTCTTTTACTGCCAGGTGGTGATAATGAAATGATTGTTGTTTGTGCAGGTATGAGATCCGAGACCTGCATCTTGTGGAAGAGAGTGTTCTGGAAAGCCTGAAGGTCAAAGCCGACTTCCACAACTTCAAGCCGCGACCTTTCAACATGTTGGAATTCTACGACCGTACTGGCCATGACATCAACGACATGCTGCTGTCTTGCTACTTCCACGGCACCGAGTGCAGAGCTGAGGACTTCAAAGTGGTACGTCTGCGCAGACGACGAAACACATTACGGTGATGTTTGTGTTGTTGCCACAGACATACAAGAACACTTTGTAACATATACAAATAAAGCAATATGTAAATGATCTCATTTACATATCCAAATGACAGTAAGTAGACGTACCAGTTTATTCAAGCTCACCATTTCATACCTATTTATCTACCTATCTCCCTTGACATTGCTACTCTTCACGTACACTTATTATTCTGATCTGGTGATTAGCTTTTGCATCTTCAACCATACAAATCTGAGTTTACAGCCTCTAATAATCCCTTCAATAAGTTTTTATCCAGTTTGGTTAAAGTTCCAATGACACTAAATGATGTACATTTAGGGGTAGCGGTGATTGGACTCAGGGCTGAGTGAAAAATGTAAAAAAGTACTGTTGGGAGTTCTTCAAGAAAAAGAAAATCAAGAAGTCCTACAGCCTGAAAGTAAGGATTTTATGTTTCACATGACGTGTGTTGATGTTTGCAATTATTAGAATTGCTTACAAATAATACATTTGCATGGCTGTGATTACAACTGGTTGCCATTGCGAGCCTTGTTGATCAATTATTGCTTCTGCTGCATAGTTGAGTCCCAATGGCACTAAGTAATCTTTACATCGTACCTTTTTCCTCTTCTTTAGGTTGTCATTTGTGCTTAGTGTTGTAGTTCTGTATAATGAAGCAGTTGCAAAGAATAGAAAAATACATTGTGCACCTGACAGGAGTAACTGTTTCCTGCCATAAATTGAAACTGCAGCTTAAATGACAATACCACGTACCATAAAAACCCTAATGTTGCTGCTGTTCCACCCATCAATTAGTCACTGGCAACAGTAGATCACCCCACACAGGCCTTGTGTAACTCCATTGTGGGCATCTGTATCAATGTAGGATCTACTTGTACTACAGTAAGTGCGTACTCACTGGCTCTCATTTGAAGCTTGAGAGTTTTTATTTTAGACATTAGGGCATTTTAGCAGTAATAATATATCATATTTCTCACAGGGCACGTTAGTGAGTTGAAATACAGTACAGCTCCTTTTGGAAACACACTGGGGCACAGTAGTTGATGTAAGCGATAGTTCTGAGGATCTATCTATCTAAACATTCATTTTTCAAACAAAGTAAACCTAACGTGTTCATTGATCCCTTTTATTCTTGTTTTCTGCATGTCAAAATAATTTGCCACTCCAGTTGTCTTGTGTTTGGTATGTGGTTGTTTGGTCAGCAGTCTTAAAAATTCAAGCCTCTCATTAACCTTTTCTTCTCATTTGAGAGGAATGGATAATTCATGTGCTTAAAGATGCAGGCATGCACACTGGCAGCCTGTCTACAGTTAAGAGAGCCATTGCTCTTCTTTTTGAAAAGCACTACTCTGCAGGAAATTACATCTGTCCAGAACACAGGAGCAAAGGAGGTGCTTCCCCTGGAGCGGTTTAGGGCCTTTATTTCCCTCTTCTGAACTTCCCTTTGTTGTCTAAATCTGTGCAGAGTTGTACAAAAGTGGAACACACACTTCCTTTGAGGCGATGCATTGGTAATCTAGTCACTTGTTTCATTCTGCAGTGCTTGATGAATGATGAGAGATGTATTTACACCAACTGACACGTCTTTGTACAGAGATCAAAAGGGAGAAAAGAGGCTGACAGGACATTTTGATACATTTGCGTCAAGAATACAGAGGGCAAAATCATCTGTTTGGGCTTGAGACCAAGCCTTGTGTTAATGGGTTAACATCTATGTTAGCTCTTCCACCAGGAAGCCAGAGTCAAAGGCAAGTATGAGGTCACTGAAGTTGAGTCGGAGTCAAATTTCCAAGTTTTGTGGAGTAAGATTTCATTAGTCCAAAGTCAGTCCAGAGCCAACATGGCTCGGTGTATTATGCTATGTCTCTAATAAGGTAAATGGTAAATACTGTAGTCATAGATGCCATACAACTGTTACCTGATAAACATCAGCTAAAAGGTCAGTAAAATCCATTTTAGGACAACAGAAGAAAATGTGAAACCCCATGCACTTAAAGGGACTGTTTGGAAATGATGAGCATCCATCCATCCATTTTCTATGCCGCTTATCCTCGCTAGGGTCGCAGGGGGGGGTGGGGGGGGTGCTGGAGCCTATCCATAATACAGACAGACACAATTTCCAAATAGTCATTCATAGGAAACAAAAATATGAACAGAAAGCAGCAAAGGTAAGATTTGTAATCAGCGCTTTGTCATGTGATTTTTCCACAGGTACATAATGTTTACAGAGCGTTTCAAAATTTGCACCCTGTAGGCAGATGTGCAACCGTGGCAATCAGTCCCTTTACAAGGCTATGTCTGTTTTTGAAGCTGAGTGTAGTCTTTAGTTTTTATTTACATCGTAAAATAACTATTTGAAATGCTTGATAATGCGCCAGTGTACCTTATATATCGCTGTCTCCTGCCTGTCCAAACCCCTCTGTTTAGCTTGACGTGTACATCTTCAAAGGCTGTTGATTTATATGTACACAGTATATGAATACGGTATATAAAACATAATTAATATCCAATACTGAAATTCATTTTGGACTCACTGTAATGAAGTTTAGTAAACACCAATCTTTGACGTAGGGCAGAGATCATAAACGTGGTCACAGGCAAGAAGGTCAAAACACAAGTAATCAGTCTAAACAGCAAACAACCAAAGGGGTAATCCAAAAGATCGAGAAACAGGCGAGAAGTCATACACGTGGTCAATTAGAAGAAATGCAAACAAACGCTCGGTAAGGCAGTAGAACTGGCAATACTTTGCAACCTCTGTTTGGCCTGGTTTATGCTAAAATGGCTGCCAAACAGGAAGTGGGTGCAGAGGGGCGGAGGGAGTGGTACCAGTCAATATTCAGGTGAGGGCTCCCTCTGCTGGCATGGTGCTACAGAATCCCTAGGAGCGCCTCCTGGCGCTCGACGAGGGCGTCCCCGCGGTCGTGTTGCCGGACGATCCGGTCTGGCACGATGAAAGTCCGCAACGAGCGACGGATCCAAGATGTCGTGCGAAGCCTACCATCTCCTCAGGTCCATAGCCCTCCCAGTCCGCCAGTTAGTGGAGCTGACCACCTCGACGCCTTGAGTCCAGCAACGTGATAACTTTGTAAGCCGGTACTCCATCAATATCCAGCGGTAGCGGCGGCTCACAGTTCACAGCGTTGGGGTCAGCATCCGGGTGGACTGGTTTGAGGAGCGAGACATGGAAGGATGGGGAGATGCGGTAATTAGTAGGAAGTTCAAGCTGATACGTGACCTCAGTAATCTGTCTGATTATTTTAAACGGGCCAACATACCTGGGGCTGAGCTTCCTACTCGGTAGCCGTAGCCTGAGGTCCCTCATAGACAGCCAGACCCGATCTCCTAGTTGGTAGGGACGGAGGTTGTTGGCGACGTCATCTATTGGCCTGGAACGCTTGTGTTCGGATAGCTGTCTGTAGACGAACATGGGCACTGTCCCACACCCTCTCACTACGTCTGATCCAGTTGTCCACCGCAGGCACTGATGAGGGTTCACCAGATCACGGGAACAAGAGCTGTTGGTATCCCAAGACACACTAAAAGGGGGTCATTCCAGAAGGCCAGAAGGGAGTTCCTTGGGGGTTTTGGATTGAGCACAAGTTTGACAGGACTTGACATAGGTTACTACATCTTTTGACATTGATGGCCATCAGAAGGAATTCTGTAATTCTGTAACACGAGATTCCCGGATGTCCTGAGCTCAGTGAGGTGTGAACCCATTGCATGACTCTGAGGCGTAGTCCTTGAGGCACAAAGAGTTTGTTCATGTGGCAGTTTGCTGGTGGTGGTTCTTGTTGATGGGCTCGTTGGATCTCTTCCATAATATCCCAGGTTACTGCAGCAATTATGACAGATGATGGAAGGATAGGTTCAGGTGTGACATTGTTATTTAAAGAGTCGTGACGTCTGGATAGAGCATCAGCCTTACTGTTCTTGCTGCCAGGTCTGTAGGTAACAGTAAACTGGAATTGAGTGAAGAACAGAGACCAAGGAGCTTGACGTGGGTTCAGGGGTTTTGCACACTTGATGTATTCCAGGTTTTTGTGGTCTGTGATGACTTGAAATGGATGGACTGCTCCCTCAAGCCAATGCCTCCACTCTAATCCAAATGAGTCTCCCTTAACATTTGACTGCGTTTATTATGAATTTTGTTGCGCCACATTTCGATGCCAGACCTGACCTGAAAAGGGACGGGTGGGGGGCGGGGTGAGGGATATAAGAAAGGGTGCAGAAGAACCTCACAAACATATTTCAACCATATTATAAACAACCGTGATAATCACAATTTCAGCAACAATCAGAACAGTCACTGAGCAAAATGAGCAAAAATACAGGGGAAAGAAGAAAAAAAAAAAAATAATAATAATGATAATACTAATATACATGTACACACATTCATATACATATACATACATATACACATATATACATATACATACACACATACATATACACATATATACATATATATATACATATACACACATATACATACACACACACATATATACATATATATATGCACATATTCGTACACGCATACATACACATACTGTGCACATACACATATCCATGCAGTACATACATACATACACACACATACAGTGTGCATATATATGTATACACACATACATACACACACATACAGTGTGCATATATATGTATACACACATACATACATATTTACTAATAATGATAAACATACAAGAAAAACAACGAGAAAAGAAACAGAACCTCTTGAACAACCTCTGGAAGGGAAATTATATATTTTTTTCCCTCCCAGAGGACGAGCCATTGGGCAGTAGGCACCCCTGTTTCCCGTGACCCACCGCGAGGCAGGGGCCGGCACGAGGCGAGGCCCCGGACGCCCAGCGACCGCAGTCCGGGAGCAGCCTCACCCAGATGTCACACACTAGCCACCATGCGCGCCACTGTAGGAGATTCCGGCAGCCCACACCCCCGAACACCACCACCGCCATCCAAGGTGGAGAATTTTAAGTACTTAGGGTCAACAGTCCAGAGCAATGGAGAGTGTGAAAAAGCGTGTGCAGGCAGGCTGGAATGGATAGAGAAAACTGTCGGGTGTGATGTGTGATTTTGGCTAAAATGAAAGGAAAGGTGTACAAAACTGTGGTGAGACCAGCGATGTTGTTTGGTTTAGAGACAGTGCTGCTGAGGAAAAGACCGGAGGCAGGGCTGGAGGTAGCAGAGATGAAAATGCTGAGGTTCTCTTTGGGTGTGACCAGGATCAGGAATGAGCACATTAGAGGGACAGCACATGTTAGAGGTTTTGGAGATAAAGTCAGAGAGGCCAGACTGAGATGGTTCAGACATGTCCAGAGGAGAGATAGTGAATATATTGGTAGAAGGATGCTGAGTTTGGAATTGCCAGGCAGGAGGCCTAGAGGAAGACCAAAGAGGAGGTTTATGGATGTAGTGAAAGAGGACATGAAGGTAGTTGGCGCAAGAGAAGAGGATACAGAAGACAGTTAGATGGAGGAAATTGATTCGCTGTGGCGACCCCTAACGGGATAAGCCGAAAGGAAAAGAAGAAGCTTGTTGAGCTGTTCTTGGTAACTCTTGAGCAGTTTTGCACCTTGATAGGCAAAAGCGGCATGAAGCTGGGACACTTCTGCTGGATCCAATGAAGGCGAAGTATTCTGTAATGAAGTTGAGGCGGAAGCCGTGTGGGAATCCATTTGCAGAAGTTTAGTAAACACCAATCTTTGACGTAGGGCAGAGATCATAAATGTGGTCACAGGCAAGAAGGTCAAAACACAAGTAATCAGTCCAAACAGCAAACAACCAAAGGGGTAATCCAAAAGGCAAAGATTGAGAAACAGGCGAGAAGTCATACACGTGGTCAATTAGAAGAAATGCAAACAAACGCTCGGTAAGGCAGTAGAACTGGCAATACTTCGCAACCTCTGTTTGGCCTGGTCCATGCTTAAATGGCTGCCAAACAGGAAGTGGGTGCAGAGGGGGGCGGAGGGAGTGGTACCAGTCAATATTCAGGTGAGGGCTTCCACTGCTGGCGTGGTGCTACACTCACTCTACAACCGTCCTTTCCTGGATCTCTCTCAGGTGCCTTTACTCCATTTTTACCTTGTTGGACAATGAAAAAAAAACATACATAAAATGATCATGAGGTGAAAATAAAAAGGTTTTTAAAGGAGATTATACAAATGAAAAATATCAGTGTAAAATGTGACTATAGCAGTGGTTTTCAAATTGTGGGGCGGGCCCCCCTAGGGGCGTGGGGGTAGGAGAACGTTAAGCAGTGTGTACTTTCAGTGTTAGTGTAAACCTGCCAATATATGCACATTATTATATGCATATTATTATACTCAACATGCCATTTGACTCTTGAATACACTTCACAGCTCTCCATCTTGTCGCATTTTCCTGGTTTCACATTCAAATTCCGTTTGTGCAGTACAGATAATTAAATAGATCATCATAAATAGATTATCAGTAGTTAATAGTATTTCAAATGGGGGGGTGTGACAACATTTCTAGCTCCTGGAGGGGGGTTTGACAGAAAATAACTGAGAACCACTGGACTATAGGGTGGTAATTTCATGTCTACAGGGATATAAATTACAGAAATAAATTTAACACTGGGGCCGCACGGTGGCTGAGTGGTTAGCACATTGGCCACACAGTCAGGAGATCTGGAAGACCTGGGTTCAAATCTCCGTTGGGCATCTCTGTGTGGAGTTTGCATGTTCTCCCCGTGCGTGTGTGGGTTTTCTCCGGGTACTCCGGTTTCCTCCCACATTCCAAAAACATGCATGTTAGGTTAATTGCAAACTCTAAATTGTCCATCGGTATGAATGTGAGTGTGAATGTTTGTTTGTCTATATGTCTGGCGACCAGTCCAGGGTGTACCCCGCCTCTCGCCCAAAGTCTGCTGGGATAGGCTCCAGCATCCCCGTGACCCTAATGAGGATAAGCGGTATAGAAAATGGATGGATATTGTATGAAATTGTAGGTTAATTACTAAAATGCAATAAATGTGTATACAGTATTTTCATTTGAAAGAGGGGACGAGTAAGGTGTGGAGCCACCTTACAAAAACAGGTGTTACATTAGATGCAACATGTCATGTTTTGCTCTGCGCGGCATGGATGTAACGACCCCGAGGATGCAGAGAGCTGGACGTTAGGAAGGTAAGTTGGAGGAATCTTTAATCACAATGCTGCGAAGCAGCGGCAGGAACAAAGCAACGGCAAGGGAAGAGGGAAAACTAACAATGAACCGACAACTAAGAGTGCACACACTTGATCCCCTAATGAGGATAAGCGGTATAGAAAATGGAATTTAACACTGTGGGGTTTTGAACCAATTAACCACTATAAATGAGGGACGTCTGTAGTGAAAAATATTGTATATTTTTGAGGGATCAAAAAACTTGGAGTTCCATTTTAGTACTGTGATGTTTCGTCTGACAATTTTCCAGTTTGAGTGCTCTAAAGCTCAAAGTGTTTGGCCCCAATCGGATTTGTCTTAAAGCAACGCAGAGGCTGCCCTCACCTCCCCCTGACATCACTGCCATTGCTTGGAGCTGGAAATGAAGTCCACTCCTTGGAGAGCTAGGGGGCCTTCTATAATACCCATGCTTGAATTTCCTTGAGATTTGGTGGTTTAAAGTGACAGACGTGAAGCGGCCCACCACCCGCACTGCCCAGGGGCATGTGGGTCAGCACAGCTGTGCTCCGTTTCCTGGCTCCTGAACATGGTGCCATGCTGATCTTGGAAAGTTATGTCACTTCTCAGTCAGGGTGCTTATCCTCATTCTGTCCCTCCACACCCTCCAATCTTCAACTGCATTCTTAGTTCATCTAAAGCCTCCTGTAGTGAATTCCCCACGTCAGCCCCCTTGGGCATGACAATCCTCATTATGTTTCCGTGTCATACTCTTTCCTCCCTTGCCTTCCTCTCTCACTCCAATGCCCTTCCCTTTGTTCTACTTGCTCTTGTCACATCCCTTTTCAATTAGAAGTGAAGGGCTTTGCACACTAAAAAATAACTCCTAATGAAAACTAATTTAAGATATTAGGCAGCAAATCACTCAAACAGCCTGCTAAATGTATTTTCATTTCCCAGCACACATGGTGATGATAAAAAATGGATGCATGTAGTGGATTAAAGTCATATTTGCCAACATGCTGAATGTGGACTATTTAGTGCTGACTACCAGCACGTCACGGTCATTGCAGACTAAAGTAACCACAGTGCCTAAATCAGCAGGTGAATACTCAAGGCTCATAAAGGAGACTAATCTCCTGCACAAAAAGGCATCTATCAGCAGTGCGACTATCAAATGCAACAGGAATTAAATTTGACTTTACTAAGCCTCTTTTAAATTGTGTACTCAGGCTCAAACTCAAGTCTGACATCACTTTTTTCAACTTCTTTCAGTGAGTTTAACCTTTCTACTTATTGACTTATCTATTTATTGACTTAAAAAGCACAGCAAAACGTCTTTTGTTAGTAAGGACTGTAGAGAAAAGCATTTTTAAAATAGCTGTAGGATATGAGAGGGAATAAATACATGGAGTTTTGTCCTTGTGACGTGACAAAAAGACTAGGGCTGTCAAATGATTCAACATTGTAATCAGAATATTTGCAGGGGCCATTGTGCATTTATTATATTATTTTAATCATGATTCATTTCCAGTAATTTGTAATTGTTTTGCATTTTCTTGGTTGTCATTCTTGTGCTTCTGAAGGGCACCTTGTACAATGCTAGATTCATATACCATGTCAACAAATCCCCAAATTTCAAGTACACAATAGCCCAAACTGAGAACAAAGGTAGGTCGGTAGTTTCAAATAACTCATTTATGTGGTTATCACGCCATAGCTCAGTCATTATCAAAAATCAGTCATTAAGCAACAAAGTCAGCCACAAGACACGCCTGTGAGCTCTATGAAATAGGCTCATCCTGAAGACCTTAGAGATCATCCCATGTTGTTTAAGGACGGACAGCCACACAACATCTCCATGAATCCTGCTGGTTTCTAGACAGATCAGTAATGCTGCTCAAACACGCTCTATTTGCCCAAGTCTATAAGGGGAGGGCTTGCTTTTTATAAAGGCAATTTTGACCGCGTGGGACTGAAAATAGCTCAAGTGGTCTGCATTGCTCTGCCCATGGATTATTTATCCTGAGGTTTAGTGCAGGTGACTCTGCAGGCCCAGGCTCTTCACAGGCCGGCAGAAGACTTCAATGACACGCTGACTATGAAGCAGAGCTCCCGGCGAGTAACCTTACCCCAAATCAGCTTCAGCTAGTGAATAAGCAGTAGGATCCCGCACCATCTGAACCTCTTTGACGACCAAAACGAACTTTTCCTCTTTTTACCCTCAAAGTGTTCCCAAGGTCACCGTGTCGGTTTGAATCGCAGTCATAACAGACTGTGTTTCAATATTTCACTCAGTGTGAATTTGAGATCACTTTAATGACATGCAGTAACAAGCCACTCTCTAACAGAGTGGAAGGAATTAAGCTTTGTAACAGGAATTTAAGAGAGAGAGTAGGAACATCGGTGTGGTTAAAATGGGTTATCCAGTTAGCTGCACAAGCACGCATGCTGTTTTACTTATGTTTGGACTTAGGGGAAGGGCAGATGTGANTTTATTGACTTAAAAAGCACAGCAAAACGTCTTTTGTTAGTAAGGACTGTAGAGAAAAGCATTTTTAAAATAGCTGTAGGATATGAGAGGGAATAAATACATGGAGTTTTGTCCTTGTGACGTGACAAAAAGACTAGGGCTGTCAAATGATTCAACATTGTAATCAGAATATTTGCAGGGGCCATTGTGCATTTATTATATTATTTTAATCATGATTCATTTCCAGTAATTTGTAATTGTTTTGCATTTTCTTGGTTGTCATTCTTGTGCTTCTGAAGGGCACCTTGTACAATGCTAGATTCATATACCATGTCAACAAATCCCCAAATTTCAAGTACACAATAGCCCAAACTGAGAACAAAGGTAGGTCGGTAGTTTCAAATAACTCATTTATGTGGTTATCACGCCATAGCTCAGTCATTATCAAAAATCAGTCATTAAGCAACAAAGTCAGCCACAAGACACGCCTGTGAGCTCTATGAAATAGGCTCATCCTGAAGACCTTAGAGATCATCCCATGTTGTTTAAGGACGGACAGCCACACAACATCTCCATGAATCCTGCTGGTTTCTAGACAGATCAGTAATGCTGCTCAAACACGCTCTATTTGCCCAAGTCTATAAGGGGAGGGCTTGCTTTTTATAAAGGCAATTTTGACCGCGTGGGACTGAAAATAGCTCAAGTGGTCTGCATTGCTCTGCCCATGGATTATTTATCCTGAGGTTTAGTGCAGGTGACTCTGCAGGCCCAGGCTCTTCACAGGCCGGCAGAAGACTTCAATGACACGCTGACTATGAAGCAGAGCTCCCGGCGAGTAACCTTACCCCAAATCAGCTTCAGCTAGTGAATAAGCAGTAGGATCCCGCACCATCTGAACCTCTTTGACGACCAAAACGAACTTTTCCTCTTTTTACCCTCAAAGTGTTCCCAAGGTCACCGTGTCGGTTTGAATCGCAGTCATAACAGACTGTGTTTCAATATTTCACTCAGTGTGAATTTGAGATCACTTTAATGACATGCAGTAACAAGCCACTCTCTAACAGAGTGGAAGGAATTAAGCTTTGTAACAGGAATTTAAGAGAGAGAGTAGGAACATCGGTGTGGTTAAAATGGGTTATCCAGTTAGCTGCACAAGCACGCATGCTGTTTTACTTATGTTTGGACTTAGGGGAAGGGCAGATGTGAGGGAATTAGAGCTGCTATGTTTTGACTCCAAACAAACCTGGGCATGCACAAAACCTCTCTGTGTGGCAAGCTGACACAGACAAAAGCACGTCAGAGTTGAGTGAGAACAGACAGTTGCAGTGACAGGTGTGCACCGTGCAGGAGTTAATTTGGCCCAAGCAGGCTAAAGACTAAATGTATGAAAGAAAAAGAAGAGGGGAAATTAGCTGCAGGCGCATTATCTAGAGCGAAAATTACAGTTTTAATGAGGATTTGAATGGGAGGAGAAAGCAGCAGGAGATTGTGACAAAGAGTCTGCATGTGCAACTGACACAAGTATAACGAGTCATTTATTTTATTACGCGGCCTGCTGTGGCCCAAAACTTTAGCTTACATGGAATGATAAATGTCAGGGGAAGGCTATGGTCACAGTAGGTGATGTTAATATCTTGCCAAGAGCAGACACAGCTAAAGTGCACACATGGAGTAAAACCCACACAGATAAAATGCTGCAGGACGCAGTGGCATTCCCAACAACAACAGCATCGCAAGAGGGGAGCTGACACACTGACAAGTATTTCCCGAATGTGCCACCACACTCTTATCGGCAAAACTGGCATTTCTCCTGCAATTACTGAACTAATCGGTTAGCCACTGTTAGTCAGGTTTGGCCTGCAGCCTTTTTCTGTTGTTTTTAATCTCCTATGTGTCTGCAGGAAAAAAATCACTTGTCCATAAAATAAGTGTGAGGAGCCATAGTTCTGCGTGTGTGTGTGTGCGTGTGGGGTGAGGGGGGTTGCGTGCTGATAGGTTGTTGCACACCAAAGATTATCATTGTGACATTTTATGTTTACTGCACAGAATGACAATGCAAGCCCAGAGAGTTTACATTGACATGTTATTAAATGGAGGACTAGGATACAGAATGCGCTGGGTAGTAAAGATAAACAAAACTCCCCCAATAATTTTGTATAGTGTTCATCTTGTCCAGGGTCACAGGATGTAAACTAAGCTGTGAACCACTACACTATCAGCAACTCAACACAAACTATTGGTTCAATCTAAAATCCATCGCTTTTCTCTATCCCGCTTGTTACTTTACCTGGTTACCCGTGATTAGGATCACAGGTAAGCTGTAGCCAATCCCAGCTGACTTCGAACGAGAGGCGGATACACCCTGGTTGCCAGTCAGAATCAGAATTAACTTTATGCGCCTAATTACAAAGTGTCACCATCTTACCACATCTTACCACTTCGGTCTACGTCACTCTTTGTTACATGATACAACCATAGTAATAACTTTACATATGAGGAAAAGAAGAATACTACTTTACATATTCACATAGGATGGACACAGGACTGATTAAAATTATGGTATTTACAATGTTGGAGGTTACAATTCACAGTATTATGTCCAGAACAGTATGTAGTACTAAAATATGTAAAATATACTGTATACAGTCGAGCCCAACTGATATTTGGGGCTGAAAAAAGCCTATGTCCCAAATATTGGCTGATAAGTGATATATAGGCCAGTCTATGAAATATGCATATGGAAAGAGCACTGATAAACACAGGATATATACTGTACATGAACATACATTCTTATAATACTCAAACTATTATTCAACACAAAGAAGCAGAAGACTACTAGAGGAAAATAAGGAAGTTTAATTAGTAACACTGTCAACAAAATGACACGCCTCTTTGCTTTGTGATGTACGTTTAGATGTTGCCACAAATTTGATGTGTTTTTTGCTTTGCTGGTGCTTGAGACTTGGCTAACTGGCGCACTGCAGATGTTGTGTCACGATCGGTGTTTTATTCTTGACAGTTGTTTAAGTTTCATGTTTTTTCTTGCCTCCTTTGAGTTGTCTCCCTAGGTTAATTACACACACCTGCCTCTTGTTACTGTCTTGCTATTTAAGTTCAGGTGTGTGCACCCTTAGTTGTCGGTTCATTGTTACTTTTTCCCTCTTCCTGGGTCGTTGCTGTGTTCCTGCCGCTGCTTCGCAGCATTGTGATTAAAGATTCCTCCAACTTACCTTCCTAACGTCCAGCTCTCTGCATCCTCGGGGTCGTTACACCATGCCGCGCAGAACAAAACATGATATGTTGCATCTAATGTAACACCTGTTTTTGTAAGGTGGCTCCACACCTTACTCGTCCCCTCTTTCCCTTCTGTGAAATGAAAATACTGTATACACATTTATTGCATTTTAATAATTAACCTACAAATTCATACAATATCCATCCATCCATCCATTTTCTATACCGGTTATCCTCATTAGGGTCACGGGTGTGCTGGAACCTATTCCAGCTCACTTTGGGCGGGAGGCAAGGTACACCCTGGACTGGTTGTCAGTCAATCGCAGATTTAATACAATAGTTGACCATTACAAAATAAAAACAAGTGGCTGCATTGGGCAGAATGTGAGGTGTTATTATGTGTTTATAAAAGGCTTATTCACAAAAAACTTACCAATATCAATTAGTTATGTTTACAAGCTATTGAAAACTTCCATTTGCAGCCACTTTGCAAACAGCAAAAAAAAATGCTAAAGCAAACATTAAAAAGTGGAGAAAAAAAGTTGACTACAAAAAAAGAAATCACTAATAAATGCATTATGTTTTTGACTTAATACAAGGGACTAAAGTACATTTTATGTAACAATGTAGTTGCTTTCAAAACATACAATATATACAATTACAACTAAATACATTATTTGGAACATTTTCAAAAGAATTTCAATGACGACATTACCTTGTGAACGTATGAGCCCTTGTATATGGGGGGAATGAGGGGAAATTTGCATGTATTTATTTCACTTTAAAAGACTGTCTTTGATAATAGTGGACATGTGAATTAAAAGTTGGTTGCATTAATCTTTGTTTATCTTGCAGAGATGCAACTTCCACTATGTTAAAACACTGTAAAACGTGTTTACGTGCGTGAAAAAATTATTAGCCTTAACATTAATAATGGTAACTTAATTTGTAAAGTGACTAATCTGATTAAAAGTTGACTCTCCTTACTTTTAGTACATTGTACTGTACAGTACTTGAGATCTCCATATGAGTAAAAATGTTTCTTCTACTTTCTAAAATGTGGTAAAAAAAAAAAAAAAATCTTTCAATGACAAAACTTAGTCACTACATTGCAGTTTGAACATCGCTCCCACAGAAAAATGATTTAATAAACAAATGATTGCTGTTTCGGTGTTGACTATGGCCCATTATTAATTAAAAAAATATTTAAAACAAGTCATGTGTAGTACTCTGGTCACTAGGCGTCAGAAATAACAGGTGGGGGCGCCAAGGTCTTGCAAAATTAAAGAAAAGTTGTATTGTGAGCAGCGCTGCCGACAAAATCTGGTGTCATTCTAAACCCTCTTAGTGGCATATTTTCTCAAAAGTGACTAGTGACAAATCTAGCGACTTTGGCGTCATTGGAGACTTTTATGGTATTTGAGGACTTAAAAGTGAAGGCACATTATTGTTCTACAGTTTTTGATCTCAGTGAGCAGTGGTGCGTGCTGCTGAGAACTCCGCCCCATCCAAAAGCAGTCAGGAGCTGTCAGTGCACTGTCAGCTTCTGCTGCACCCTGAGAGCATAGTGGAGCTCAAAGCATCCATGAATCACACACGCACGAGGTGCAATGCCGCCGTGGTGAATCTCGCCTTGTTTTTCAAAGTGGGATCTAAAATTTAAATGTTTTTTAATCTTCATTAATTTACACTCAAGTCTCATTCGGACTCGGCCACTTACCTGTCATGGAACAAAGTTGTGTGGTAAATTAAATAAGTAGTCCTAACTGCAACATAAATGGTGGAAGCTGGAGGCGAGTCAGGTTGTATTTATTATGCTGTCTAAATGTAGAGAGGCGCTGGCTGGGATACAATTTTGAAATTATTTTATTTTGATGAATTGATTGTCAATTTTAAATGAACAAACCAAGAATCACTTTAATTGTAGTTCTAAATGTAAATAAGGTGCTTCTAGTTTTTTGTCTCACCTATAAGGTTATGCTTTTTTTCTACAGTATCTATTCCATCATATACAGATTAACCAATGACATCATCTAGCAACATCAAGGTGAGTGATCGCGAGAACAGGGCAGCCAAAAGCCAACCAACATTGTGAACTCTGACAATGCTACTATTAATGATAATACAGGAGTATGGGAGTGGCAGTGTGCAAGGCATTATTGGAAGCAGAAATTCAGTGTTTTAGGCACACCTTGCAATCGAACCTACCCTGGTGTTCACAGCTTCAACATCAGCGAATGACATGATTTTCTATTCGTTGAACAGGCTTGCTACTTGTTGATGTCCAAGCTGAAGCTGTAGTAATTCTACATTTGAGCTATTTTACCCAAGATTTGTCACATCAACCCACATAGATGTTTGGACTTGTCTGCACCTTTAATCACCACGCAGTTCCATTGATGCTCATTGCATTTGGCTCAGCACCAACTTTCAAGTACCAGCAACCATTGGTTCCGTTTCATAACACCCCTCATACATAGAAGAGATCTGTGTTGACATTTTTGTGACATGGTCTCTATATTTAGCAAGTAAAGGTGCACATACATATAAGTGCATTTATTTGGTAATTAAATACAAGTGAAGAAACATCCGAGCAAGCAAGAAGAACTGAGCCCCAGCTTTGTAATGCATGCAATGCACGTCTGAAAGCTCTAAAAAGAAAAAAATAAACTCCACAATGAAACCCAGCCCTTGACCGAAACAGCCAAGTAGGTAGGTAGTAGTTTCTCTGTCTCCCTGCTGCACCACGTCTTTCTGGCAAAACATATATGTCCAATATCCAATGGCCAAATGTAAAATGTGCTCATTGCAGAAATCGAATAAATAAAAATCCAGCAAAAAGGCATAATGTAACTAGAAAAGCTAATAAGTGTTAAAACACTGGTGTTTACATGAACAAACTTTATATTAACAACTGTATTATTGTTATTCATTATTATTATTATAACATGTGTTATCATAGCCGGGGTTTATTTGATCTAAAAAAACGGTAATAATAATATCTTAGAGTGTCAATTTGTGGGACTATACAAATATTAAAACACACCTTCCTTGTATTATAATAAAAAAGTATGTTTGTCTAGCCATATTTTTTCATTATATTTTTCATAAACATAATGTAAAAATCTCATCTTGTCTTGTTCTTATGAGTTGGGTGTCTCATGACACCCCTAGTAATGACAACACTGATGGGACCTTAACACTGCATGTCTTCCCTGGCATGTCCAACATGATAGTGAAAAAAAGTGACTCATTCTGTGTGGAAGTGGTATGTTTTTTGGCTTCTTACTTTGTCCGTCTTCCCCACTCCATTTGAAACCCTTTCTTAAGTTTAGAATAAATAAATCAATAAATCAATGTCTAAATACTCTTGATATTCATTAATTAAACCATAAAGGTCATAGTAACATTAAGTAAAATGGAGCTGAAGTAAATTCCCAACTGCATAAACTGCAATGTAAGCCTGTCAAGGACTATCAAACTTGACACTTAAAAGTATAAAACGGAAGTAAGGCTCTTTTGCACTCAGGAAACAGTGCCTAATTAGAAGGATGCACACAATTCTTCATGCAGCCTTTCTTTAGATTATTTAGATTCTCTTTCACTGAGGTTTGAATGATGAATATTCTTCTATGCTCTCCACCCACATATTTACAGCAAACACAATGCAACACTTTTTTTCTGTCTTTAATGAAGGGAAACGAAAGCCATCATTCATTCCGCTATGCATCCACAGAGGACGAAATAGGCATTCCCACTTAATGAGTGATGTTCTGACAGCCACCCAGAGTAGAGGACATCAGTCACTGTAGCATGCGGCCATGTTTAGCAACAGCAGGTCTAATTGGCTTTGCCTTCAAAGCTTCCTCACTCCTGGTCATTGCTTCTCTGAGCACTGATGATGTGTTGTTGCACTAGTAATCCTGCTCAGTACGGGAGGAACCGCAGGTTCAGATATTTCAGTGTTCTCTGGAGCTGAAGTTGGAAGTGAGCCCCCGTCATGTATTCTTGCCCACCTCTCTGCATGTCCTTCAGGTGACTGGAGCGCACCTGTTTAAGGTAGCAGAAACTTGATTGTTATGCACCTCGAGTCTTCAGTCTGTGTCACGTCTCTACCTCAATTACACCCTTGGTAGACTGAGTAAAGGAGAGGCATTAGGCTCCAGAGAAACCAAAACCAAGTTTGAAGGAACTGTTCTTCACACACTTTTGACACCCTTAAATTTTGTTTTTTACCCACAACATCTCTAAAAGCCCACCACTTCAACTTTTTTATGTTGTAAGAAGCTTTACACTTCCAAGTCGATGCAGGAATGATGGCCTGCTATTCAGGTGTGACCAATCTCTTCACCACTCTGGGACACAAAATATGAGCTCAGTCATGAAATATTTCAGTCTATAAAGTTTATGGGTAGAATTCACTAGCAAACAGACACATCAAGCATAAGGTGTAGATGCAAAGTTGGTGTGTCCGAACAGCGACGCTTGAATTTAAACCTGGAAAAAAAGGAAGAGGTCGCACAGAGTCCATAGGGTAGGAGTCGCGAGATGACAAAAAGTTCCTGCATTTGAAGATTATTGTGCTTTGGATGCACTGAGACATGCATATGTCAGTGTGACACAGTTCCGGTTGATTGGCGCTCCATCGGGTGCATCAAAATGTTGGGCTGGAACACAATGTCTGCAGTTTGACCGCGAGGAATGAATTTATTGTGCATTTTATGGCTTTGTTCTCATTAAGGGTCACCTTGAACCTTCACTTTACAGTCATAGTTTAGTTGTTCAGCTTTTTTTGGTTTCAGAGCCATGGTTGAATCAAATTCATTTGATAATCACTAGTTAACAACTATGCTGAACAATATAAACCTAACCTCATACTGTGTTACAGTACAGTGTGCAGTTTTTGTCATTAATCCAATGAAAACCAAAATGTGAAAACCAACCACGTCAATTTTACCCATAAGGAATAATGTAAATCAAATTATTTTGTTATAGTAACAAAATATACATTTTATAGCAACTGTAAGGAAGCTATGGCTCGGGATTGTTTTGGTGACTGTATCTGGCTCTCAGACATTTCTTAACATGATAAAATGTATTTTTATTTTTTGGCTTACATTTTAAAGTAAAATGTTACAGAAATCACTGTGTTAAAAATGTTCAAAATATAAAATTCTTTCTTATGCATCCATTCATTTTCTATTGCGTTGTAGGTGGCCAGAGCCAATGCCAGCTGTCCTTGTGATATTTGAACTCCAAAACTCCATTATTACTGGAAAAAGTGGTAGCCTACCCGAATCATTAAAAGGTCAAGTTATAAACTTCCCTTTTTTTTATGTAGAAATATACTGTAATATGGCTCTCACAGAAAAAAATGAATATCAAATATGCGGCTTTCATGACTCTCTTAGCCAAAAAGGTTCCCAAATCCTGTTTTATAGAGAATAATTATAGTTTTCCATGCATAAAAAAGCAAAATAAATATAAATGACATTAAATTTTAAAAAGTACATTTTCCTCTAACAGGAATAAATAAGCAGTGCGCTTGAATGCCTCATCAGTGCAGGACGCAGAGCTTGAAAGTAGGAAGGACACAAGGAGAGAGTTTTTCAGCGTTCGGTGTGCTTTCTATGAACAAGTAAACCAAACATAATATTGACTAAATGATTAAAGGATTCCCATGCCGGAATCTGTCTATAGGGTCCCAAAAAACACTATTCTTCACAGAGACTGAGTCACCAAGGCGTGGGCACTCGACTACTTTGGTAGGTGCACTGTTTGTCCATACCAACCAAGACGGTGTACGAAAACCGAGACATATTTGTGGCAAATTTTGTCAAAAACCGTGCCGTGCGAAAACCGAGATTCCTCTGTATGAACTATGCTCGAGAGAAATTATGTGTGTTGCTGAAAGGTTAATTGAAATATAAACAACTTAAGACAATAACCTCCTTAAGGAAGGAACCTGAGTAATAACAGTGCTGGGTCATCAACGGTATACTTTGAAATTACTTTGGGGTTGATGGTCTCCCTCATTATAAAACCATTGTGGCTTGGCAGCAAGGGAGTGATTGGATTCATGCATGTGAGTCCAGTAATAAGTTATCAGCATCCTGTGTCATCACCTCTGGCAACTAATTAATGCCAGTGTTGTTTTAATCATACACTGATAGCAGTGGGAGGAGACAGCTTTGAGTGACATTGATTGTGTTCTATTGGCATTAGAGGGCAAACAAATGAGCACCAGTAATGCAGATGGTTATTCCAATCACTGTCACGATATACAAATCATGTAAGTTCCTAAATGAGCCACATGAGGCTCATATGTGGATCATTTTCTTTTAACCTGGAAGTTGTCAACGTGTTTTTATTAGAGTTTGGTTTGGTTTGGTTTATTTTTATTTGAACATGCATGTAAATTACATTGGAATACATCACTTAATACAATGGGCAGTTCCACATGTCCAAAAGGAGTAGGAAGAAGCAAAGCTTTTTAAATCCTACCCCCGTAGGCTCTCCCCTATTTTAATACATTTGTGAACTTCCTGCAGTTACTAAGTTTGTATGCATAAGTAAGGTAAAGTGACAGTGTGTTAGATAGTAGTCCTTGTCATGGTAAGTAAATTATACTGCCGTCCTGATGAATGATAATTATAATAAATGATCATAATAGTAAAATAGTAATGAGTGGTGTATAACAATTGTAACAAACATTGTTGTAGTACAGGCAAAGTTCTCACTAGAAGTGAAAGATTCCTAGTATAAGTATAAGGCGATGGTAACAAATATAGTATTGACAGTCATTAGTGAAGATGTTACCAATTAAGGTGGCACTGTGGTCTGTTATTCTGCTTGGTCTTAGGATTTTTGGGTATAACCTCAGGCTGTACATTGTATCAATAAAGTCATCTATTTTACGTTGCTTGATTGGATTCAGAAGATCAATGTTGAAGTCTCCACAACAAGGATGAATTTTTTGGTTGATGTTTGAGAAGGTTGCCTTGATCCAGTCCTCAAATATTTCCATGCTTGACTTAGGTGTTCTACCAAGTATTGCCTGATATTGTTATGATTTGCGTACATGCTTCTGCTGTTTATGTGGATAATAGACAATTTATTACCTGTGTTTAGATTATTGCTGTATTGTTTCTCCGTGTAGTAGTGGCATTCATTTTTGAAAAAAATAAACATTTGTGTCCAGGTCTATGTCTTTTTCCAGATTTGTGGTCTGTGAGACTAAAGGTGTCCAGTTATAGATCTCCTTGTCCAGCGAGCTGTAGTGTTGTGTTATGAGTGTCAAGTTCAAGTGCATCCGGTTAATCAGTTCCTTGTGTCTTGCTTATGGCATTTCCAAATAATATCGAATCCAATACTTCCCTCTGTGTTGGTCTTGTTTTTGAGTTGTTTTCCTTTTCCATGTTGTTGTTTTTATGTGGTCTTTAGTAATTTTCCAAGTCCTTTAAATCTTTGACAACAAGCACTCTTGCTTCTGGTCCTCCATTTAACTTAATGAAAATTTTGCAGTTGGCGATCCAAGTGCTTTGGATCCTCCCCTGCTTCTTCAGGTCACATGCTTTCTTGGCAATTCCAGCGTTGCTTTTTGTCAGATGCTCATTCATGTAGACATTTGTTCCTTTCAGCTTCCTTCCCTGCTTCAGCAGTGCGACTTTGAATTTCCTGTTTGTGAATTTAACAATGATGATGGGAGTGGTGCTGTTCCTGCCATACAGTGGGATGCAGGTGTCGATGGCGTTGATGTCTACTTCCACTTCCCTTGAATGTAGAAAATTAACAACTTGTTGCTTAGCGGAAGCGACGTCTTCTTCATCCTCTTTATTCCCAACTGCTCTGGCATTTGACCTGGGTTTGATCCTGAGCCCCGTCACAATCACATCCTTCATTCGGTTATTCTGATCCATGTCATCCTCTGTGGTCTGGAGTTGCTCGATGAGTTTGTGTTTTTCTTCCAGGGTTGTCAACGTTAACTCATTAATAACGCGTTTCCTTTCAAAGCACTATTTTTTTTTTTACACGCAATCAACGTGCACAAGTTCTGTTGGACCCTCAGGGCCAACCATAGTTTGAGGAAACGCAGCGGCGTGGCAGCTGTGGAGCTAGAGCAGGAACATACAGTAAATTGAGCAGAAATGTGCAAAGATTATCATTCCTGACAGTTTTGAGTGCTCACTTGCAGTCCTCTTCAGAATGAGCACGTGAAGTTTAGTTATTTGTGTCCTTGTTAGTTGAGTTGTCAGGAAATTCGTCACTTCTCTGTTGTCAGGGAGAAGAAAGACATTACTGGCGCACTGCAGGTAAACAGTACACTGGTACCCTGGCATACAAGTGTTTTTCGTTGTGAGCGGCTTTCAGATTATTTTTTTGCTTTGAACTGCTACCTAAATTTTGGGATAGGAGCTGCTATTTAAGGGCATATTTGGGGACTTGTGTCAATGACAATGAATCTAAATAGCATTAGCAGCGTGCTGGCTAGTCACCGGGAGCAAGATTTTCAACACAGTAAAACATACGTACACTACAGAGAAAACTGTGAGATTTCTAATGGTATATTAGTTTTAAAAATAAAATAATTGCCCATATTTCCAAAATTAATATCCCTTCACAATGAAATTGATGTAGTTTTTTACAAATTATTTTATTTTAAATTTTTGTTTTTTTAATCGTTGTACCTGAATCCCTGCCTAAGTAAACGGCAAAGTAAATTACTTTTTGCAACTGGATTGGACCAACCCGATCCAGTATCGGTATTGGATTCACCTAACATCGTAATTAATGTTTTGGAAATTGCCAATACTACCTGCGGCGATTTCGGATGCTGGAGCCACATCTGTGCTTTAATAGCCAGAAGAATATCAGACAGTGTAGCCAAAAGAATATAAGTGAACCTGGCTGTCTCCACACATGCACACACACAAGCGTCCTGCCTGTTGCGATTGTGTGCGCGCTGCTGCATGGGTTGGCTACATTGCTGATATTCTTTCTGTACATTGCTGGTATTTTTGGAGTGGTAGCATCCATCCATCCATTTTCCTCCGCTTATCCGGGTCCGGGTCGCGGGGGCAGCAGCTTCAGTAGGGAAATCCAGACTTCCCGGTCCCCAGCGACCTCTTCCAGCTCCATCGGGAGGACACCAAAGCGTTCCCAGGCCAGCTGTGAGACATAGTCCCTCCAGCGTGTCCTAGGTCTTCCCGGGGGCCTTCTCCCGACTGGGCATGCCCGAAACACCTCACCAGGGAGGCGCCCGGGAGGCATCCGGACTAGATGCCCGAGCCACCTCAACTGGCTCCTCTCGATGTGAAGGAGCAGCGGCTCTACTCTGAGCTCCTCCCGGATGGCCGAGCTCCTCACCCTATCTCTTAGGGTGAGTCCAGCCACCCTACGAAGGAAACTCATTTCCGCCGCTTGTATCCGCGATCTCATTCTTTCGGTCATGACCCATAACTCATGACCATAGGTGAGGGTGGGAACGTAGATCGATCGGTAAACAGAGAGCTTTGCCTTCCGGCTCAGCTCTCTCTTCACCACGACGGTCCGGTACAGCGACCGCATTACTGCAGATGCTGCACCGATCCGTCTGTCGATCTCACGCTCCAACCTTCCCTCACTCGTGAACAAGAACCCGAGATACTTGAACTCCTCCACCTGAGGCAAGACCTCACTCCCAACCCGGAGGGTACAGTCCACCCGTTTCCGACTGAGAACCATGGCCTCGGATTTGGAGGTGCTGAGTCTCATCCCAGAAGCTTCACACTCAGCTGCAAACCGCTCCAGTAAACGCTGAAGGTCACAGCCTGATGAGGCCATAAGGACCACATCGTCTGCAAATAGCAGAGACGAGATCCTAAGGTCACCAAGCTGGACTCCCTCAACACCTTGACTGCGCCTAGAAATTCTGTCCATGAAGATTATGAACAGAATCGGTGACAAAGGGCAGCCTTGGCGGAGGCCAACGTTCACCGGAAACAAGCTCGACTTACTGCTGGCAATGCGAACCAGGCTCCTGCTTCGATTGTACAAGGACCGAATGGCACGTAGAAGCGGACCATCAATCCCGTACTCCCGGAGCACCCCCCACAGGACACCACGAGGGACACGGTCGAATGCCTTTTCCAGGTCTACAAAGCACATGTAGACTGGTTGGGCAAACTCCCACATACCCTCGAGTACCCTTGCAAGGGTGTAGAGCTGGTCCAGTGTTCCGCGACCGGGACGAAAACCACATTGCAGCTCCAGTAACCGAGGTTCGACTAACGGTCGTGCCCTTCTCTCCAGCACCCTGGAGTAGACTTTCCCAGGAAGGCTGAGGAGTGTGATCCCCCTATAGTTGGAACACAACCTCCGGTCACCCTTTTGAAAAATGGGGACCACCACCCCGGTCTGCCAGTCCAGAGGTACTGTTCCCGACTTCCATGCAATGTTGCATGCAATAGTGGTAGCATATTAAAGCAAACTGAGCTCCGATATCAGAATAGTATATGTATTAGTAGATATCCAAATTTAGGTGTTGGGATCGGATCTGAATTAGAAAAAATCTGGACTAATGCATCCTTACCCCTAATTAGGAATAGCGGTGTAGAAAAAGGATGGATGGATGGATGGATGGATAAAAAAATGCTACTATTCCTTCATTACTGTTGCTTCCTTATTGCACTATTTATGGATGTCTATAAAGCCTCTATTAAGACAAGGTAATTGTAATAGTCTGCTGTTCGGCTCCTTTGCGTCATTCCATAGATTAAACAGAACAGAGAAGAGCAACAGTAGTGTCACACACTCAGCCTAAACCTTAGGTGTAACAAAAACCAAAGAAAATGGTAAAATTGTAAATCCTAAAAATGAGTGGTAGCTCTGTGCGAGCATAAATTTTCACAACTCATCACGTACCGCACAACACTGCTTTTCGAATGTCAGCCGTTGCAAGATGTCACACAGATGTGTTTTTCAGTAAGACCTTGTATTTTTCACACTTTGATCGACGTGCAGCAGCAGAAGCTCTATATTATGCAGATTGCACATGGCGCTCATCAAGTCATCATTTGATTACCTTTGGTGGATTTATAAAAAGGTGTTTTTACCTTGAATAACTCCTTTACACTAACAGCATCCTGGCTTTGTGCTGTTTCTCTACACACACAAAAACACAAAAAAGAAACTGCAGTTTTTGTTTTTACTCTGCCCTTGCAGGCATCCTTGAAAAACTTACCATCAATAGAAGACAAATAAATAGACACTGACTTAGTAGGACAAATGCTAATTTTATTTTGCACTTACACTTATATTCACATTGTGTCTATTTTATGCATTATTCCCTAATTTTCTCACCTTGTTTATTTATCCCCTTTTAAACGGAAACTAAAAATTCAGGAAATTTTGCCCCTCACCACCAATCTATATATGAGACATGAACTGACAGACACTTATCTCTGCATTCTATATATTGAAAACCAGCTAGCACAAGACAGCTACAGTACTGTATATATTGCCCCATCCATCCATCCATCCATTTTCTTCCACTTATCCGAGGTCGGGTCGCGGGGGCAGCAACCTAAGCAGGGAAGCACAGAGGTCCCTCTCCCCGGCCACTTCGTCTAGCTCTTCCCAGCGGATGCCGAGGCGTTCCCAGGCCAGCTGAGAGACATAGTCTCTCCAACGTGTCCTGGGTCTTCCCTGAGGGCTCCTACCGGTTGGACGTGCCCTGAACACCTCCCCAGGAAGGCGTTCGGGAGGCATCCTAACCAGTTGCCCGAGCCATCTCATCTGACTCCTCTCAATGCGGAGGAGCAGCGGTTCTACTCCGAGTCCCTCCTGGATGACAGTGCTTCTCACCCTATCTCTAAGGGAGAGCCCAGCCACCCTGC
>QODF01000023.1:218203-242467 GCA_024372805.1 Oostethus manadensis | reverse complement strand
ACTGGTTCCAGAGCCCTTGCTGTGCGTTGAGGTGAGTCGTTTATATCTAGCCGGAATTTCTCCACCTCACGCACCAGCTCAGGCTCCTTCCCCACCAGAGAGGTGACATTCCACGTACCGACAACTAGCTTCTGTAGCCGAGGATTGGACCGCCAAGGCCTCTGCCTCCGGCCGCCACCCAGCTCTCTTTGCACCCGACCCCTTTGGCCCCTCCCACGAGCGGTGAGCTCATGGGAGGGGGAACCTCCGGGCCTGGCTCCAGAGGGGGGCCCCGGTGACCCGCGTCCGGGCGAGGGAAAACGAAGTCCAATTGTATCATTCATCATTAGGGTCTTTTGAGCCACTCTTTGTCTGGTCCCTCCTCTAGGACCTGTTTGTCAAGGGTACCAGTGGCATGACAGCCCCTGACAACTTAGCTCCTAGGATCATTGGGACATGCAAACTCTTCCACCACGATAAAGTGGTGACTCAGGGAGGAGTATATTGCCCCTTTTACGCCTATAAAGCCTTCTACTAAAACACCACTAAAAACTCTCCATCAGTGTTCTCTTATTTTATATACATGCTGTGACCTTGTAGTAACAGGCACATTCATGATAAAATGTAATACTCTTGGAAACGGCACTTTCTGGGGATTTTGCGCAATATACACAATTCTTATGTCATGTTTGTGGCTAGTAGCAAGCTTGCTCGCTCCTGACTAACGTTATGTCTGTGGAGTATCCTTTGGAAAATAAACGAGCAAATTGCAATGATAGCAGAGTGTTGGTTATGCAAGGCGGAACCAAGACTTAAACCATCAATCGTGAAATCATGGAGTGTTTCGCATGGAATAACCAGCTCTTTTCTTTCGTGCAAGATGCTGGATTCACCAAACTTGCGGCGTTCCTCCAGCCATATTTCTCATGCCCAATCGCAAGTATTTCTCAGATGTTTGCCTACCAGAGTTGTACAATGTTGTTTGCAACCACCTTAGCAACTAACGCTACTTCCATAAATAAAAGCATAATAGAGAGAGCTACCACTAATCATGGAAGACTTTGTGACATCTGCCACCATATGCATTTTACTTTTGCACCCCCCAGAAAGAGAACAATGTTGCGTGGTGCTAGGCAGATCCAGCTACATTGAAACACTAAGCCATTTTCATAGCCTTAGCATGTCGCCCTAGTCTCACTGACATAATAAAACCATAATGAAAAGTCTCCTAAGAGGTCTGTTCTCACTGGGATACTGACTGATGGGCTGGCTGTGTGTTTCAGCACAAGATTGTGCTCCTTGTTGAGCTGGTACATTCAATTCAAGCAGACAAACAACTTGTAAAAGATTAGTCTATGACAAGTACAGGTGCTTAGCATAGATAGAAATTTGAGTAGAGCTACCGTTTTAGCAGTGCGACCAGTCCAGGGTGTATCCCACTTTTCAGCCTAAGTCAGCTCAGATAGGTTCCAGCATACCCCCGCAACCCTAGTGAGGACAAGCAGCATAGAAAAAGGATGGATAGATAAACAGGATGTGGTGCGCAGCGCTTTATTTTGAAGGCGTGTTGTGTGGGTTGAGAAGGTCCTGCTAAATGAGACGAGCTGCGTGTATGTGAATAAACTTATGCGGGTCCCATCCCGTTATGTACACCGAACCACAACACTATGGGCATTTTGGAACCCTCGGTAACATTGGCATGACTTCCCTGATTTGGACTGCTAAGAGGAAGTTTGATATTACCGGTCAAAGATGGGTGAACTTTTGAGCCTCTTCTTTGTTGGTGCTCGCAGTGTTTTTGTACATCGAAACTAGGAATCAAAATTTTAAAATATGAACAATCTTTCGAGAATATCAAAATGTCAGTCTCGGTTCCCATCTATGCTCAACTCTTTATGCAGGTCATATGTTTGGTGTTTTTGGATTGTGTTTTAGGAGGTTTTGTAGGCTGAAAAGGTGCTTTAATTTACATTGTTAGTTGCCTCGTGCTACCTGTTTTTCCCTCTTTAGAATCCACAGAAAAGGGAAAGACATGTGTCCATGTCTCAAAAAAGGCAAAACAAGTGATGTGCGATACCATTGATTTCATTTCTGATTCAATACTTGGTAAACTTCAGGCTGGTATCAGCAATACCAATTCAATACTGTGTGCAAATGCACTTAATGTGTCTGGTAATGTTTAAAATGTAGTGTACGGTATTGCATAAAGAATAAAGTACATCATAGTAATTTAGTGATTTACTTTAAACCGTGAAATATATTGGGGTAGTGGGGTGATATACAATATAGCCAAGCTAATATACAACATCTGAAAAAACAAAGAACAAAATCATACAC
Organism: Oostethus manadensis; assembly: GCA_024372805.1. NCBI lineage: Eukaryota > Metazoa > Chordata > Actinopteri > Syngnathiformes > Syngnathidae > Oostethus > Oostethus manadensis. The sequence continues at coordinate 240,151 of QODF01000023.1, read as the reverse complement.
CAGAAATATAAAAAATATCACTATTTTGATTTCTGAATCGAGTTTAGATCATGAAGAGCTGGTATCGGAGATATCCGCACATTAGTAGCATGCTCTTCTTAACGTGTTTGTGGCAGTTTCAAGGATTTTGTGCAAAGGGAGTGAATATTTTGCGATGCCCTTGGGAGGTGTAGCTGGAGCAGCTGCAAAGCAGGTGCAACCTTGCGAGGAGCTGCGGCGCGCGAAACCATGCGAGGAGCTGCGGCGCGCGAAACCATGCGAGGAGCTGCGCCCCCTGCTGGGCACCCCGGGCATTAAATGCAGGGAACCTCAGGCACGGTGCTGGTAGTGGCTTGGAGCACCTTGAGGCGGGCACTGGAAGGGTGCGAGGCTCCTGGCGGCATGGTGTGGTTTCCATGGCGGTCTGAGACTTCAAGCAGCGCCGGGAGGGAACCGGTATGGACTGAAGCTTGAGGTGGCGTGGTCTAGGTTCCGGCGGGGTGTGTGGGTTTGTAAGCCAAGGTGGAGTGATGACAGGCAAACTGACCTCACTTTGACGCTGTGTGGAAAGCAGTGTGGGCACGGAGAAGGAGGTGAGCTCGGCGGACTGACGTTGAGCGGGGTCCGATGTAGACGGCACGGTGGGTCGGCACTCAAAACCAGCGTGATGGTGGGTAGCACCGTGGCGTGGGGTGGCGATGAGGAAATGAATGGCTTTACTTTATGCTTTTGCGAAGCCCTCACCGGAGGCGGCCGATAATCAAGTACAAATTAGGAGAAGGTGCAATAGAACGATAAAGTAAAGTAGAAGGGAAACAGAAGGGAACAGAACAAGAAGTGAATACAAAATAAGAGCTTTAAAACAGGAACTAAGGAAGGAATGAAAACAAAAGCACAACTGTCACGCAGGCTAACACACAGATCATAACCCACGTCTGTGTCACGATCCGGGTGTTGTTCCCGTGACAGTTTTGGGTTTTAGTGGGAGTTTCCTGTGTTGTGGTGGTTTCCGTGCACTTTAGTTTTCCTTTAATTACGCACACCTGTTCCTCATTTGTTGGTGGGGCTATTTATGTTCAGGTGTGTGCGCTAGTCTGGGTCGGTTCATTCCTTCCTGTTGCGGCTCCCACGGCGCCGGGCCTTTCTGTCGCGCCTCCCACGGCGCAGGGCCTTTCTGTCGCGCCTCCCACGGCGCAGGGCCTTCCTGTCGCGCCTCCCATGGCGCAGGGCCTTCCTGTCGCGCCTCCCACGGCGCCTGGCCTTCCTGACGCGCCTCCCACGGTGCAGGGCCTTCCTGTCGCGCCTCCCACGGTGCAGGGCCTTCCTGTCGCGCCTCCCACGGCGCAGGGCCTTCCTATGTTTCCAGCAACACCCAGGATTCCGGTCCTGCCTGGGCGCCTCCGTCCCGGCCGACCCCCGGAGGGGTCTCACCAGCGACCCACCACCCTTCCCATCTTCTTGTGACTCTTGGACTCTTTGTTTTTCTTTCTTCCATCGTCTTGGACGTCTGGGATCCGTCCTTGAGGGGGGGTACTGTCACGATCGGGTGTTGTTCCCGTGACCGTTTTGGGTTTTAGTGGGAGTTTCCTGTGTTGTGGTGGTTTCCGTGCACTTTAGTTTTCCTTTAATTACACACACCTGTTCCTCATTTGTTGGTGGGGCTATTTATGTTCAGGTGTGTGCGCTAGTCTGGGTCGGTTCATTGCATTGCATTGTATTGTATTTGTATTGTATTAGTGTTACGGTAAGGTTAGCGTTACTGTGTTTATTAGTGCCAGTGCTAGTGTTATGTTACGGTCAGCCGTTATTCATGCTTTGTTTTCCCGTGGACCTGGTTTTGTGTTTTTTCCGCTGCTTCGCAGCATTGGCTACTATTAAAAGACTCCTGCACCTTACCTGGCTGACGTCCCGCTCGCTTCTTCCCCGGGGTTGTCACCATGCCGCGCCGAGCCAGCCGAGCAGCGGCTGCTCGTAACAGTCTGTCCATGACTGCCTACCTTTTAAAGTCTTTGTAAGCGTGGCAATACACGCATTTTGATGATGCATATGTCGGATATATGGGACTTGAGCGTTCATACTGCAGTAGCATTGCATACATATCCACTTTCTAGCCACATACAAATGAGACCTAAGTTGCATTTGAAAAAATTGGAATTGTGCTGCTCACACTGACATGAAAAAATCTCATACAGGTCGCATATGAGCAAAGAAAGGCAAAGGAATTGACTTTCAGTGTCAACATAGCCTTAGACTGATTTGTACACTGTCCTTTTCACTCTGTTTGGGCACAGTGGGTTTGCCCACTACTGCCACTGGTAATTATGGTGATGGTGTTGGGGTTGTTTGTGGTAAACTTAAGCTCAACCACCACAAGATGATTATTGTTGAAACTATTGTGCAGAAAAGGGTAAATGTTGACAAACATTTTTGATTGAAGTGCCCGGACTGAAACACGGGCTCACAGCCAGCATGGAAAGCGCTTGAAGCAAAGCAAAGCATAAATATAAAAATGTGATTTTAAAGGGTACTGACAGCCAAGACTAGTCATTCAGGCAGCCAAAACAACACAAAGCAATGGTCTTCATAGTCATTCAGGCAGCCAAAACAACACAAAGCAATTGTCTTGAAAGTCAAACAAGATGAGTTAATTAACAAAAAAAATAAGAAACACTGAAGTAATGAATGTGCTAGAAAGCAATAACCAAAGCTTCAGCAAGATGTTGCTGTTGGGCTTCCATGCATGGTACCAATGATTCATGTGTGTCTTTATCTTACCTGCCAGCTTGTTTTCACTCTGCGATTGCAATTGATTTACAGTTTAAACTTTGCACGTTGATGAATTCATCTTTTTCTTTTCATTCAGAAACAGCAGGGGAACAGCTTGGATATTTTGGTTGTTTTTTCTCAGCAGAGTGTGAAATTAGTCACACTGAACGTTCAACCCAAGCAGGAAAGGGGCCTCAGGGTATCTTTGGCCTTGTGGCCGCACTCCTGATGCCCAAAAACGGCATCGAAAAAGGTCTCAGCAATGAATAAAACATGAACTGAATCTGGGCTTTTGTGATTATGACAGTTAATGAAAGAAGGGTATGATTGGTAGGTTTTTACTTCTGCGGATCTGAGCGAAATTTTCAGTGCCTTATCTGGCAGCCTAAAGGAAAAATACATTTTTGGGGGGAATTTTGCCCATCATCCACAATACTTATGTGAGACTCGAACACACGTCTTTCTCTTTTTTGTGCATTCTAAAGACATAAAAACAGCCAAAAAAAGACAGCTAAGAATGGAAATAATGGGGTGCAGCTATTCCGCCTATGAAGGCTTCTGAAAAACCTCCAAAAACCACCAACAATGCTCCATTTTCATAATGTGATCTGCATATTAATCAAGCTACAGCTTGTTATTATACGTAATTATTAACATTGTTAAGAACCTTGTATTGTGATGATGTGGAGAGTAAAGGCTTTATTATCCTACGGTGTAGTCACTACACCAGCCCTCCTGACGGTGCTGGATGCTGTTATAGCTCTTTGGCATGGGCTGAGCGCAGTAGCGGAACATATCAGAGCAAAGCCGGGGGTGGCGGGAATGACCGGGCCCTATAGACCCAAATAATAAAACTGACGATAACATCATACACAACAGCCGGGCGTACAAGCTTCAGCACCACGGAGAGCGACTATGTCAATTTGAAGTGCATCAAACCGACATGCGGTATAACAAGCCAAGATAACTCCCTTGTGTCCCCCCTCCTATGCGGGCCCCTACAAGCCCAGGCCGGTGGCTAGCAGCTATCCCAGCCCCCCCTGAAGCCCCACCCTTGGCTGAGTGCATGACTTGCAAATCTCACTAGGAGCAGTATTTTCCAGAGAGTGAGCAACCACAACTCTCATTAACTAGCTATTTAGCTTCTGTAGTGGTAGTGCACAATGGCGACAGAATCGACATTCAGATTGTTGTTGGAGTCAGAAATAATCTTTTTTTTTAGTTGTTTTACTTTTATTGTACATTGTCATTGTTTCTTTTGTTTTAGCAGATTTAAAATGCCTCTTTTGCAGGAGGGGAAAACATTAAAGGCTACATTGTACATTTGTAGCCATATGAGTTGATAGTGTCAAAGTAAGACCCCTGCAGACTCTTGATAGTCCATACAATGTAAATACAAAACATTTTCTCAGCATCTGTGCTCAAGTTCACTGCGCAGGACTCTTCAGACTGGCATCTCAACCACATGTAGTATTACAATTGCCATTAGAGAATCTCCAACATACAGTATACAGATGCATACAGATGTTTTACCAGTAATTCAAATAAATACCAGTAATTATTATTAGTACTACATTAGTACTGTATTAGCATTTGGTGTAGTACAGGTACTTTCATATTGCTCTGGATAGATCCAGCCTCAAACAACACAAAGATAACTCAATATCGCCTCTCAAGTATTGAATCATGATGGTATTACAAAAATACCTCTTAGAGTACGCCATTGTACAAGTACACAATGTGAGATAAGTTGAAACCGAACAAGATTGCATGCATCATCTTTGCATCCCCATTTGGCTTCAATGCAATGTGAGTGTATTGTTACACCATTTGTCCTGAGTTCATGAGAAGCCCTGGGATGTTTCTGGGAAGTGACTTTTGATCATTTACTGAGTCTTAAGTTTTTGCTGGGATAGTTGGTGGCTGCTTTTTGGCTTTGGCAAATTAGTTCTCTCATTCTGAAGTAATTACTATGGGGTGCCGTATGCAAAAATTCAAGAACACATTTTTTGATATTTGGATTTAGAACTATTAGATTTAGATGTAAGGTTTAGATTCACCATACAATTGTGACCCTAAATGTGAAGACAATGAGTTAAATGTGACCAGCAATAACCTCCTAACCTAACCTAATTATAATAATGCTATTACTATTATTATTATAATAGCTTTAAAGATGACCTTTAGTTTTGCTCTCTAAAGCTTATTGAACATTAATCATCTGACTCTGGAGACTAATTTGTTCTAAAATGAATCGTCATCATACGCCTCTACTCAGGCACCATTACAATTGATCCATTTGTCCTGTGATTGTACAAAAACACAGATGCATTTCCCCAGCCTTATAAATGTGCACAATTTTAAGTTAATATATTATTAATAAGTCTATCAACTCTAAGCCTTATGCTGGATATAGATAGTGCACACTCCCCGTTTAAAATACCAGGTTTTTTTTTTGTTGAAAAGGGGGGCACAATAAATGATTTTAAAACCTTTGTCAAATCCATCCATCCATCCATCCATTTTCTATACAGCTTATCCTCATTTTTAATGCAAATTAAATTGAAAGAGAGAAAATCTAATATAAAAATATAAAAAACTGGTTGCATCAGTGTGCACAATCTATATCTACGTAAATTCTTTTTTAAAGCCCAGTTTGATTTATTTACAGGATTTCAGGATAATACATACATCTTGGCGATATTTAGAATGGATTTTTTTAGTGAGCGATAAACAGGGTTAAGATGTCTTTACTAATATTAAAAGTCCTCGGAGTGCTCAGTAGGCTAATGCGCAGTTGTGCCTTCCTGTATACAGTATAGAGTCTGTGTGCTGTGTGAAAGATAGACAGGTGTCAAACTCAGTCCCCAGGATGGGACCTGGTCTACCACCTGCCCCTGGATGCTGCGTTGCTGGAAAAAAGATGTCTTTGCCTCCACAGCATTCTTTGGTTTTGGGGATTAGCTCAGCTCGAGTGAGTTCTCACTGAATGTTTTGAGCAAGTTTCTGACTGCCTGCTGGTACTGGGACAATATTAGTTATTATATATACATGTTTACATACATTTTTTTTCCCTGAATTACCATAATTCCCGCTACTTTTTTCTGATGCTTCAAACCCTGCCACTTCTACAGTTGAAGCGGCTAAATTATAGTCATGTTCTAATCTTGTGACATCTTACATACATACATTTTGCACTCAATCCACACACCCTCATCATGGAAAACACATGTGATGCAGCTTTCAAGTTAAAGAAAATTGGTCAAAGTATGTCTGTGGATCTTGACAGTGTCAAAAAAATCCATTATCACCAATGCTTTTAATAGGTTGGACTGCCGCGTAAAGAAGAGAATGGCACATGCTAATTTGTCTCGAGACGAAAGTGACACTCAGAGCGACAATGAAAAAGAGAGACTGACAATGTGTGTGAAGAGGCTATACACTACCGAGACTGAAGTAGATGATGAATGACAGCGAAAGATGACAGCTTCTTTTATATATTAGCTAAGTGTTCACTGTTTATTCTTTATCTGTGTACTGCTTTTCTTATGTGCTGCTGGAAATTTAAATTTCCCTGAGGGAGTCATCCCAAAGGGATCAATAAAGTTAAGGTCAATTAATAACTTTTCTGGTAGGCTACTGTTTAACCCAACTGTGTTACAAGCACCTTTCAGCACGGTTTGGGGAAAAAAATATTTACAAGGTTAAAAAATCTTTATGTGTACTAATTATCCCATGTTACAATGTGCAGCTTATTGACAGGTGCACTCAATAGTCTGAAAAAATCATAGTAAGGCTCATTTCATAAACAAGGCCATTCAATGTGCTTTCAAGAAAAAAGGGTAAAATTACTTAATGAAATCATTCCATAAAACATAAAACCATTACATAGAAATCCACAAATCATTCTATAAAACAAAAAAATTTAAATGAAAAGTGCAGAGAAAATACTTTCAGCTGTCATTCTGGATGTACTGCAGCTGTTTTACAGCTTGTTTAGAAATTCCAATGAGAAGGCTGTTACAGTAGTCAGGCCGACTGGAGACTAAAGTATAGATTAGTCTCTCTAGATCTGTCTTAGATACTAATCTCTTAATTTTGGCAATGTTTTTTAGGTGGTAAAAAGCTGCTTATGTTATTGATTTAATGTGGCTGTTAAAGTTCAGGTCTGAGTCCATTATCACCCCTAGATTTCCAACCTGATTAGGTTTTAGAAAAATAGTGAAAGCATTTTCAACCATGAAAAAAATCAAATGTAAATTGATGGCATTAAAAGACACATTTAAAAATGATATGTAGTATTCTACATTAGTCAATAGATGCCACTGATGTTACTATAATGTTGGGTGAGACACACAAGCGCCAGATGTGATTGCTGGAACAACAGGCTTTTTTTTGCAGATTTCAATTACAGCCCAATAAATAAAAACACAGGCTACTGTGGCAGCTGTAACCTATGCCAAGCTGAAACTCAACTCCAAAGCCCTGACGTCACTTCCTGTCCACCCCTCTCTAAGCTATGAGACGGAACACATTAATAGCAGCACACAAGAACAAGTCTTAATTATGTTTTTAATGGCTTATTTCTGTTTATGTTTACTATACTGGGTAATAAGAGTGTAAAGGTGACTATAGGGGTATTGGTGCATGTCTAGAGGGCTCTAATAGTGTTAAAAACCATATTTAGAAAGTCATAGGTCGCAGTTTTTTATTCTCTACTACGGAAAAATATTTGATATATAAATAAGAACTCCTACTTTGCAGAAATTCACTTTTATCACATTTGTAGCTCCACCTATGCAATACTGAAATTTAATTAATTGAGAACACATGATGCCTTACTGCAAGCATTGCAAGGTACTATTAAAGGTACTATATCTAACTGGCTCAAAATAAAAAAATGTTTCCAACCAAACAATATAAGACCACACAAAATGTCTATATTTTCACGATTACCAATTAAATTGCATAGAAAATGTTGTACATTTTCATTCAGCCAGAATAACATAACTGGCGTTAAATGGCTGTAATTAACGGCTGTATGGTATTCACGTACTGTACGTGTTGTGTACACACATACAAAAGCAGTTGAGGTGTCTAAACAACAGCCTGGCAGCAGGCCACATGTGGCCTGCGATCCATGTTTAACTGTGCCTTTTTAAAATTTTTAAATATAACTGACTATGCACACAAAATGTGCTTTCATCAAAATCCGAATCAAAAAATAATTTTAATTCCAAAAGGGGGGTGCGGCAAAAAGTCTGGGAACTACTGTGTTCTACTACTAATACAGTATACTGCATAGTTTATGTAGGCGTTTGGGGGTCAACTGGGGTCCCGGGCCTTGTTCATGAGGCTGGTGGCAGTCGGAAAGAAACTGTTTTGATGGTGTGAGGTTCTCGTCCTGATAGATGGAAGCCTCCTGCCAGAGGGAAGTGATTGGACAAATTTGTGACAAGTGTCAGAGGTTTTTTGAGGTCCGCACGCTTCAGAGTCCTGCATGGAAGGCCAATTGCAGCCTATCACCTTTTCTGTGCTGCGGATGATACACTGCCGTCCTCCCTTGTCTTTGGCAGTAGCTACAGCGAACCAGATGATGATGGAGGAGGTGAGGGTAGACTAAATGATGGAGGTTTAAAAGTGCACCATCATCTTCAGTTGCAGGCTGGAATTCTTCAGCTGCCACAGGAAGTACATCCTCTGCTGGGATTTTTTGAAAACAAGCCAACATACTATCTGAATACTTTGGTGGACATGACTCCCTCCAGTCGACATTCTCCTGATATTTTGTTGTCTTATACTACAAAATGACTTGTAGAAGTAATTCCACTTAAGTCTACATTAGCCTCGGAAACTGGAAGATGACGGACTTATGCACATGCATTTTTTTTTCTTCTATAGTGTGGTGTGTCACATGGTTCTGTTTGTCTGTACAAAGCCAACACATATAACATCGTTTTTAACCAGTGATCCGTTCCCATCTAGATGAGGGGGATGAGGCAGCTGTGGTGAGGCTCCTACGGTGATGGGGGAGGTGCAGGAGGTGAGTTGTGGCTCAGAGGTGTGATGGGGGCTTAAGTCAGGACCGTCCCATTGTCTTTCAAATCTTCCGTACAACTCATTCAGGCTGTTGGCCAAACACAGATCATTGGCAGCTTGCGAGGCTCAGCCTTCTAATTGGTTGTCTGCCTGCCTGAGCCTCCGGCAAACAGACGTCGTTTAATTGGTTGAGCTCTGGCACTGGAGTTTCTCAGAGTACAGACGCTTCTCACCTCCTTGCTAAACACGTACTTTGCCTTTTTGAAACTCTCTTTTTCCACTCTGGAAAGCTGCTTCTTTGTCTGACCTAAGCTGTCCTGAGTTTTGCTGTGAACCAGGGTTTCTCATTGCTACAACTCACCCTGGTGCATGATGGAATACAGTGGTCCTCACAGAAACTGGTGTGGGACGTGACAGTATTTGTAAACTCATCCAAAGTATTGACAGCATTCCTGAACATCCCACTCATTGCAATACAAACATGTCTGAAGCTTCTACACTACTTTACTGGGCCACTATATAGAGTCGCTCACAACAAATTCTGAACAGTGGAGTACTGAACAAGGCAGGGTCTCCATAAGAAAAGTGATCATGGGATAAAATTGTTCAGGTTAATCAAAAATAGTGGAAGTAGAAAGCCTATGTGTGGATATGCTTCCTTAAGGCTGAATCTGTGGACGGCATTACATTACTCCCCTTCCACTAGGTGATTGCTCAAACCAGGGAAAGCTGTGCCTAATCCAGATGAAAGCTGCTATAATGTTAGTCTGATCATAGAGGTTTGGCTTGGAACTAATTAACCGAGCTAACGCTTTGCACCATAGATTACATTCACACCAAAGGTCAAGGTAAACTTTTTTGTGTTCAACTGTGACCTGTATCATATTTTTTTCATGTCAGTGAATTTTCCAATGTGACTCCTGCGTTCACATGTAGATATAAATGTCATGTATTCTGTATGTCACAGAAAGATAGGCGTGCTTTGCCAAGACTATTAGACAACTTTGCCTTCTTGCCATATTTGCTATTAAGTGTGAACCAAAGTGGACGGTATCAAACAGCTTTGTGTGTGTAGTGCACACTTCAGCAAGGAGGAGTGTTCTTCTTTCACTATCCCAGCAGTAAACACGGTTATACAAACATACGAATGGAAAGAAAGTAAAGCAGAGCTACTGTGAGTGACCGTTTCATGGGAAACGGTTTAATGATGCATGAAGCAGGGTGAGGAGAGGGGGGTGTAGTCATGCTGATGACCTACACTGCTGATGGAGGCGTCATACAACCTAATTTAACCCAGTGGTTCTAAAATAGTTGCGCGGATCGGAGGGGGTGTGAGCAGGGAAAACATTAAATTTTAGTGTAAACATGCCAATATGTCCAAATTTATTATACTCAAAATGCCATTTGATTCTTGAATACAATTCACAGCTCTTCATTTTGTTGCATTTTCCTGGTTTCAGTTTGCACAGTACAGATAAATAAATAGCTATTATCAGTTGTCAACAGTATTTCAAATGGGGGGGCGCAACAACTTTTCTGGCCCTTGAGGGGTGCGTAACAGAAAATAACTGAGAACCACTGCTTTAACCAAATACTCACTCGGGCTGCACAAAATCCTTGAAAATGCCACAAATGCACAAATTGAGGCATATTCACTTTGGTAAATACACGTCAACGCGTGTGATGTTGTGTTTTGGACAAGTGTGTGCATCACTTCCCTAACCTGCATCACTTGTTGCTGTAGTAACACTGTACTAGTCGTTGTAGTAGCAGTAACACTGGCAGCGCACAACACTACAAAAGCAACGCATGTCCACTTTTAATATTAACATTGTTAACAAATAATAACGCAAAGCTTTGTCTGTAATAGTGCACATTTTGTTTAACAAAATCTAAAAGTATATATACTATATACAAATATCAAAGTGGCCCCTGCATCCTCTGATCCATCAGTATGCGGCCATTGGTGGAAAAAGTTTGAACACCTTTAGTTTAAAAGCGAAATTATATGATTATGCTTTTATGAACGCACTGAAATAGTCATAGCAATACAACACATACAAATGAGATTAGAAAGATTTGCTGTCTAAATCTCTCCATCACACATGAGGAAATCATATTTAATCCTAGTTAACCCCGCTGTCTGCCACCTAGAATGTTGTCAGCTGTAATAAGGGGCTGACTATGTCTTGCCTCTGTGACTTGCCCTGCGGCTATTTATCCCTGCATGTTTACTCAGCTGTGCCTGACGAGCGGTGGCGCACAATGGAATTACAGTGCAGAGAGCTGATAGTGAGACGGCCTCTGTGCCTGCCTGGCGCTTGCCTTACAGCAGAGCTGGAGCGTGGATTCTGTTGTAACACTAGTATATCATGCAGGAAATTCAGAGGCCATGGTGACTGTTGAGACATGCATGGCAACAGCCAGGCAGGTTCAGGAGTAGGAACACCATGTGACATAATATAATTTTCTTACCATGCCAAACACCTTTAAGTTTAAAATTGACCATATAAATGCATCACACAAATGGCTAACTCAGCTTGTGCTCATCCGAGGGACAATAATATGAGCCAACAAATTTATGTCCACGAGCCAATTCAGAAGACCATGCAAAGGGCATGAACAAGCAATAAAACAACTTCATAATCATGTTGATGATACAGACATGTAATACAGAAAACACTGTCTCTATCATTGCCATGGCAACATAGAATCACCTACAACCACCCTGTTGTCATGGTTAAATGTTCTGAGAATGACACAAATAATGAGAGAGGGCGAGCTCATTTTGTGGCCAACGGTTAACCACAGCAATAACCACTGCAATGGCCACCACCAGGGGGCGTTTTACCGTGGCCAGCCATTCAAACAGTAGTTAAAATGAGTGGCCGGACATCTTTTTACTGGCATTTACTTGACTGTATTACTTTACTTGTGCAGTTATTCCATTACTCTTTTATTTTCTATCCTCTAACCATTTCATGATCTTTATTATTTGCATGAAATCATTGTGGGGGTTTTATGGTACAGACGGCTTCTCCTCTTCACGCGGTTCCTCTATGCTGAACTTTCTTTACAGTACATACATTACATTCATTTGTTTATTTGTGTGTGTGGTGATGGGGTGTGGAGTGTATGGGGAGGCGTTGGGGCATTGCTTTTAAGCCTGTTAAGATGTTTGGGTTGCATTTTGTGTCTATTAAAAGTAATAACTATGAATACAATGTAGCTTGACTTGATACAGGGTTTGGTTGTGTCAGGTGCGTTGTGTTAGAACACCTACTGTACTTCAGCAATAATATGTAGTAGACATGAATCTTGACATTGTGGTGTGCCATGGATCCTCCGTAGCAGAAGTCTATGACCTGAGTGAAGTTGACCCCCCACCCAACTACTCTGGTCAAATAGTTTAATTTTTTCCCGTCTTGTTTTGTGAAGTTTGGTGCAATTAAAATGAAGGTTTGTGCTGCTTTTGTTTTTTGATATATTACACATTTATTAAAGGTCAGCTGAGGTCAATCATTTGTCAACGAGCTCCAAATGAAACAAAAAACATTTTTTGGCAGTCCTCGTTTGTGCTTTTAGATTCAGTTGAAATCATCGTTTGTGCTGCTTCCGTTTTAAATATATTAACAATTAAAGGTGTGAGACCTGAGTGAAGTTGGCCCCTGACCCCGCACCAATCTCTGCTCAAATGTCTCATTTTTTTGTCTTGTTTTGTGCAAATAAAATAAACGTTTGTGCTGGTTTTGGTTTTGAGTTATTACACATTTATTTATAGGTCAACTATGGTACGTTATTTGTCGACATGCTATGAATTAATCCAAATTAGTCTCATTTTGACCGTCCCTGTTTCTGCTGTTGGGTTCAGTTGAAATCAGTGTTTGTGCTACTTTTGTTTTGGAGATAATAATTAAAATTTTAGCATGTTACAGAATCACCCCCCCAGCCCCCAAAATGCTCAAAATGAAATCCAAATAATCAATTTGTGCTGTTTTGTACAATGAAATTTATCTTTTCTGTTGTCCTACTTTGTGCTAATAAAAATGGGATTTTCTAGTGATTACATAACTAGGCGATGATGTCATCACCACCAACATGCTCAAAATGAAACCAAAATAGTTTCATTGTTTTCGTCTTCATCCGTGCTGGTTTGTGCATATAAAATTTTAATTTGTGGTTTAAAAGATTTCTCTGAGGATGACTTAATCACATCCAGTCACAACACTCCAAAGTGGGCAAAAGTGATGTTGCAAATCGCAATGGTCTTACCTGATAGTTACTTTTTTAGTGCCTCCTGTATCCTCCTCGTTCAGTTTTCATGTCAACTAAAACACTTGAAATGTCCATAAAAAATTAAGCAATGCAAAGCAGGTGTTGTATTAATTTATTTAAAAAGGCTAGACTTCCTTGGCTGTGAGACAGACATGTGCACCTGTGGAACGAGTATTCCAAATTACATCTTACATCTTTGACCAATGTAAGCACATTTGAGGTTAATACAAAAGCTCCCAGCATTCATGCTAATGCAGAAATACAATGTCTGGCAATCTATGCTAAATCATAATGTATAGGTACTTATTTGCTAACGAATAAAAAAGACCAAAAACATGAATGCATCTGCAAAGTACAGAACATTACAATATTCCATCTAATGCATTATGTGATATGTACACGTTAAGTGCTTTCATTTTTTTTTACTTTGTCTAAAAATATCTGTAAATTGTAAGGTTGCTAATATATATTGTATGGCTAATATACAGTGGTGTGAAAAACTATTTGCCCCCTTCCTGACTTTTTCTTCTTTTGCATGTTTGTCACACAAAATGTTTCTGATCATCAAACACATTTTAACATTAGTCAAAGATAACACAAGTAAACACAAAATGCAGTTTTTAAAGGATTGGATATGATAATAAAAATGTTTTTATTATTTAGGGAGAAAAAAAATCCAAACCCACATAGCCCTGTGTGAAAAAGTAATTGCCCCCACACCTAATAACTGGTTGGGTCACCCTTAGCAGCAATAACTGGAATCAAACGTTTGCGCTAATTTGCACCAAGTCTTTTACAGCGCTCTGGAGGAATTTTGGCCCACTCATCTTTGCAGAATTGTTGTAAATCAGCTTTATTTGAGGGTTTTCTAGCATGAATCGCCTTTTTAAGGTCATGCCACAGCATCTCAATGGCATTCAGGTCAGGACTTTGACTAGGCCACTCCAAAGTCTTCATTTTGTTTTTCTTCAGCCATTCAGAGGTGGATTTGTGGATGTGTTTTGGGTCATTGTCCTGCTGCAGCACCCAAGATGGCTTTAGCTTGAGTTGACGAACAGATGGTCGGACATTCTCCTTCAGGATTTTTTGGTAGACAGTAGAATTCATGCTTCCATCTATCACAGCAAGCCTTCCAGGTCCTGAAGCAGCAAAACAACCCCAGACCATCACACTACCACCACCATATTTTACTGTTGGTATGTTCTTTTTATGAAATGCTCTGTTACTTTTACACCAGATGTAACGGGACACGCACCTTCCAAAAAGTTCAACTTTTGTCTCGTCAGTCCACAAGATATTTTCCCAAAAGTCTTGGCAATCATCGAGATGTTTTTTAGCAAAATTAAGACAAGCCTTAATGTTCTTTTTGCTTAATAGTGGTTTGCGTCTTGGAACTTTGCCATGCAGGCCGTTTTTGCCCATTCTCTTTCTTATGGTGGAGTCATGAACACTGACCTTAATTGAGGTAAGTGAGGCCTGCAGTTCTTTAGATGTTGCCCTGGGATCTTTTGTGACCTCTCGGATGAGTTGTCTCTGCGCTCTTGGGATAATTTTGGGCGGCCGGCCACTCCTGGGAAGGTTCACCACTGTTCCATGTTTTTGCCATTTGTGGATAATGGCTCTCACTGTGGTAATCAGGCCTTGGGGTGGCTACAGAAATTGAACTCAGGTGTGATAAAGCGCAGTTAAGTTATTTTTTAACAAGGGGGGCAATCACTTTTTCACACAGGGCCATGTAGATTTGGAGTTTTTTCCCTTCCTTAACAATGTAAACCTTAATTTAAAAACTGCATTTTGTGTTCAATTATGTTATCTTTGACTATTAGTTAACTATTTTTTATGAGCAGAAACATTCAAGTGTGACAAGCATGCAAAATAATAAAAAGACAGGACTGGGGCAAATATTTTTTCACACCACTGTATTTAATTTAAAGCCACACAATAGGTATAGCACACAATATGACTTAGTAAAACATGTCAGAATGTAAGTTATCAATGCTAATTACATTTATTTGTTCTTAAACTAGATGCCCAAAAAATCAGCAGTAAACTGGGATTCCATTATTGCAGTTCTCTTCAATGATAAAGAGTGACCAGCTATGAGACGGGATCTCTGCAAAGGTCTTGTCCACCCTTAGTCAAGTTAAAATCAACCAGCAATACTCAGCTGAGAGCGGTGAGCCTAAGTAGCTGCAGAAATCATTTGCATGTGTACTAGCGGAACCACTGTGGAACCACCTCCTGCCAGAGAAGGGAGTTCTGGACAAGAAGAAAAGAGGAGCAAAGAGGAAGAAAAGGCGGGACAACATAGCAGGAACAGCAGGTGTGCAACAAGAGAATTTTTCAGTTATCTGCTCAATTAACCTGCCTGAACATGGACAACTATGAAAAAACCAGGACAGTTTAGAATGACACCATGAACAATATATGACCAATATATGAACAATATATCTTTAAACATCTATAAACAAGGAGTTTAAAAAATGTACAAAGTACAAACCAACATCCTCTACTGTTTTTCTAGTTTCTCTAATAATTACTTCAGCAGTGTCACTCTTTTGTAACATTAATACAAGTTTCTTATGATTATTATTGAGTATGAGTCTTATAATATTGGATTTGTCACCTTTTACGTGACAAAGGGGTCTTCTTTATATCAAGGATTACGAAATATACGTCACCTTAGTGATGTTTATTTCACATTTATGAAAGATGTGTGGCAGTGTGAAAAATATTTTAAAAAAATATGTGTCGCACATAAACACAAAACCACTGTTATCAGAACTGTCGATACAATATTAAATAAAATATTTTACTTGGTGTTCTTCCTGTGTCAGCGACACTACAGTAGGACAAGTTTAAACACTTCAAAAGTTGACGACGAAAACTTTGCGTGCCGGTACCAGACAAGCCGCACAACAGAATCACTTTCGGGGATGTGACGTCTTAAAGAGAAAAATCTTTTAAACCACAAATTAAAATTTTATATGCACAAAACAGCACGGATGAAGACTAAAACAATGAGAACATTTTGGTTTCATTTTGAGCATGTTGGTGGTGATGACAACATCGGCTGATTATGTAATCACTGAAAATCACATCTTTATTAACACCAAAAGTATGACAGCAAAAAAGCATTTTCATTGCACAAAACAGCAAAAAGAAGACAGAGATTATTTTGATTTCATTTTGAGCATGTCGGGGCGGACTGATTATATAATGACCTGCAATTGCAATCGGTAATGTTAGGAAAATGTACATACATGTACATAATGAGGCAGGACAATGTCTTAGGCAAAGGGCAGATGTAAGTGATAATGAAGTAC
Organism: Oostethus manadensis; assembly: GCA_024372805.1. NCBI lineage: Eukaryota > Metazoa > Chordata > Actinopteri > Syngnathiformes > Syngnathidae > Oostethus > Oostethus manadensis. The sequence goes on along the minus strand of QODF01000023.1, from coordinate 223,766 downwards.
GGAAAAAAACAGATGATGTCATTTTTAGGACTGACTAATTATTGTCGAGTTTGGGTTCCTTAAAATTCCTTAAAATTCTTTAGTCCATATGCAATATTCCAAAAGTCTGTGTGTGTGTTTGTGTGTGTGTGCGTGTGTGTCAGCGCTGATTGTCTGTGTCTGTGTCCCCTTATCTGAAAACCTTGCAGCTATTTCCTCTTCATTTTCTTCAGTTAACGTGTATGTGTGTTTATTTGTGAGGGTCTTTTGAGGACTAAAGTATGTCAGTGTAAATAGTTGAATCCTTTGAATTGTAAGGTTGAAAATTGCAGTAAAAAGTCTTATAGTCAAAACTACTCATAAAAGAATCCCTTGCTTGAACGATCCCAATGGTGCCTTTTGGAAAACAACTTTAAACATTACTAAACTTCAAACAATTTATGGGTTATTTTTTAATATTATTGAGGGTGGTGTATTTTACCTTTGTTACTTGTACTGACATGAATAGGTTGAGGAGACTTTCTGCCAGTTATAACATTGAATTGTGCAGTGTTTATAATAGCTATAACAACCTTCATTAGACATGTTTTACTAAAGCATTGTGTTTCGGGAAAAAGAGAGAGAGGAATAACGGTTTGTTTTAGGAATTTTAAAAGTAACACAAATTGAGATGTTAAAATTCCTAAGAGAAACACTAAAGTGTGCAACACTCCTGCATAATGACTTAATTGTGTATGCTTATGCATTTCAAACTTACTAAAAGCAAGAAGTGCATGAATGTATTAAAATAGGGGAAATTTCTACAGGGGTAAGGTTAAAATAAGATTTGCTTTTTCATTCTCCTTTTGGACATATGTAACTGTCAATTGTATTAAGTGATGTATTCCAATGTAATTTATATGCATGTTAAATAAATAAAACCATTACCATTGTGATAATATGATCTTATTTTTGGAGTACCAATTTTTGCCAAGTAACAATTTACAGATTCTTTTTATTTATTGAAATTGCTAATTCTATGCCGTTTCAGCAAATTTGCCGTGAAATCAAGAAGAGTTCTGATTAATAAATCATGTTTCTCACAAGCAAAAATGTTAGTTATGAATAATGTTAAGATTTGGGCCCTTTTTGTGAATCAAAGCGCAGCACTGACTGACTGGCCGACTCACCGACTGAATGACGAGAAGATTGACAATCCTGACATCTTCGTATGCGTTGTTGATTTTGTTAAATGAGTTGATGATATATTACTTCATATTTAGTTATACCTAAATTTGCATAGCTTTACCAACAGCTGGGATAGGCTTCAGCATAAATGTGACCCAGGTGTTACAACAAACTATTGAGTGAATTAAGTGTAATCACAATACACAGTTTAACAAAAATTGTGAGCTGTACATTATTCAGACAAAATAATTTTCAAATAAATTGAGTCATTTATGATTTATAGAATAAAACAAACAATACAATTTCAACTGTTTCAAAGCGACCACTGTAGTTGACAGAGAACTTCTATTTATTTTTAGATAGATGGATGATAGACAGCGACCAGTCCAGGGTGTACCCCGCCTCATGCCCCAAGTCAGCTGGGATAGGCTCCAGCATAGGGAGGTTAGTCAGATATACCACTATTTTACTTCATATGACTTTATTTCCTATTCAAAATTTTTTTGTAAAGCCTGCTTAACATGTACAAAACATAATCCACAAGGGAACCTAAGTCCACGACAAGGACAGTTTACAACGCCACAATACCCATTCCAAACCATATACATGGATTTTATTAAACTGAGCCAGAGTGAGGGAAAGAAATTCTGTTTGGTCATCATAGATAGATAACGTTCTCTAAATGGGTCGAAATATTCCCAACAAAACATCCTGATGCCTTGACAGTGGCTAAAGCGCTTTGTAAAAATAGCATCCCCAGGTATGGCATACCAGAAACAATCTTATAGTGATAATGGCACCCATTTTGTGAATTAGGTAATAAATAAAAATAGGAACGATGTTACATATTAACCTTAAATCATTGCACTTACCACCCTCAAAGTGCTGGACTTGTATGAACGGAACGATAAAAAAATAGACTTAAATGTATGGATGAGACATATTATGTAATAGCTTAAAACTTGAATTGTTAATATCTCAAAAAACAAAAGCAGCACAAACGTTCATTTTAACGGCACAAAACAGCACAAACAAATGGGAATATTTTGGTTTCATTTGGAGAAAATGGGGGGCTGGATGAAGTTTGGTTGGCCTATAAAATAAACTGTAATAACTGAACAACGAAAGCAGCACAAACAATTTTAATTGCACAAAACAGCACAAACAAATGAGACTATATGACTAGAATTGTGCGCAGGGTGGGGGGCCAACTGCATAGACTTCCGCTACGGAGGATCCATGGCACACCGAAATGTCAAGAGCCATGTCTACTACATATTATTGCTGAAGTACACTAGGTGTTCTAATAGTGCCGTGGCCATTGCAGTGGTTAACCACTGGTCACTGTGAAACGCCCCCTAGTGGTGGCCGATGCCGTGGTCATTGCTGTGGTTAACCCTTACCCTCAAAATGAGCTTGCCCTTGATGGAAATCGTTTTCAAAAAGTCTGCTACACAGTTTTTATCATAGCAATTTGCATATACAGTCGTGCCTCGCTACATTGCGGTTCAAACATACCTAGCTCCCTCACTCTCATCGAGGTTTTTAAAAAATTAATTAATTATTAAATGTCCGCTGTTTTGTGGTTGACTATAGATTGTTTTTAGCCAAAACATATTGAAAGACAGATTATATGCAGTAGTCTGCTCACTAGCCATCAGTAATGTTGCATTGATGAGACATGACACTTATCACTCCATAGAGTCAGCCTGTGCATGTCCAACATGACAAGGTGAAACAAAGTTCTCCTCCAATTCCGTGTGGTGAATTTTTGGCTTCCTACTTTGCCTTTCTTCCCCACTGTATTTAAAAATAATGTCTTACGTTTAGAATGAATAAATTTGAGGCTACCTGGTTAGCTCGGAAGCATGCTATGTTTAAATCGGCGTCCGTCTTTTGTGTCCATGCAGTGATCCGGTAGCACAGACATTAGAGTTGAGCAATGTGTTGGAAGAATAATGAGAGTGAAGGTGACTATCAGGCTGTTATTTCATGTCTACTACTACTTAATTTAAAAACTGCATTTTGTGTTCAGTTGTGTTGTCATTGACTAATATTTTAATGTGTTTGATCTGATACATGTAAGTGTGACAAACAAAAAAAGTAAGAAATCTCACTGTTGTAGGTGAGCATGTAGGCAAAGACAAAGGCTGGAGATGATGTTGTCATCCTGAAGGAGTGACAATTACAGACTGGAAGCTTTAAAATGAGGGTGGTGCTTAGTATCTTTGTTCTTCTTCTGTTAACCATTGTTACCTGCAAGGAAAACTAATACACTAAAAAGATTATAGACCATTTCATTCGCCAATCGTTAATGAATAAAGTACTAATACCCCTTCAGCTGTTTAGTATCCAATGTTTAACCATTATCTAAACAACACAATCCAACCAACAACCTAATCTAACCAACACGCATATGAGCGTGTCAACCAATGTATGCGTTATTGCTATCAATTTGTACCATATTGCCTTGACAGTAAATTATGCATGCCCGATGCAGAGAGAACCCCTCATTATTGCAGTTTTACTACTTCAAACTATACTTCTAAAGTTATAGCATTTATTATGAGTCAAATGGTTTTTGCAGTTCAAAGTGAAGGTAGCTGCTCCCGTAACTAACTCCCTTTGGATTAAACAGACCAATCTCTACATTACCCTTGAACATATTATACGCTCACTCAGTGCCGACCTTTCCTCACAACCCCGACCTTCTATATACTGTAATATCACTCACACTAACAAGTGCTCTGCTAGCTACGAAGCAATCAACTGCAGAAAATACACCAGTTACTGTGTGATTTAGAAAATCACAAAATGCATACATACTGTATAACTGTATGAACTTGCGTTCAAATTCAGCACAAATCCATACATGTATTATTATTCGCTACTTCAATCTGTTATGTGGTTTATAACCCACTGGGTCATTATTAATGACTTCTAAACCTCTTAAAAAGGAGGATGTGTGCTTTATTAAGCGTTAATAAGCCATTCTGAGTTACATACAGGAGTAACACTCCTACACCCACACAATCCCCTGAGGTTCCCCTTGCCTACTGTGCCGATGCTACGTCTCTGAAGGTGATAGGGAGTGAGAGGCTGGACAGAGCCTGGGAATAGGATGAGAGAGGCAGACCGTCTCTACTGGCCTGTGAAATATCAAATGAAGCAGGGGTGGGTGGGAAAGAGCAGCAGGAGATAGAGGAGTCCACAGAGGGAACGAACCTCAGACTTTTCATCAGAGGTAAGGAAGTATAGGAAAGAACCATGACCAGGGAGCCAGATAGTGTAGGAAGGGAAGAAAATTATACTATATACAGTATACACTGCTCAAAAAAAATAGGAACACTTTGAAAACACATCCGATTTAAACGGGGGGGGGGGAATGACCCTGAATTTTTTTTCCTGATAATAAGTAGGTGATGTATTATGCTATGTTCACACTGCCGGTCAATTCCGATATCTTTGCTCATGTGCGACCTGTATCTGATTATTTCATGTCAGTGTGAACAGCACAATTCTGATTTTTTCAAATGCGACTCAGGTCTCATTCGTATGTAGATATACAGTAAATCAGATATGTATGCAATGTGACTGCACTGTGTACGCTCGTGTGGAATGTACCCGACAAATACGGTACGTCATGGAAAGGCGTGTTTTGCCGAGACTTTAAAGGTAGGCAGTAATGGAAAGACGTAGTTTATCGTGCAAGACTTGAATAAATGTATTCAACCATGTAGACAAAGGTTCTTTTGCAGAAAATTGCAGAGAAAAATTACAGAGAGTTGCCGAAGCAGCAATATCTTGCCACTCCACCCACACGCACCTTGGAGCAGACGTGGCAACAAGTTGTCTACAAACTTGCATGCCAACGTCCTTGCCATCTTTCTTCTTATTTTCCCAATCATTTGGTTGCGAAAGTCATGCGCTAAAGTCGAACCCCAGAGACAAAATAGTAATTAAAAACATGTTTTAAATGCAAATAAACTTCTGTCACTTTTTTTAATGTCACAAACAATAAGATGCACCATATTATTGGGTGAAACATACGCTATCTTAAAACATATGGTAACATCCATCCATCCATCCATTTTCCTCCGCTTATCCGGGTCGGGGTCACGGGGGCAGCAGCTTCAGTAGGGAAGTTTAGACTTCCCGGTCCCCAGCGACCTCTTCCAGCTCCATCATGCCTGAAACACCTCACCAGGGAAGCGCCCGGGAGGCATCCGAACTAGATGCCCGAGCCACCTCAGCTGGCTCCTCTCGATGTGAAGGAGCAGCGGCTCTACTCTGAGCTCCTCCCGGATGGCCGAGCTCCTCACCCTATCTCTTAGGGTGAGTCCAGCCACCCTACGAAGGAAACTCATTTCAGGCGCTTGTATCCGCGATCTCATTCTTTCGGTCATGACCCATAACT
>QODF01000023.1:29237-215860 GCA_024372805.1 Oostethus manadensis | reverse complement strand
GGGCTAGGCCCGGCCAGGCCCCACGGGTGAAGACCTGGCCACCAGGCGCTCGCCTGCGAGCCCCTCCCCCATGCCTGGCTCCAGGGTGAGGCCCCGGTATCCCACGTCCGGGCGAGGTGCGGTCACTCCTCTTGATTTTTTTCATAGGGGTCTTCTGAATCACTCTTAGTCTGGCTCGTCACCTAGAACCTGTTTGCCTTGGGAGACCCTACCAGGGACATAAAGCCCCCGACAACATAGCTCCTAGGATCACTCGGGCACTCAAACCCCTCCACCGCGGTAAGGTGGTGATTCACAGAGGGGCATATGGTAGCATGCGTGCATATTGTGGCAATACTGGCCCGGCGCTGCCTCCAAGTCTTAGTAAAGCTGTGTTTGCCGTCTGTCATCCATCGCTCCCAAGCCGCGCGCAACTTGACTTTGGATGGCCTGTTTACAGCGATGTCCAGCTGTTGGGAGTTCCTTCATCAAGCCTCCCGGAATGATGGCAAGCTCAGAGTTCATTTGCTGCACTTGCTCTGCACTGCAGCTGTGAGATGGGTGCTCACAGATCAACAGGGACGATGATGTGTGGAAAAAAACATCCGGTCTCTTTACGTACACCTCACTCAGCCACACTCTCACTCGGCGTTATTACCCTCAGTCGAATTGTGACAGTAGAGGCGCTTTCCCAGCTGTTCTTTGATCATTAATCCATTGCTCGAGTTGGTCTTCCAACTCGGGCCACCTCACCTTGTTTCCGCGGGAACTCAGCTTCGTCTTCTTTACTTGGTGCAGCTTGTTTCCCTGCTTCCTCCACTTGCAAACCAGGGATTTGGTGATCATGGAATCTCTCGCGGCTGCTCGATTCCCATGTTTTTCGGCATAACTAATAGCTTGCAGTTTAAACTGTGCTTCGTAGCGTGTTTCTTCGTAGGTACCATTTTCGGGGGTCCTTAGCCAAACTGATGTTGTTTTGCACAGTACACACACCGGCACTATATAGCTACTGGGGGCGTGGCTTTACTGTCCTCATTCGTGTGCACTCTTCCCCCTTTAACGTCCACATGCTGTCCGCCTGTCATCTACATAAGCAGCGTGTCGACTGGAAATGCTCCTGGGTGAGTCAAAGCAGAGCACCTTTAAGTGCGCTTTATAGTCGTGAAAATACGGTGTTTTGTGTGCTAATGAGCATATTTTCCGGTGCATCTCTCCAAAAAACAAAGTCCAACCTCATACTGGTTGGTGGATGTAATAATTCATTAATTGTATTCATCTGGTGCTTTGAATTTGATGTTGTTCCTGTCGTAGTTTTTCACAATACATAATAAATAACATAAATTAGATTGCTATAATGTACGTTACGTAAAGTCACTCACCTTGACACAAGCCCATTAAAAGTTGTCCTCGGCTGTGCCTGTGACTAGCAGCTCCAAGCCCAAATTTTAGCAAGCACTTGAAAGCAAAAAAATCAGTCAAAAGACAGGTCGCATCTAAAAAAAACACTTGTATGCCAAGACACCACTATATAAGGGACAATTTAAAAAATACCTGCAGTGCGCCAGTAACATCTTTCTTTTTCCTGGAAACAAAGCCGACGTACATCATGACAACTCAATTAGAATGACACAAATAACTTTGGTCATGTCAGGAGAACCATCTGCCAGGGCTTTGAAGTAAACTTACCGTTCAAAACATCCTTTTCTTCAATATTTGTTCCCACTTCTCAACAACTTCCACCCCGATGCGTTTGTTCAAATCTATCCTTTTTGTATACCGCTTGTCTTCCCCCATTGGGGACCCAGTTGAGTTGGAGTCTATCAAAGCTGACTTTGGGTGAGAGGCGGTGTAAACCCTGGACTGGTCAGGCAATGTCAGGGTACAGTCTCAGCAGGGCGATCACTAAACCGAAAATCAACCATTTCATTTGTGTCCAGAATCCTGGAAGCTAGTGTAATAAATGTAACATGGTCTGAGGTTGCTTTGCTTTGACTACCACTCATGAGAGTTTGAAGATGCTGTACGGAAGGCGTCATGACGTTACTTGCATTTCCACGCTAAGCCTTTGGCTTTATCTACAATTTATTTCCTTTATTTTTGTCTTTTCTCTGATCTAGCCAAGAATGATTATCAGCCTGGCAAGTCAGCAATTTTTTCACAGCAAGATTAGGATGTTTTTATTGTTATTTTCTTGAATTTTTTGTGAGTGGAATATACACACTTGGATGATGATGTTAAGACCAGTTGAAAATTTGTTTTGTCTTAAAACAGGTTCAAAGAAAAGTTTCATAATACAAAAATAAATGGAAGTGAGACAAAAAAATGTTTTTAAAGGAGCATTTTCTTGCAAACAACCATTTTAAACTGAAATAGGTTGTTTACGCTGATCAAAAGTTTTGGCCCAAAGCTTTACAAAAACAAAAAAAACTTGTGAAATGACTCAGTACTGAGTAGCTGTGACATTCTTGTTAATCACCTCAAAATTGGTTTGTGCATGCATGATGCCATTCATTTCAGGAGGCTCAGGGGAACCACAGGATGGTCCAGAAAAGTGATGTTATTCCTCTGGGAGAAGTCCTTTGTTAGGCAGGCATTGTGAACTGCAGCGTTGTTCTGTTAAAAAAGCCAGTCACTGTAACATCTCCACATAGCCAACAGCCGTTTGACACTCCTGCACACCCTCAAGCTCAATTGTTCCACTGAAGAAAAAATATCATGGCCCTCCACTGTGACGTGTGGAAAACATCTCAGGTGGGATCTCCTTGTCATGCCAGTAATGTTGGAAGGTTACTTTTTTTTCCTCTAGAGAATACAAATTTCTTCCACCTTTCATTGTGCCATGTTTGAATGTTTGGTGCTCTCATGAAAATTCCAAATGGGCATTTCTGTGGCTTTGAAGGAAACAAAGCCTTTGAAGAAGTTGTTACAACCCTTCTCTCACAGATTCAGATATTATTGGACTGCACTCGGCACCAGTAACAACCTTCATTTGGGCCGAAGATTGTCCCATGTTTTGATCAACAGCCAAATGGATCCTCCGATGAGATTTTTTTGGGTCAACCACTAGGCTTTTTTTGTTTTATAACCCTCAGGATCTTTTAAGAAGATCAAAATGACTGTCTTACTGCGGCCAACCCCGGCAGCAACGGCGTGCTACATGAGGCCTTGCTTATGCAGCTCAACAATCAATCAGTGTTCAAAGAGAGAAATCTTTTTACCATTTCCATCAAGAGGTTATGACAGTATGAATTCCTGACAGAATGACAAAAAAAAAAAACTTGAATCCACATTTTGCTAAGGTTTTGGCTTTGGTTTGGCTGTGGTTTTAAACTTCCCATCTGCTGATGAACAGCCCATTTCAGATGTAATAGTTATTTGCAATTAATTGTTTACTATGTAAAAATATGTTTGTTTCACTCCCATTTCTTCTTTTCAAGTGGTCTTCAAAAATTTGATCAAGATTGTACATTTTCATGCTGTGTTCCATGTGAGCCTTTAAAAGTTACGGCCTTGCAGATTGAGCCTTATATCGCCTATTGTATGTAATCTAGGAAGTTAACCAGTACAGTGCAAACTTGTTATATTCAGTCAATGATAAAGTACAATTATACAACTACAACTACTAGAAATGTACCATAGGACTGCAGTCTGTTCCCTGTTGTAGTGAAAACAGTAATTCCTCACCCTGTTAGCTGTTAAAGTACCATATTAAAGAAAGGCAAAAGTGTCTCCACTTTAACAAGTGCCTTCAAAGAATGTGGAAGCATTTCCATAAAACCAGCAGCACTAATGGATTGAAGTTACCCCACTGAGACCTCTTTTAGCAGGTGGAGAAAGACCTCACTAAATGGATGGGGAGGTTTAGGGATTTGTGATTTTTTTTAAATCGAACGTGCATTTAGAAAAAGACCTGCATATTTACGTGCATTATGTTTAATCACCGCAGTGCTCTGCTGAGTGCTTTTAAACATCCGGAAGACTGCTTGCGAGTGACAGCTTTATTGATCACAACTCGGCTCAGTTGTGTCAGGGAGTTATGGCTTGAATATTGTGTAAAAAAGTATTGAAGGTACCTCCTTGTGTGTCTGAGTGTGAATGAGCAAGTAGAAGTAAAGTGAACCTTACGCTTAAACTATATAGAAACTTTGGTTAATAAAATGACATCAATCTTTGTTTAACACATGCAGCATTCAATCAGTATGCATGCACATGCATGTGTGATGCACACGTGCTGTGTGATTTATTCATTCTGCTTAAGAAGCACTTCAGTATGCAAAATATGCAGACGCTATGCAATATACATGACATATTGGATGCTATTTCCAATACCATACCATCTCTGTCACAACATACGAATGCACAGAAGACATGATGTGCCCCCTCCGTGACCAATCACAATGCTGCTGAACACCATGCATCTGCCTTGCACAATCAGTTTGCATCCATGCACTGCCTAACTTATTTATGAGAAACTGTACGTGCAGCAACTGTATGTCGCATATATTTTGCCAATGAGATCAAGCTTCTCTGGCGGTGGATTAGTTCGTATGGTACACAAGGGCGGCAGCATGTAAAGCATTGCGGCAACAACAGCATGCTGTTTAAATACAGAAGGTAGTTAGCCTGTATGATGCCTCCACTTGTTCCTGCAGAGCAACATGTCACAATGGAACGCATTTTTTGCAAACATGTTATGTCAAAGCAAACATCATAGCCCCAAGATGGCTGAGGTGCTGTATCTGAGGTGAAAGGTCTGATTGCGAGTTTACAGTTTGAGGACATTTAGTGGTCTGCTTAGCACACACTTTAGGGATGCTCAAGCAGTTGTAGCACACGATGTTCATGGGGGGGGGTTAAATCAGTAAGTTATCTCCACCAATCTGCTCATCTTTACCTTTTATTTCATGGCTCAGGTGGTAGGAGTGGTTGGCTCCCAACCCAAAGGTTGCGGTTTCAGTTATCCGCTCACTTGTGTCGAAGTATCCCTTGAGCAACGATACTGCACCCCCTGTTCCTCGTGATGTTATGGTAACACTCTCGCCACGATATGATCTTAGTTGTCGGTGTGGTGTAAAGCAACCATATCAAAACAAAAATTACCTTTTTATTTCAGGATCACTACAAATTATTGCACATATGTGACGAATTGATCGACATGGAAATTAGGTTTTCTCAGGACATGTCCTGTCCAGACTGTCCTGTTTCTGTTGTTTTGGAAAGTGATTAAAATGTTCTGGTTTGCATTGTTTATCAAACTAACGATATACAGTAGATATTTTTGGTTAGTTAACCTTGTATAAGCGGAAGAAAATAGATTGATGGATGGAATTTCTTGAACGAGAGCTGTGGTTTTTTACAGGCCAAATACAGAAGACACATTCTGTCTATACCAGGGGTTTGCAACCTGCAGCTATGGAGCCGGATGCGGCTCTCTTATACTTCTGCTGTGGCTCCAGCTGATGTTTCTGTGTAGTCGCTACACCGTCCCACCTGGCGCCATCATGAGCTTTTCAAAGTTCTACATTGGAGTTGAGAGTGTGCCGTGCAAATCTCCATCCAAGTGCTAGGGGTAGTGTTTTATGGTTTGTCAACTTGGTAAGAAACCATGACGCAACTGTTTTGACATTGTTCATGAGGTTGCTTTGTTGCTAATGAACAATGGTGATAGGGAGAGGGGTACTAAAACTGGAATTAATCAATGTGTAACAACCCTTTTATTGTGAATGTTCAGAATCGGCTTTATTGGCAAAGTGTCCGTACGCAAACAAGAAATTTGACTCCAAAATCAGTTGAGAAGGCTTAAGAACAGGAACAGAAATACAGAAAAAGAATGTGACAATACTTTTATGGCAGTGGTTCTCAAATAGTTATAGTAATAGTAATAATAAATAGATAAATAGATATGATCAGTTGTCAATAGGGGGGTGCGACAACTTTTCTGGCCCCTAGTGAGGGCATGACAGAAAATAACTGAGAACCGCTGCTTTTAAGGGCACTACATAATAGCGTTAGCTTCAGTTTAGAGGTCAAATACGTTTTATGGCTCCAAGTGGGTTTTCATTTAGTTGAAATGGGCCAAAATAGCTCTTTTGATGGTAAAAGTAACCGACCCCTGGTCTATACTTATTTCATTACGAAAATTCTAAAGTATTTTTGCATCATTGAAACTTATCAAAAAAACTCAATTTTAAACATGATGAGTAATCTTTGAGTAATCTGAATTTGTGTCTTCGCTTATAGATAATGTTTGGTAGCATAACATTTTTCTAGCCATACAGAGGAGACATATTCTAAATGTGATTAAATTGTAAGGCATCTTTGAGTAAAAACAAGTATCATTTGGATATCTCATTGTCGGGCCAAGTGTCCTGGTTTAACTTAACCTTAACTTCATGTAGCAAAGAGTAAAACGTTCCATTTGCAGTTTGCAGATTGCAAATCAAGTATGTGGAATCAATCAACAACTGTTATTTTTGCCTTCAATCTCCCTTATTGCTCAAATTGATCATTTATTTTGTAGTTCTATGCTTATTAATGCTGTTCTTTATTGAAAAATGGATTTTTGGTTTGTTGTCTCCAAGCACAGATGAAAATGTTGTGTGCCATGGGACTCCATGCATCTCCCCACCCGTTTCATTATGTCTCCCTGACTTTGTATTACTGCCCTCCCACACTCACTCATTCTCTGCATGCAACTCTTAATAAAAGAAGGTCAATACTGGCACATAGTTTGTCTACTAGCATTCACCTACTGCCACTGAGTCATACCGCACGTGTCTTCTGTTAATACCATACCTTGCTTCCATCCAACATCTGTATAGTAACTTTTCTGAGACGTTTGATTAGCAATCTTGGTCTCCATGGTAACATGAGATTCAACGTACGGACATAAAGTGTGTGTAAGAAAATGTTAAATCATCAGCCTGCCAGTTGCCAAAATTTTACTGTGATAGCTTTCTCCCAAAGCCAAGAGTAGAAAATTGGGTCTTTTATATTTCTCCTCATCTGCCCTTGTCTCCAGCCTTTTTTCTCTAAAAGGTTCCATTTGCTTTTACATGATCACACATACATGGAGACAAACACTGACCCCCAGTGGAAAAGTTCTGTTAAGAAGCATTTTAAAGCTCGGCCTGATCAAAATGTTTAAGAAAAGTATCTTGTTTTTTTTTCAGGTTTTCACTCGCTATGGGAAGTGTTACACCTTCAATGCCGGTGGTAATGATCGCCCTCTTCTCATAACCACCAAGGGAGGAATGGGAAACGGACTTGAACTCATGCTGGACATTCAGCAAGATGAGTACCTGCCTGTCTGGGGAGAAACAGGTGAGGGGGAACGACACTCACTTGTGTCTGCTCCTTGTGACCAGATGTTTGGAAGCAGTAGAACTTCAGTGTGGGTTGCATCACAGTTTTCTTCTCAAATCAGATGAGACATCTTTTGAAGCTGGGATCAAAGTACAGATTCACAGCCAAGATGAACCTTCTTTTATTGATCAGCTCGGCTTCGGAGTGGCTCCTGGGTTTCAGACCTTTGTCTCTTGCCAAGAACAAAGGGTACAACCTTTTTTAATTTTTTCTTTGTCTTTTTTGTTCTTGGTTTTTTACATTTTTTTCCATTTCTAAAAATGCCTCGCATACAATAACTACAACATATGTATTTTATATTACAGCTAATATATCTTCCGCCCCCCTGGGGAGAGTGCAAGGTGACACCCATGGACTCTGACTTCTTCGATACTTACAGCATCACAGCCTGTCGCATTGACTGTGAAACACGCTACCTGGTGGACAATTGTAACTGCCGCATGGTGCACATGCCCGGTAGGAAACCACTGATACATTATCAGTACAAGTTGTCCTCCTGTGTTGTTCCATGCCGCGACGTTTTCGGGTTACGGATGCACTCCCATTAATTATTAATGTCCAATGTACAAAAAGAAAAATTGCAGGAGTTGTGTGCACGTGGCAGAAGCATACGTATGCAAAGTATCCCTATACTGGAGTCTGGAATACTCGTCCTGTTCAAGTTGTAGTGCAGTTTTATTTTTGGAGTCACTGAACAGTGCATAGTTTAAAAGGGTATCAACAAAGAGGAATCGGCTAGGCGGCTTCCATGCTCTGCGGGCCGCTGGGTCGTCCCGACTAGCTGTCAAAGAAGGCGTTTCTCCAAGCCGCGTCTACATAAGCCACACTGCTTGCCTGTTACGTAACAACTTACCATTATACAGTATAATATATTAACGTGTGTTCACTTCGCTGCTGGCTTTGAGGAGTTTTAAGAAAACTTACTGTTGAAGCCAATCTTGCTGACACCATACAATACACACAGGGTGCCACCTTCTTGCACTGACGTCAGTTCAGCATCATCTGTTAGGCACATCTACAGTGATGTTGATTGGTTTTCAATGCAGTAATCACCAGGACCAGAAGTGGTGAAATGAGTGGATTCCTGGAAAATAGATTGGGTCTCCAATGAAAAAAATTTATTTCTAGTTTTTTAAACTGTTTTTCTTCAATTGTAGTGTTAAACTCCTTTGATGGTGGTATGGTATTATATGGATAACGGATTTATTCATGTTAGGGGTTTTTAGGGGCGGCATGACTCAGGTGGTAGGAGTGGTTGGCTCCCAACCCCAAGGTTGCGGGTTTGATCCTCCGCTCACTTGTCTGATAATGGTGCCATGATATGACCTAAGTTGTTGGTGTGGCGTAAACCATATAAAAAAAGAAAAAAAAGAAATCAATATACATTTATGTTCAAAATGTATCTGAAATTAAAGATACAAACAGAATGCAATGTTGAGGTACTATCGCTAGGCAGATCAGCCGAGATGCAGCAGGGTCATGTGTTCAGCTCCCCCCTGCTAGTGATATGTGGATCAATACTAAAATATCGACACTTCTGACACCAGCTCTTCATGCTCTATAATCGATTCTCAAATCAAAATATCGATACTTTTGATACTTAGGCTTGGAGGTAATTATATGTTAATAAGGAACATAGTGGAAAGTAACAATTTTGAGATCATGTCTGAATGATATGCAGTTGGTGGGAACTATTTTTTATTCCACTAAAACTTGACCTACATCGGAGTCATAGGAACAAAACTTGTTGACTGAGGACCACCTGTAGGCTTTATCTTGTGCTTTTTGGCTCATTTAGGATGAGGTGAGGGATATACCGTTGATCACATTAATCACAGTATCAAAGTATAGCGAAAGACAACCATTTTCCGCTACATTTTTTTGGACTGTCTGAGCCGTAGTACCCACAAACCCTGTAGAAAACAACAGCACTGTGCCTAAACCACTGATACTGAGCCTGTCAAAGACCTGATGTGTGTTGCTTTGCAGGAGACGCACCCTATTGCACCCCTGAGCTGTACAAAGAATGTGCTGATCCTGCTCTTGGTAAGAAACAGGCGTTGTTGAACTTTGGTCTAAAACTTTAAAGAGCAAATACAGTTGCCCCTCGCTACATAGCGGCTCAAATTCTGCTGTTTCACTGTGTCACGATTTTCCAAAAATATATTAATCGATGAATATTAATCAAACAATGTGCATTTTAAATATAATTTTAATTATAATATGCTCGAATTAAGCATTTTCAAGCAACTAAAAATACAAATATAAGGCATTCAGAAGATGCATTTTAAAAATGTGATGTTCTGTAGTATTCTACACTGGTCACTAGGTGTCAGTAATAATCCTCTAACCTTTGGTGAGGCTCACAAGCATCAGACTTGATCACTGAATTATTGATCGTTTGAATTATCTCATAACAGGCACAATATTAATAACATAATAATTATCAATAATACTAATAATAATAACACAACATAGATAAAACTCTAAACCTCGATGCCACTTCGTGTCCATTTCCTGTCCACATTTATTCCAACACACATGAGCATGAGTTTTATTTATTTATTTTCTCTGTACCATATTTGGTACTGCAAGTGTAAAGGTGACTATAGCTGTGTTATTTCATGTCTAATTGGCTATAATAATGTTAAAACCCTTATTTAGAAGGTCGTAAACAGGTTTTCTATGCTCTAACTACAAAAAGATTTGATTTATAAATAAGGAATCCTAGGATATTCCCTTACCATGGTCAAGTCTGTAACCAATGAATTGCAATAAACAAGGGATTACTGATTGCATCTATGTTACAGGATGTAACCAGGATAGTAAAATAAATCTCTGATCTCGAGCAGACTGACTTGAATGACATTTTGCCCTCCAGATTTCCTGGTGCAGAAAGACAATGATTTCTGTGTGTGCGAGACACCATGCAACATGACCAGATACAGCAAAGAGCTGTCCTTTGTAAAAATCCCCAGCAAGGCCTCTGCTAAATATCTTGCAAAGAAATACAACAAATCTGAGCAGTACATTAAGTAAGTATGGACTACAACTTTAAAAAAAGAGCCAGAAATACAAATAATAACGATTCTTTTGGTTTGCAGGGAAAACATCCTGGTATTGGACATCTTTTTTGAGGCTCTCAACTATGAAACTATTGAACAAAAGAAGGCTTATGAAGTGGCGGGACTTTTAGGTGCAGTATTATCTTATATTACTGACATTAACAACTTTATATACCTTGGTTCATCATCCTTTGTACCTTGATTCCAGGTGATATTGGTGGTCAAATGGGACTTTTTATTGGCGCCAGCATACTCACCATTCTGGAGCTATTTGATTATCTTTACGAGGTGAGACAACATTGGTGAAGTACTGTAGTTAAGTCAACCCATTGTTGGTTAATAATTATTCCGTCTTTTTTATCCCCTTAGGTGATAAAGTACAAGCTGTGCCGCTGCTCTGATAAGAAGCTCAAACACAGCAACAACAATGATCAGGGTACTGTGCTGAGCCTTGACGATGTCAAGTGTCACGTCAGTAACTTTCATTAGGAGAAGTTCCATGGACTTTGTTTAGTAATTTATGGCAAGACACAAAGTGTCTGAACTGTGCCTGAACTTGTGGCCGAAGCAAAGAAAAAGTGACCCAGATGGAATGGAGTGATTAACATTGTTGTAATGACTCTCACGTGCCGGTTACCAATCTGTACACAGCTCTTTGATACATACAGTAGCACCAAATATCATAAAACATTGGCGTGAAGTCAATTGAAGTTCTGGTGTTTTTGCTAAATCAGCATAACATGATTTTTAATGGTTTGATTTGGTGTAGAAATGGTGACGTGCATGTCAGTTTTCAACAAATTATCATTTGTATTATTTTCATGCCATCCATGACAATAAAATGTCAAAAAATATATTGTTCTACCTCATCGTGACTTTAAAAAATAGAGCAAACCTGAGAAAATTTAAAAAGAAAACCTGATATTATGACTCACTTTACATATGCAGAGCAGCAATGTAGACATTTACAATGAGAACTTTTGATGACGCAATGATAGAATAAGGTCTGACGTTATTGTTGAGACTGATTTTCACCCAATGGAAAATGTCTGTAGAAAATACCATCCAACCATTAATCCTCCTCCTATGCCACTGATCCTCAAAAAAGTGGCGGAGGTATGCCAAAGCCCATCCCAGGGAACTTTGGGCGAGAGGCGGGGTACAACCTGGGCTGGTCGCCAGTCTATCACAGGGCTGTAATAATTACCAAGAGATGCTATTTTCCCTTTCTGTTTACAATTGTCCAATGAAAAAAGTAATCATTTTATTTCTTTGGCAAAAAAATCACAGTTGTACGAAATGGCATTGGTCTTACATTTCATTGAGTTGTTGAATGTCTCCTCCTAGGGCTGATGGTGCATGTAGCACTGTGCAGCAGTCTAAAATATGATTCATGGATGAATATTTAACCTGCATATACTGTATATATTGTTTGTAAACTGATGGCATTGGTTTATTTTTATGTGGGTGTATGTTTGGTGGGGTGTGCAACAACAAGGTTGTATAGTGATAGTGCCAAGAGCTGAAGAGTTGAGACCTACAAGTAGTTTTCAACAGTGTCTGTAATCTGAAAGTTTGTCTCCGTCGTTAGTGTTGTAACATTTTGTTATTTATATTGTGTATACTGTATGTTTCCACTCATGCTCATTGAGCTCAATGTTGAGCTCTAAGGACAAAAAAAAGGAACAACTTTATCATCAGATGACAAATACGTACAGTAAAAGACAAGTAAAAGTAGGATTAAATACTGTAAGCTTTGCTTTTTCCTATTTCTTTTGTTGTATTGTGCAACATACCATATTCCATAGTTGCTGTGGATAATAATAGTATTATATTAGCATAGTCTAATTGTATACTTCTGTACTAGACTTGCTGTGGAACTGTTTTCTGTTTGATGGTATTAGTAAACAAAATGAATATCAACACATTTCAATTTTGTTTTTGTGGCTACAATCACAACTTCCTATAGTGTATCAAGTGAATTAAAAAATTATAGTAGATTACATCCTGCACTGTCTACTACTTGGTATTGTACACATCTTTGGTGTCCTGCCGACTGTTATAAAAACTGTTGTAAATATGTTTCAAAAACACAAAGAGTCAAAGTCATTGATATTTTAACAAAAATTACATTTGGATGACAAATTATTTCTAGTGAAAATAAAAATCCATCAATTCATCTCCTTCTGCTTATCCGAGGTCGGGTCGCGGGGGCAGCAGCCTAAGCAGGGAAGCCCAGACGTCCCTCTCCCCGGCCACTTCGTCCAGCTATTCCCGGCGGATGCCGAGGCGTTCCCAGGCCAGCTGATAGACATAGTATCTCCAGCGTGTCCTGGGTCTTCCCCGAGGACTCCTAAAGGTTGGACGTCCCCTGAACACCTTCCCAGGGAGGCGTCCGGGAGGCATTCTAACCAGATGTCCGAGCCACCTCATCTGGCTCCTCTCAATGCGGAGGAGCAGCGGTTCTACTGCGAGTCTCTCCCGGATGACACTGCTTTTCACCCTATCTCTAAGGGAGAGCCCAGCCACCCTGCGGAGAAACCTCATTTTGGCCGCTTGTACCCGCGATTTTGTCCTTTCGGTCACTACCCAAAGCTCATGACCATAGGTGAGGGTAGGAATGTAGATCGACCGGTAAATTGAGAGCTTTGCCTTTCGGCTCAGCTCTCTCTAAACCCATGACAGACCGGTGCAGAGTCCGCATCACTGCAGACGCCGAACCAATCCGCCTGTCCATCTTGCGTTCCATCCTTCCCTCACTCGTGAACAAGACCCCGAGGTATTTAAACTCCTCCACTTGAGGCAGGACCTCATCCCCGACCCGGAGATGGCACTCCACCCTTTTCCGGCCAAGAACCTTATGCTGTTTGGTGCATAAGCACAAACAACAGTCAGGACCCGTCCCCCCATCCAAAGGCGTAGGGAACTACCCTCTCGTTTACTGGGTTAAACTCCAACGTGGAGGTTTGGAGCGGGGGGGCAAAAAGAATTACCACCCCTGCCCGTCGCCTCTCATTGCTGGCAACACCAGAGTGGAATGAAGTCCAGCCCCTCTCGAGAGGACTGGTTCCAGAGCTTTTGCTGTGCGTTGAGGTGAGTCCGACTAAATCTAGCCGGAATTTCTCCACCTCACGCACCAGCTCAGACTACTTCCCTGCCAAAGAGGTGACATTCCACTTATCGACAACTGGCTTCTGTAGCCGAGGATCGGACCACCAAGGCCATCGGACGATGGGACTGAGCCTGAACTTTTCAACTCATCGTGGTTACCAAAATCTAGGATGTTTATTGAATCTCTGGACATAAAAAGCAGACTAGTAGCTTCTGAGGCTGTTATATTATAGTTCTTGATGTCCATATTCCTGCTTGCCTGCCTCACTTCCTCTTGCTCTGTTGTGAAATATACTGTGAGCGGAGAGATGATTGCTTTGAGGTCAGCTAAGCTTGCATAGAACTATTTGCACTAAGACAGATCTTCAAGCGCATTGGTGTCCCAAAGTGGTGCCATCAAGTGAATAACTGGTCTGACATTCAACATCAAAATGAATGAGAGCGCAAATGTGATCAAATTTGTCGCTTGTTCAAATAAATGTTTTTCATATTGTAGTGAGTTTAAGGGAAACTGAAGTCAAAAGACCACAAGTCAGGGTTTTTTTATTTTTAATAACTAAGCTGTTTTTTCTTCTGTTTTTTCATTAAACAACATAACAGCCGAGTGCTGAATGTGTGCTAAACAGTTCCTTATTGAGTCTATTGAGTTTGTTGTTCCAAGTCTTACACAACAAGGTCCTCTTTTATTTGAGTCTTGCAGGCCCAAAGAATGTCTGGCACTGTGAGTTACCTGTGGTACTTTCTAATGTGTTGGTTATTTTGAGTTTGTTTTGTGCAACAGAAAGTAATGTACAGTCAAATGTGAAGCACTTTAGTGACTTTAGTGAAAAATATTCAGATCCCCTTTTTAAATAGCTTATCAAGCCACTGTGGAAAAAATCATTACATTGATTAGGACATACTATAGCGGTACACTTAATTATTTGATGATTATTTCATCCCCTGCTGATTTTATAAGTTTACCCCCTTCCCTCCAGAATAAAAGAAATATAAAAATCCAGAAAATCCATAAAAATCCAGAAAAAACATAAAATGTTATAAATGAATTTGCATTTTGATTCCGTGGCATAGGTGTTTCATCTTCGGATATGTATGCAATGTGATTGCAGTATTTTACACAAAATGGGAATCTTACCCTGCAGTGTGATTGTAGCCTTTTTTTTAGAAGCTCAAAGAGTACAAAGGCAAAGCAATCTAAAGTGTAAATGGAACAAGTCTAACAACTGCAAAAAGACAAACAGATGTTTGTTAAAGTAAAATGAGTGCAAGTGTTACCGGCACCAGATCTAGGGGAATCTGGACCAGCAGCAAAGGGTACGCAGGCTAGAGAGCACTGTGTAGCCAAAAAAATTACTGTCAACAATAGAGAGAGATCCAAAATTAGCGTTTTCTCATGCCTGAGCTCTTTTATTAATCAGCAGTGCATATGCGTATTTGTAGTCAGATTTAACAGTATTTAACTGTTTAAAAGAAATTACATAACCCCCCCAAAAAATACATTGCACCAAAACATCTACAAGGGTGATGTAAAAAAAAGCCCGACAAATCTTCACAAAAGGTCTCAATGACATGTTAATGTACATTCATAACAAGTTGTAAAACTTGCTGATACACGCAAAACGGCTCCCACACGTTAGTCTCCAACAGTGTACAGTTAGTGTGAATAGCGCACGTATTCTTTTTGTTACTACTTGTCAACATTATATGTAACACATGCTTTGTATTCATGTTCTCCCCAAACTCTTTACATTTGTATCAATGTGTATAAACATTGTACTACAACTGTTTCATACGACATCAGCATACTCAGACCACGCAAAAACATGTTTCATCCCTTCAATTGGTTTTCTAGTACATTCATATTTCAAAGGGAGTCAACCAAGGGGTTGAAAATAATGTTTTGGCCATACGTGTCAACAATAGAGGGAGATCCAAAATTGGTGTCTTCTCATGCCTGAGCTCTTTTATTAATGAGCAGTGCATGGCTGAACCTAACCGCTAGTCTCCCTATTGAATCATTCCACACCATTATGCCCCCTCTGCTGGTGTAACCATGTAATTACACTTCCAAAGTGAAATTAACAGCAAATAGTAGTTAGTAAAGTTCAATTGTTAACAAAAATTTTGTGGGGTGCCTGTTTACAATTCCGCCTGTACTGTTTCCAACCTACTACACAAGCAGACAGCAGTAAAATAATTAAAGTTAGTTTATGAAATCACCCATAAAATGTAGTGATGTACATACCAATGTAAAACGGTTTTGTGATATGTGAAGAAGCTGCAGTATGCAACTAGCTCAAGAGTACATTTTTGAGACCAAAAAAATGATGTTCTTTACTTTAGACTTAACTCCGACTTGAGCTAATTGACTTGAAATGACTTGTTTTGGGGTTATCGCTTTGCTGTATTTTGTAAATATCCAAAATATTTACCTTTACTTACTTTTCCCCTGTACATTTACAAATTTTAATCTCGAAATCTTAAATTATCAGGACAACTAATTTTATTATTTATTATATTATTCATTTATTGTTTTTTTTTTTAAACTCAGCTCTGTTTGGCCGTACAAGTTGTATGTTGTCAAATATGTAAAAACAAAAAAGTCAACGTTTACAAGTCTTTAAACTTTGCACCTGTAAAACTGGCCTAATAAAAACGTGTTTGTCTTGACACAACTTGCAGTCGAAAAGCAGTGACTCGACTCGACTTGCCTGACAAAGAGCAATGACTCGACTTGACTTGCCTGACAAAGAGCAATGACACGACTCGACTTGCTTGACAAAGAGCAATGACTCGACTTGACTTGCTTGGTTCTCGTAAAGATTGACTCGGACTTGCTTGTAACTTGAAGGTAAAGACTTGTGTGCTTACTTGTGACTTGTACATGAGCGACTTGCTCCCACTTCTGCAAATGGCTGCGGGTTTCGGCACAAAACAAAGCTCTACCAAAAAGCAAAATAGAACGTGAAATTCCAGTGACAACCGACAAAATAACTTCACCAGAAGAAGGTGGCATTTTTGGAATGTCTGAGGACACTGTACAATTGGAAACCTGTTGTGTGACACAAAGGGGTATGTGGACATGTGAAACAGTAAAGATGCGCCTTGATCATATGCGTGAAAACAGTAAATGGGTGCCGTTTTTATGATGTGAATGTTTCACACCTGCAAGGGATCAAACTGTCACACCGCAATAGAATGCCGGAGGTGGTTCTCTGGCTCATGTCATGGAAGAGACATTTGTCCGAGTACCTTTAACCCACTGACCTCATGTCAGCTACACAAATGTGTGACCAGGGCTGGCTGCGCCTGCAGTGGGCGGGCCAGAGTCTCCCATCATGCAGCCAATGACAGGACAGGGTTGCTTGGCAGGCGTCTGCTGGAGCGTTGCATAACCTCACTGCGAGTTCCCTCACTCATCGATTTGCCTCCCCCACGATGGCAGCTCCGAAGAAAGTGTGCATTATTGGATCTGGAAATTGGCAAGTAGCGGCGCTGATGCTAAAATGAATAGAGAGCGACGAGCGGTTGAGCTGAGCAGGGCTAATCACTCACCTGTGGTGCTGGCTATTTTGGCTAGCCTTAGTCTTAGCATCGGCGGGAAAACAGCTAGCTAACCGGCTGCTTTTCTCAGCGCGAAGTCTGTTGCTTTTGCTTCGCTGGGCAACTTTGACCACACAACTTGTTCGTCGGTGTATTAAGCCATTGCTTTTTTCGCCATTTTTTGCTACTCCAACCATGAGTGCGGTTCACACAACCGTTACTCGCGTTTGGTGGTTCAACGTTGCCCTTTGAAATGGCCTAGTCTTTCACAAATGCCCAGTCACAGTCTTTAATAACTATTGCTTTTGTTACACAAAGTGCCGGGAACTCGCTTTTATAAGGGTACGGGGGACAGGAAAAGGGTCTTCTCGTGCACATTACATCCGTTTTTCAAAATAAGACACATTTAGCGCAACTGTCATTGTAATTTCATGAGCAGAATAAAGCAGGGGTAGGGAACCTATGGCTCGGGAGCCAGATGTGGCCCTTTAGATGAGCACATATACGTTTCTAACCACCATAATATTTATGTATTTTAATTGTGTTTGTTCCTAAAATATATGGAACATATCTTGCTTCACAACAAGGGTGTTCAAAGTGCGGTCCGAGTGGTTTATTGGCCCGCAGCACCATCTAGAAAAACGATTAAACAAAGAATTTCAAGGAAACAGCAACCAATTGAAGAAATGAGCAGTCATCTTACAGAAAAATATGGTCAAAATATAAATAAGTCATAGTATTACAATTAAATATATCATTTTGTTTTATTATGTAGAATGTTTTGTTTGTTTTTGTGCTGTAAAAGTAAAACATGACAGGAATCACCATGTTAAAAATACAATTTAAAATATAAACCCTTATCAGCACTTAGTCATCCAATTTAGATTGTATTCTAAAATTGTTGGGACACTTAATTGTCATTAATTAATTGAATGTTACTTTTTTAAAAAAACAGGATATGGCTCTCACGAAAATACATTTGAAAAAATGTGTCCTTCATGGCTCTCTTGGCCAAAAAAAGATCCTGACCTCTGCTGTAAAGTGTCGCGCATCACCTATGGTATCTCCCCAGGACCCAGAAGTACCTTATTGCCAATGAGAAAACATACTCACAGAAAGAAAAGATGGCATTGTGGGATTTCTAGTGATTCGTTGGGGTTTGTCTAATTAAATGGGCACAAGAGAAGTACGTAATCCAGTACAGTGAGGGGGGAAAACAATTTGAACCCCAGCTGATTTTGTAAGTTTGCCCACTAACAAAGAAATGATCAGTCTATAATTTCAATGGTAGGTTTATTTGAACACTAAGAGACAACAATGACAATGACAAAAATCCAGAAAAATGCGTTATAAATCTATTTGCATTTCCATGAAGGAATTAAGTATTTGATCCCGTCAGCAAGATCTCTAGCTCCCAGGTGGATCTTATACAGTTAACGAGCTGACATTGGCAGCCCTCTCAGTTTACCTTATAAAAAAGACCTGTCCACAGAAGTAATCAATCAATCCAGATGCCATATTCTGCACCATGGCCAAGACCAAAGAGCTTTCCAAGGATGTCAGGGACAAGATTGGGGACCTACACAAGGCTCGAATGGGCTACAAGACCATCGACATTTGGTGACAACAGTTGGTGCAATTATTCGCAAATGGAAGAAACATAAATTAACTGCCAATCTCCCTCGGTCTGGAGCTCCATGCAAGCTCTCACCTCATGGAGTTTCAATGAAAATGAGAACGGCGAGGAATCAGCCCAGAACCACTCGGGAGGAATTTGTCAATGATCTCAAGGCAGCTGGGACCAAAGTCACAACAAAAACAGTTGGTAACACACTACACCGTGAAGGACTGAAATCCTGCTGTGCCCGCAAGGTCCCCCTGCTCAAGAAAGTCCATCTACAGGCCCGTTTGAAGTTTGCCCCTGAACATCTGACTGATTTAGAGGAAGACTGGGTGAAAGTGTTGTGGTCAGATGAGACCAAAGTTGAGCTCTTTGGCATCAACCCAACTCGCCGTGTTTGGAGGAGGAGGAATGCTTCCTACGGCTCCAAAAACACCGTCCCTACCGTCAAATAAGGAGGTGGAAACATTATGCTTTGGGGGTGTTTTTCTGCCAAGAGGACAGGAGTGGGCCAAAATCCCCCATGAGATGTGAGCAAACCTTGTGGCCAACTACAAGAAACGGCTGACCTCTGTGATTGCCAACAAAGGTTTTGCCACCAAATACTGAAGCACGTTTTTTAAAGGGCTCAAATACTTATTTTCTTCATGGAAATTCAAATTAATTTATAACTCTTTTTGAAACGCATTTTTCTGGATTTTTTTTGTCTCTGTTGTCTGCAGTGTTCAAATAAACCTACCATTGAAATTATAGACTGATCATTTCTTTGTTAGTGGACAAACACACAAAATCAGCTGGGGTTCTAATAGTTTTTTCCCTCACTGTATATCCAGTTATTGTGTTTTCAAGTGAAGACAGACGTTTTTAAGCAATGTGGTTTTGGTAACATACAATCATTTTGAAGATAATAAAACACCTTTTTTCTATTCCATTACTGTGTGGCAGACATGAGGATTCTCTACTACGACCAGAGGTGTGAGCAAGTCTTTAATCTCAAGTCTCGTGTCAAATCTCAAAGACTTGCAAATAAATAAATTAAGACCAGTGTTACAAGACTTGGTCATGGAAAAAGAGTGCTGACACTGCATTCTGGATGTATGCAATCCACACAGTTGTTCTTAAACCTGATTGGATGTTGATGGATGCCGTCAATAAGGTAGATCAATCCATCCATTTTTCTATGCCGCTTATCCTTCAGTGAGGTTGACATAAAGCTGGAGATTACATAACGATCACACTAGTTGAATACTTTCAATGGGACACGTTTTATCCACTGAAAATGTAATGTATTTTCAAGTCCAAGTCTTTGATGATATTGTTGAATCCAAAGTAATCAAAATTATGACATGTCCAGGTTGCGTGACTTGGACACACCTCTGACTACTACTTTTTCAGATAAAGTGCTTGAAAATACAGAAAAAGCATGTGTGCAACAAAGAGCAAAAACCTTAAACTATTATTCATACCATGGCTGAAAAAGTGTAGCGTGAAATTTACAAAATGTAAGATGCAAGAAAAGTTTAAGTTCAAGTGATTGTTTTCAATGTATATTTTTCATGTCCAATGGCTAGAACTGAATAACTGTATAAATTTGACTATAAAAATGTAGGCAAATAGCATCATTAACTGTTTTACATTGTAAACCTTGTATTAATATTATCATCATCCATCCATCCATCCATTTTCTATACCGCTTATCCTCATTAGGGTCGCGGGTATGCTGGAGCCTATCCCAGCTGACTTCGGGCGGGAGGCGGGGTACACCCTGGATTGGTCGCCAGTCAATCGCAGGGCACATATAGACAAACAAAGACATACAACCATTCACATTCTAATGGACAATTTAGTCGCCAATTAACCTAACATGCATGTTTTTGGAATGTGAGAGGAAACCGGAGTAACCCACGCACGCACGGGGAGAACATGCAAACTCCACACAGAAATGCCCAACAGAGATTCGAACCCTTAACCTCCTGACTATGAGGCCAACATGCTACCCACTCGAGCTACCGTGCGGCATTATCATCATCATCAATAATAATAATATTATTATTATTAAAGATAAACAAGTACAAAATGATAATAAATGAAATAAGTAATTAGTTGGCACTCCCATTGTCCATTGCAAAGCATATAGCACAAAATAAAAAAATTTAGTATTTTGTTTTCACCCCAAAATGTATTTAACTGAAAAAGATGTTTTACTGGGTCTCAAGAGGATTTACTGTATATGACATAGCACAAATTGTATGAATTCAACAATGAAGACTAAGCACGTTTGAACACAAAATTGGGTTTCCTTCATCTTTTACCCGAAGTGTGACTTTGGCGTATCTAACATCTAACTATGAACAACACAGGGGCTCCGCCATTGCCAAGATAGTGGGTGCCAATGCCGCTCAAAATCCCAAATTTGACAACACAGTAAAAATGTGGGTGTTTGAGGAGACGGTCAATGGGCGCAAACTGACTGAAATAATCAACACTGACCATGAGAATGTCAAGTACCTTCCTGGACACAAGCTACCAGCAAACGTGGTAAGACCATGTTGGTTTCTGTTGATTTCTCACACCTTACCTGGTGAGTTCAGCTCAGTTCTTGAACTATGTTGCTTTGCCTTTTCTGCTAGTGCATGGATGCTTGTTTTGTTGAGCCTTTTGCTTTCTACAAACATGGTTTGTATCTGCATGTTGTCCTTCTATGTGAAGATCTTATCAGTATGTACCATCTTTGTTTGTCTGTGTGTATTCTCGAAGTAGATAGTTGCATGTCCAACGTTATTGCACCGTACTTTGACCTTTTCCTTAAATCGACATCATTGTTTGTCCTCAGCTGGCCTTAGCCGACCTGGTGGAGGCATCCAGGGATGCAGACATTCTGGTGTTTGTCATCCCACACCAGTTCATTGGCAAAGTGTGTGACAACATGAAGGGAAAGATAAAGAATGACGCACTGGGGATTTCCCTTATCAAGGTTGGATTTTCAGGACAGTCGTCCCTCGCTACATCACGGTTCAAAGATCGCTCCCTCACTCTGTTGCGTTGTTTCAACCATTAATTAATCATTGATTGCTGTTTTATGGTTGACTATGGCCTATTACTAATAAAAATATACATATTAAAGAGAATTTAATATTTTGTTTTCCCAAAGTACAGACGGGTTACTGTTGAGACCATAGCCCACCACAAGTTAAAACTCGACTCTGTACCCCCGACGGCTGCCATTGATTCTGCTCTCCTATATGTTAAACTGTCTTAAATGGCTTATTTTCTCTGATTAAATCTACTTTATTGGGTAATACAAATGTAAAGGTGACTGCACGGGTGTTATTTCATGTCTAGATGGCTCTAATGATGTTAAATGTTTTAAGCAGATTGTAAACATAACTACGGAAACATTCCATTTATAAAGAAGGAATCCTAATGTACAGAAAAATCATGCATTGCGACCGACACTGGAACAAGCTAACGATAAGCAAGGGATTGGAGTTTTGTCTGAATATATACTTTTCATGTACTTTTTTCAAAATGTGTTCCACAGGGAGTTGATGAGGGATCTGATGGACTCAAACTCATTTCGGATGTGATCCAGGAGAAGCTTGGCATTGCTATGAGTGTGCTGATGGGGGCCAACATTGCCAATGAAGTCGCTGATGAAAAGTTTTGTGAGACCACCATTGGTTAGTCTTACGTTTTTACCTTACTGTTGACAAGGACCTTTATTTGGGCTACGAAATAATCTGTTGTGTCTATCAGCACTGGCTCGGCCATTGTGTAACAAATTCTCCATAAACCTTCAATAGTCACACTCTATAGTGCTCTTGCCATCTATTTGAATGAAGTTTACGATTATTTTTAGGAAATGCAATTTTTGTGTATTAAAATACTATATATTTACTGCACTGGCAGTGATTTTACATCCCATTTCTATCCAAGTGTCTTGCTTCCTCAAGCGTGGGGTGAATGTTAATTCTGTCTCAGTTTTTGTGTAAATGACAGTGTGGGCTAGTTTCACATTCCTATATGGCAGGGGTCTCAAAGTCGTGCCATAGTTGGCAGAGACACTGCAGGTTTTCCTCTTGAACCAGTTTCTCCAGTAGGTGATTTTAATTGATGAGCTCCTTTCCTCAAATAGAAGGCAGTCTTATTCATTAAAATCACCAACTTTAGTGACTGGCTGGAAAGAAAACTCGCAGGGTCTTGACCTCCGTGGCACCAGTATGAGACCCCTGCGGTTGTGCCTATGTTCCCAACGTGGGGTATGCCGATTGTCGTAGGGCGTACGTGAATATAAATGACAAACAATTAGAGCCTAACACAATTACAAGAGCACAGTCAGAGCAGAAAGAAGGAATGAGATGGAATGTGAAGTTCATTAGTCTTTTTTCATTCATTCATTTTCTATACCGCTTATCCTCATTAGGGTCGTGGGTATGCTGGAGCCTATCCCAGCTGACTTTGGGCGGGGGGCGGGGTACACCCCAGACTGGTCACCAGTCAATCGCAGGGCACATATAGACAAACAAAGACACACAACCATTCACACTCACACCGATGGACAATTTAGAGTCACCAATTAAGCTAACGTGCATGTTTTTGGAATGTGGGAGGAAACCGGAGTACCCGGAGAAAACCCACACACGCACGGGGAGAACATGCAAACTCCACACAGAGATGCCCAACGGAGATTTGAACCCTGAACCTCCTGATTGTGAGGTCAATGTGCTATCCACTTGACCACCGTGCGGCCTTCTTCATTAGTCTGAGAGTTATATGAACAAATAAGTTTAATGATTATGTTGTGCATTAAGAGTGTTTAATGTTGAAGTTTTTTTTTTTAAATATTAAAAGTTGTTTCGCCTTTTCAAAAATACTGGTTGGATTTTTATCTTCCAGGATGTAAGAATAAAAACCATGGGGCTCTTCTGAAGGAACTCATGCAGACCAACAATTTCCGTGTTACTGTCGTGGAGGAACACAATGTGGTGGAAATCTGTGGTGCTTTAAAGGTAAACGTGGTTGAAGTGATGATGTTGTCTGTGGTAAGTAGACACGCTCGATATTGGCTTCATTACAGAGAGCCGATACACCAATATTGTCCAGCACTTCATTACCAGTACAGATACTGGCAGCAGCTCTTTCCTCAAACTGTTGTGGTGTAATAAACAGCGTATGCTTCTTGAATGCGAATGGATGTATTTCACAAATAAACAAAATTTAACAAATATGCAATGCAAGTCATAGAAAATTGCCTTATTTAGTCAAACAATTATGACCATTATGTCTGCATAAGATCAAATAAAATGGTATGTATGAAACTGGACAAATCTAATCAAATTATAAACTGGTTAAAGTGGAGTACTGTGTGTGTGTGTGGGGGGGGGGGTTTCAGGGCAGACCATTGCTGCTGACCCTTGCATAAGCAGTGCTTCAACGTTGTCGCAAATTGCATATTTACAATCCAAAGGTGAAACTTGGAAATAATTACACAACCATGGACATATTGAGTTTGATGAGGTCTCACCTGTTCATTGATATCTACAGAAAAGCAAATAAAAATATCATCCGATATCTAATTTGTGTGCTAATATCAACTGTACTTTGGGTTTTTGTGTCTTTTGCAATATTGATGAGAAACAACATTTCATTTTAGTGCAACTTTTCTTCTCTCCATGTGCCGTAGAACATTGTTGCTGTCGGGGCAGGTTTCTGTGATGGTCTGGGTTTCGGTGACAACACAAAAGCAGCAGTAATCCGGTTAGGTTTGATGGAGATGATTGCGTTTGCTCGCATTTTCTGCACAGCGGGTCCTGTGTCCTCTGCAACCTTCCTGGAAAGCTGCGGTGTCGCTGATCTCATCACAACATGCTATGGTGGTCGTAATCGCAAAGTAGCCGAAGCCTTTGTGAAGACGGGAAAAGTGAGCTGGAGTACTGATCTTCAAATTTGTCAGCATCTTATAGTTCTATGTAGGCTTCATTGTGTTCCTCTCTGGGTAGTCCATTGAGGAGCTGGAGAAAGAGATGCTGAATGGTCAGAAGCTGCAAGGACCAGCGACTGCTGCTGAGGTCTATCATATCCTCAAGCACAAAGACTTAGTTGACAAGTAAGTCAAGCCTCAATGCACAACATGACTTGAGGGAACCAAACCCAGGGCTCCAGACCACAAATAAATCTTAGACATAGCAAGTAAATTTTTCATCTACTTGCAAGTCTGCGACCAGATAAAAGTCCCATAGAGAGTTAACAAGGGACGCACTTCAGGGTTTCTGCTAGGATTTTTTTTTTAAACTGAGGTAGACTGCATTGGAGTGTGGATTGCTGCAGCTGTGTCTGCAAGTTTGTAGTATGGCTATTATGTTTAAGTAGAACAGTTGTTAAAATACTAACAGGTGAAGTAAAAAAAAAACTAATCAACATCAGCTGGTGAGCTACTGCTGCCTGTTGGAGACACCTGTGATAGCGTAACTGTCATAAAGCTGGACACACTACGTGTTTATGTTGAACAACCGTGTATGAAAGTGACAGCAACTTGTAACCCCCATTTCTAAAAGGTATGGACGCTTTTATTTAGATGTGTCGCCACATTAAATTACATAGAACCCTGCACTTTGTCTCCTGTTACAATAAGAATGAAATATAATTTGTAAAATGTGGCGTCAATTGACGACAGCTTGTCACAGTCTGTGCCTGTTGATATCAGCGTGTGTTATTGCTCACATTTCAGTCTCCTCGGAGTTTGACTGTTCTGCCATTTTTGTTTACACATTTTGCCTGGCTCTTATCCTTGTCTCTCTGGTGGGCGCTAGCTAGCTAGAGTGATTCGCCAAGCCCCTGGTCCATGGACTCTGATGTGACTTTATATTTTTACTACAGTGACTTTTTTTTGTCTTTGAGACAAACAAGCAATGTCATTGGTTTGGAGTCCAGTAGTTGATGGTAACGTGCAAATGTTTTTGTTGCCAACCGACTTTAATTGCAACAGAATAAGACAGCAGACCAACACCAAAAGTGAAGGCGGAGGCGAGAGCAAGAGGCCATTGATTGGCTTACGTGTAAAAAGAGGGCGGCATTGGAGTTATAATGTATATGATGCTACCAATGACGCCTTCTATAAGCTAGGGACAGAAACAGTGATCAGAGAAGACAGTTGTCATTTATTGTTAATGTATTTATCAATAATGCAGTGAAAATGAGAGGGAATGTGACCATTTACTTTGCAATTCGATTTTGGTGTGTGCCTCTGATTTTTCAGCTTGCACCCTGAAAATTTTTAGGGCCACTGTGCTCTGAGTAAAAACTGTCAGCCTGGAGCCCTGAAATGGCATTAGTCCACCTCATTTAAAATCCACTACTTTCACCCACTTATTCTTCCAGGTTCCCACTGTTCAATGCAGTGTATCAGATTTGCTACCAGAGCCATCCAGTCACAGAGTTTATCCGCTGCTTGCAGAACCATCCAGAGCACATGTAAAACTCAAAAAAACTGACCAAGTGCCTTCCACATGGAGAACGTTATTGTATGTCATGTTATTTGTCAGCAGGGCCAGCCAATCAGTCACTCCAAGACTGTCATGTAAATTTAGCGATTGACCCTTGTGTGCACCCCCCAGAGACATTGCACAACCTTTTTGTCAAGCAATTTGTCGTTAAGAGTGGATTCAAGTGTTTTCATTACAAGAATCATTTTAAGACTTGCATATTTCTGTTTTTTTATTTATCATATTCAGGTATATAGGTCTTATTCCCTGGGAGTTGAAATCAAAAAACAAAATAGTGCAACAGCTAACCTGCTTTAAAGAATTCCTTTACTAAGACAGGAAAGTAATTTGGTCTTGTTTTAGTCTTGCTGTGATTTCCCTTGACATACATGACATGCATTTTGATTCTGATGAGGGGTTGACCTTCATCAGTGGAAGGAATTATTTGTGGCTATTCTAACTTTGCCGTCCAGTGGGCGACTGTCCAGTACCAGAAGTTACTTGATCATAATATGATATCCAGCTTCATGTCTTCATGAGCTTTTACTGTCTTAAATCATTTCCTGTCCGAACTGTATAGTCACTCATGCACGGGTAACTGTTTTTAACGAATGCAAGTGCCTTAGTATGCACGATGGCTACAGCAAATCCTGGTTATTGCATCTATTTGTAAAACCAAAGATTTGGCTTCTGAAATGTCCGTCCATTTGTTAATGTGACATTAATAGCTTGTTTGTTGAAATATGTTTAACATCTGTGTGTGAATAAACTGCCATCTTAACATTGCTGGAAGAATAATCCATCCAAGTCATAACAGAAGCACCAAAGTGGGAAAATATGTCAGATACCTCTGAAGAGGAAACTAATGTGGAATCATCATCATAATATTTTAATATCAAAAAATGAATGAATAATGCTTTGAATATGAAAAAAACAGAATTGTGAAACATTAATAAAGAAGTACTTTATTACATGTAAGTAGTATTGCTAGTGTTACATGAATACATGGAAACAGCATGACAGAATTGGTCATTAAAGACATTCACTGCTGACATGTTTACACCTGCTGTTTATTTCACAAATATGGAATGATTTTCAGCAACTTGAATAAGTAAATGTAAACAAAAGGGAATGAGCGTCAGAGGGAGGTTACTTAAAAAGACTGCCTGTTTTCACATCCTTTAGGATCCTAAGACTATTCCAATACAAAGTGTTTATTTACAACCGCAACAATGTTGTTGGTCCCACATAGGGAAGGCAAAAAAAGTAAGCAAGCTCCATTAAATATGTTAATTAAAATACAGTCAAAGTCTTCTGGTATTACAATCACAATGGTAATGTTTGCTTGTGTACAATCTCTGCTGTGTTCACTTACTTACCATCTTTGGTACAGCATTTGCCTCAGCTGAGTGCCACAAAACTGACATTTACATGAGCATTTGAAGCTTTGATAGAAAGGTTTGCAAGAAAATATTCTTTGATTTGTTGTCTCTAATGAAAACTGATGGGGTCCCAAACTTATAACGTATAAGCAACCACAAAGTGGAATAAACTCATGTCATCTTGGTTCAATTCAACAGCCTTTTAAACATCTCAAAGTAACTCAGAAAAAACCTCTTAACCTGAGAAAATCACCGGAGCCACAGTTCATATTGGGATGTGACTCACCCTGCTACACCCCTATACCATTCTACCTACTAATCTATATTCCTCCCTCAGTTCACTACAACTCAAAGTTTGTTGGGGTTCACCCATTTGTAAGTGCCTTCATAGCGGAATCCAACTCTCTTTACAAGGTCGTCTGCTTCCGCTGGGCCCCGACTAGAAGAAGGAAATAAAATTCTGTCTACATGTAATGTAGTGTTTCATTCCAATAAAAAGGATAAAGTATGACCTACCTTCCATATTTGTAAGGAATAGGTTTTGTATTCTCCATGTCAATTTGGTGAAGGAGAGGTGTGAAGATTCTCCAGGCTTCCTTTAGTTCGTCACTGTAGAGACATTTTGTTACTATTTAAAAAGGTGAATATTCAAAATATTGAAGACAAGACAGACGTAAAGATGGCGCCATCTTGTGTCAAAATATAATTCCCATGTCTGCACAACAGTTCAACAGACCTGCATGCTGTGTATTATACAATACAATACAGTTGTATTTCATGGGGTTAATTTTTTTGTAACCAATATAATTTTTTTTGGTCATTTATATCAATCAATCCTCCATTTATCCATCCATCTTCTTCCGCTTGTGCAAGATAGATTTGTGGGGGCTGCAGCCTAAAGGCTGGGCTATACTTTGCACAAACGAAGCCGCATGAAAATCCACGTGAGAGACCATGTGTGAAGCAGGGAAACCCAAACTTCCCTCTCCAAGGCTACTTTTTCCAGCTCCACCTGGATCCTGAGGCCAGTTGAGAGACACTCTCAAACATCTCCTGGGACTTGCCGGTCAGACGTACCCTGAACACCTCCACAGGGAAGCATCCTGACCAGATGCTCATGCCACCTCATCTGGCCCCTCTCAATGCGTAGGAGCAGTAGTTCTACATTAGCATCTTCTGGACGACAGTGCTTCTTGCCTGATCTCTAAGGGAAATACAGCCCAGCCACCCTATGGAGAAAACTGATTTTGGACACTTGTACCCACAATCTTGTCTTTTTGGTCAATTCCCAAAGCTCATGACCATAGGTGAAGGTCAGAACGTAGATTGATCGTTAAATTGAATGCTTGCCTTTTGGTTTAGCTCCCTTTTTGCCACATCATCCGCATCACTGCAGACGATGCACCGGACTGCCCGTCAAGCTTGCAGCCCATTTATTTCTTGCTGTTGAACAAGACCCCAAAATGTGTCAGTGATGTGTCAGGTCTTCAAAGTATTCCTTCCACCGGTAGACATCATCTCAAGTCAAGGTCAGCAGTCCCCCTCCTGAGGTGGCAGATGGTGGTCCAGAATCTCTTTGAAGCAGTCTGGAAGTCGTTCTCCATAGCTTTTCTCAGCTCCTTCAACAACCAAGTTTTTGCTTCAGCGATCACCAGTTGACAGCTCTGCCCCTCTCTTCACCCCAATGTTCAAAACATTTGACATGACTAAGTCAATCAAACTGTGGCCCAGGTTGTCCTGGTGCTAAGTGCACATGTGGACACCCTTATGCTTGAACATAGTGTTTGTTATAGACAGAGATGAGCACAGAAGTCAAATAACAAAACACAGCTTGGGTTCAGATCAGGGTTCCTTCCTTTTGCAGTCCAAGCCACCAGAAGCTCACCGTTGTGCCAAAACCCCAGGCCTGGCTCCGGAGGGGCACTCTGGTGACTTGCATCCGGGCAAGGGAAATCTAGGTCCAATGCTATTTCTTTTCATTACGGTCTGATGAGGAATTATTTGGGATTGCTTGTAGGATATGTTCATTGGCCAACGGGCAGACAATAACGTAGGACAGTGGCCAATCAATAAGGCTTTAATAATGTGGAATAGGTATGGTACTTGTATGGATAATGCTGCAGTGGATAATGGGCTATGTTGCTTCAACTATTAACTAAGGATGATGATATGATGGCCTCGGGATGGAGGTGGTGGCGGGTAGTATGGGGATGTTGTGATTAAAGATTTGATGTACTATAAAATAAATGTTAAATAATAATAAAGAAATACAGACCTGCGTACAAAGTGCATCTGACTCCCACAGAAGACATCCAAAATGAGACGTTCATAAGCATCTGGAAGCTTCACATCCTGAAAAAGAAGATTGTGTTTCGAGTGACAGGGTTTTTTTTGTTGTTTTTTTAAATATACACTGCATGTTTTCCTTTGGTCAGCAAAGCAGTTTGTGATACTATATAATGAAATGAGACAACACATGCCTTATATCTGCTCTTGTAGGTGAGGTCCAGCTCAGTTTCCTCGGGGCAGAAGTACACACCAGGTTTCTTGCTCATCATTTTGGCATAGACCGCTTCATTGGGTTGTACACGAACCACCAGCTCATTGCGATGACACTGGTTTCCAAAAATGTCCCCCGGGACATCTGTGAATTGTAGCCGCACCTCAGCCTTCCTTTCATTTAGAGCTTTTCCACAGCGAAGGATGAAAGGAACGCCTGAGTGAAAAAAGATTTGTTCCAATTTAAATCAGTAAATGTGTGGTGGTTTTTGTGGATGTTTAATGAAGAGCAACACAACTCTACCATCCCAGCGTTCATTGTGCACATAGAGCACAGCCGTAGCAAATGTAGACTGAGTAGATCCTTTAGGAACTGTAGGATCATCAAGATAACCCAATTTGGCATCTCCTTCGCCCTCTGGGTCTCCCACATACTGACCCAGCACCACATCTGACATTAACACTGGATTGATGCATTTCAGCACTTTGACCTTCAAAGGAGAAAGACATTGAAATATACTGTATTTTTGAAACTTTTTCATTCATTTATTCATTTTCTATGCCGCTTATCCTCATTAGGGTCGCAGGTATGCTGGAGCCTATCCCAGCTGGCTTTGGGCAAGGTACATCCTGGACTGGTCGCCAGTCAATGGCAGGGCACATATAGACAAACATTCACACTCACATTAATACCGATGGACAATTTAGAGTCGCCAATTAACCTAACATGCATGTTTTTGGAATGTGGGAGGAAACCGGAGTACCCGGAGAAACACACGCACGCACGGGGAGAACATGCAAACTCCACACAGAGATGCCCAACAGAGATTCAAACCCTGAACCTCCTGACTGTGAGGCCAGTGTGCTACCCACTCCCCCACTGTGCGGCTACTTTTTGAAACTTAGAATTACAAATATAAAACTAAAAATATAGTGACATTGCACTATTTGTACCTTTTCGTCCCTGACATCATCAGAGCTGGTGGAAGCTGGTTTCTCCATGGCAACCAGACACAGCAACTGGAGCAAGTGGTTCTGCATGACATCTCTAATTAGGACAAAGAGAACAGACATTCACAGAAAGGATCATATTAATTGAGAACTAATCGAGTAACTTATTCATCAGCACTGTCATTAATAAATGGTCAACAGCAATGCTCCTCCTAATTTTTCAAATATCTGAGCATACACAAAACTAGCTTGAGAATTTGCAGACCTCTGTAAACACCATAAAACATGCTCCCTGTAGTATTGCGCCTTTCCGAAACCCAAGCAACCTGAGGAATCGAGAACATTCAGTCGTGTTTTGTATATAACTGGTTTCAAACAGACGGCAAAGAGAACTCCACAATGTCCACTCATCCATCCATTTTCTATGCCGCTCATCCTGATTCCACATTTTAGCTTTATTTTCAACCTCAGACAAAACAACATGGTTTCATACAATTAACCATCTGGATCTTGTAAAAAAAAAAAAAAAAGTTTTCATTTTCCATTTCTTTTCTTGTTTACCATTTAAATGTTTAAATAGGTATGCATTAATTTCCTAATTTGATTTTTACTTTCTGCTTTAAAGCACTATGTCATCCTAGTTAAAATGTATGCCATATTTGTTATGTTTACTTTTTCTATATACAAATAAATTAATTAACTCTCAAGCTACCTCCCGGTCCCTTCAACAACACAAACTCGACATAACTAGTACGTCCAGCCATTAAAACAAAAGCACGGCAGTAAAAAGACGCAAAGTTACACCACACATTTTTTGCCGATCCGGTAACAATAGCCAGTCAAAGCATTAAAACAATGCAACCAAAGTGTTGTTGAAATTACTTTATTACACAGCACTACCAACAATATTGTTTGGCTTTTGTTACAAACCCCTGAGTCAGTTCCTAATGAAACTAAGTCCACCCAATAAATGATAAAAAATTTTAAAAAATGGTTGTAGTGACGTGTATATTGTGTTGTTCCAGGCTGCCGTTTAGTGTGTGGACCATAGAGG
Organism: Oostethus manadensis; assembly: GCA_024372805.1. Lineage (NCBI taxonomy): Eukaryota > Metazoa > Chordata > Actinopteri > Syngnathiformes > Syngnathidae > Oostethus > Oostethus manadensis. The sequence continues at coordinate 183,809 of QODF01000023.1, read as the reverse complement.
GCAGTGGTGTTCAGTATGCTGGGTGAGTCAAACACATAGAATAAGAAATCTGGCTAATGTTGTTGCACTACGCATGTGGTTAGGAACGTCTGCTTGAAGGACTGAGTGCTGTGTTCACAGGTAAATAAAGGGCTAACCGAATTACAGCAATTCTGATATTGAATTATTCAGCCACCATTGCAATACTATATGGTAGGACTAATCATTTGACTTGGTTGTAGATCAATTTGTGTTATGATTTAGAATATATGACTTTTTATTTTTACAAACTCAACACAATAGTAATGTATTGTGCCTAGTAACAACCAGTGGTTAGAGCGGCACTTCCTGTGTGAGCTGTTAGCATCTTGACAGAGAAGTCCAGACACAGTGAGGGGGAACTGTTGCTGTTGCTACGGAGCCGAATATTCAGTCTCTAACATGAAACTAACCTTAACCCCGGTACACCGCAGACATGTCTGCATAGTGGTGTTCCATTTTCCTCTTCATCCAGGTGGCCACCTACCATGTTGGGAATGTGGCCACAAGTTACGTTAACCGGATCAGCTCAATCTCATGGTGGGAGCCCATCTTATCCCGTCTTCAAAATATAGCGGATCAGCAGCTGATCCCGATCCTTAAGATCCGATTTGGACATCCCTAGTCCACATTTTTTACTCTGAAAACTGGCATGGTACTTTGACTTTGCAGCATGTTTTTTTTTAGAGAAACCCTTTCTCATTTGAAAAAGAATCTCACCCAGTTTCAACCTTTTTTGTTCTTCTGTTTCCATATACTTCGACAGTCCACCTTAAAATAACTGCATTTTAAAAATGTTACTTTACTTGGTGAGTGGATATTGCACGGCCAGTTTGTTTTGTCATGATACATGGTTAGCAAGTCACATTTAGTTCTCTTAACTTCACTGCAGCATTAGCTATAGGCTAGCCTGCAAAACATCAGTGTGCATGTACTACATAATGCAGTGTTAATGAATTGATTGGCTGCATAAGTAAACACATACAGTTAGAATCTTATCATTGGCTAGACAGTGTTCATCATTGTTTTACACTACATACTGTGTATATAGTGTGTTGCATTGCAAAATGCTATAGAATGAATAGTTATGTGCTTATTTCATGTACAGTTCAGGTTGGAATGTATTTTGTGTGCAGCATGGATTTGCCGTGCACTGAAAACGCAAGAGCAGAACGCAGAAGCAGTGCATGACAGCGCACACACGTAGCTTATAGGAGGCATTGGTCAACAGAGTAAGTTAAAATGTCTGATTGCTGAGCAAAAACAATTTCTTATATTTTAGCCTCTCACCGAATGATTCCAAAGTCATCAAAGTATCCTCCTCTTCCCTGAGTGCCAAATGGTTCTTTAAATGTGAGGACCACACACGCCACACTGTCCCTGTTCCAGATTGGTCCAAAGATGCGGTTCCCAAACCTGCAATAGACATCACACAAACGCATGAAACACAAAAGCACAGCTTTTCATGACAACAAGCGTTTTTGTTGAATGGCCTCGTTTTGTGTGCGGTATGACATGGAGAGGAAATGCCAGTAAAAGAGAAGTACTTTATTTATCTGGCACTGTGTTTTGGGTGAACTGTAACTTCTCAGCAAAGAGGTATCATTGTCAGCATGCATTTAGCGTCATAATTGTCAAAAAACTGTTTAGTGCAACTTCTTTACTACAGTTTTTTTATGTATCAAAACAATTAAGACAACATTTGACAACTTTTACCTGAGCACCATGAGGTTCTGCACCATTTCTTTGCCAAGATAGTGATCAATACGATAGATCTGGTCTTCAGTGAAGAGGGAAGAGAGGTGTGCAGACAGCTCCTCAGAGCTCTGAAGGTCTCGTCCAAATGGCTTCTCTACGATCACTCTGGTCCAGCCTCTAGAAAGAACAGAGCAATGTTACACCGTAATAAACATGCATCATATAGCACAACACGAAAGTAGACAATCTGTGTCCATGTTTTCATGTTTACAAACATTCGGTCATACACCAGCACACTACAAGGGCAGACGAACAAAGTGTGGACTGACTTTTCACTCATGCATTGGCGCTTCATGTTCTTGGTAACACTGTGGTACACAGTGGGTGGCAGGGCCAGGTAGAAAAGACGGTTTGCCTCAGATCCTCCAGGCAGAGTTAAAATGTGTTTATTGAGGTTGGAGAATGAATCTTCATCTCCATATTTTCCACTTATGTACGAGTTCCTGCTGAAGAAGACTGACAACCGATCTGCTTCAGTGTCTGCCACCTAAACACAGGCAAGTGAAATTACAACAAAAAAAATGACAACACTTATTTGGAACAAGAAAACGTTACAAAAAGAGTACACTGTTCATTTTTTGTTTCTTAAATACCTTGAGATATGGCATGCAGGAAGTCCGAATAGCATCAACGGTCAGGTCAGAGCGAGCAAAGCCAATAAAAAAGGTCTTCTCTGGGAGGAGGCCGTCTCTGAACAGCCACCTGGACGAAAAGTCAAAACCTCTACAGGTCCATACTGGTACAGTGGTAGTAGATACAATTGGAATGGAGTGAGGCACTTTATGGGTTCGAGGTTTACTTACCACAGAGTTGGGTAGATTTTCTTCTTAGCCAGATCTCCCTACAGGTCCAGACACACAAACACACATTACATTTAAAATGCAGAATAGGTTCTATGTAAAATGATTGTCACCCTGCATGTCCAGGCGCATGTGATTACTTCTTATATGACAAAGATGTGAAATGGATCACATCCTCAAAGCACAGTTCCAAAAATGTTTTGGACACAACAGCGATTGCCGAAATGGGTAAAATGTGAGACAGCAATTTAGCAAAGACTCATGGGTGACTTTTTTTTAAACCTGTAGCATGTCTAAGGAATACAAATAGCATGTTATACATGATCACAAATGCATGTACAAGAAGCTAGAAGACTATGTACACTTCAATTGTATTTTAAGATATCCTATCTCTGAACCCGTATCAATCATCATTCTTTGTTCACCTATTCTTAAATGTCTGGAGTTCTTTCAGCAACCACTCATGCTCCTGCATGACAAGTAATTTCTGGCATATTAACAGTAAACGGGCTAAACATACAAATAAAACTTATATAAATCAAAGTTAATATTAAGATTTCTTGTTGGCATTATATAATGAAGAACTGCTTGAGTACACTATCTCACAGCATATATATAAGGAGTGCAGAATTATTAGGCAAGATGTATTTTTGAGAATTAATTCTATTATTGAACAACCACCATGTTTAACCCAAAAAACTCATTAATATCAAAGCTGAATATTTTTGGAAGTATTTTTTAGTTTGTGCAGGTGACTTACTGTGCATACTTATTAGGCAACTTAACAAAAAACAAATATATACCCATTCCATTCCATTTTCTTCCGCTTATCCGGATCGCGGGGGCAGCAGTCTCAGTAGGGAAGTCCAGACTTCCCGGTCTCCGGTGACCTCTTCCAGCTCCACTGGGAGGACACCAAGGCGTTACCAGGCCAGCTGTGAGACATAGTCCCTCCAGCGTGTCTTAGGTCTTCCCCGGGGCCTTTTCCTGGCTACGCATGCCCGAAACACCTCACCAGGGAGGCGCCCGGAAGGCATCCGGACAAGCCAAGCCACCTCAAATGGCTCTTCTCGATGTGAAGGAGCAGCGGCTCTACTCTGAGCTCTTCCCGGATGGCCGAGCTCCTCACCCTATCTCTTAGGGTGAGTCCAGCCACCCTACGGAGGAAACTCATTTCCGCCGCTTGTATTCGCAATCTTGTTCTTTCGGTCATGATCAATAACTCATGACCATCGGTGAGGGTGGGAACGTAGATTGATCAGTAAACAGAGACCTTTGCCTTCCGGCTCAGCGTTCTCTTTACCAGGACGTTCCGGTATGGCGACAGCATTACTGCGGATGCTCCACCGATCAGTCTTTCGACCTCGTCGTCCCTCACTCGACCCCAAGATACCTAAACTCCTCCACCTTAGGCAAAGCCTCACTCCCAACCCGGAGGGTACAGTCCATCCGTTTCCGACTGAGAACTATGGGCTCGGATTTGGAGGTGCTGAGTCTCATCCCAGAAGCTTCACACTCACCTAACCCGCTCCAGTAAACGCTGAAGGTCACAGCCTGATGAGGCCATAAGGACCACATCGTCTGCAAATAGAGACAAGATCCTAAGGTTACCAAGCTGGACTCCCTCAACGCCTTGACTTTGCCTAGAAATTCTGTCCATGAGGACCATTATGACTAAGGGGCAGCCTTGGCGAAGGCCAACGTTTACCGGAAACAAGCTCAACTTACTGCTGGCAATGCGAACCAGGCTCCTGCTTCGATTGTACAAGGACCGAATGGCATGTATTAGCAGGCCACCAATCCTATACTCCCGGAGCACCCCCCACAGGACACCACGAGGGACACGGTCGAATGCCTTTTCCAAGTCCACAAAGCACATGTAGACCGGTTGGGCAAACTCCCACATACCCTGCAGTAACCTTGCAAGGGTGTAGAGCTGGTCCAAGGTTCCGCGACCAGGACGAAAACCACATTGCAGCTCCTGTAACCGAGATTCGACTAACGGTCGTACCCTTCTCTCCAGCACCCTGGAGTAAACTTTCCCAAGGAGACTGAGGAGTGTGATCCCACCTATAGTTGGAACACACCCTCCAATCACCCTTTTTAAAAACGGGGACCACCACCCCGGTCTGCCAGTCCAGAGGTACTGTTCCCAACTTCCATGCAATGTTGTAGAGGCGTGTCAACCAACACAGTCCCCCAACATCCAGAGGGATGCGATTTGGGCAGTGATCGAGGGCGGGTGTTTGGAAGACCTGGTCTTCGGCGGCCATATCTGGTTCTTGGGACATGCAAAATACATGCCCATTTCAATGATGTATTTTCACCAGTGAAACCAATATAACATCTCAACATTCACCAATATACATTTCTGACAGTCAAAAACAAAAGAAAAACAAATCAGTGACCAATATAGCCACCTTTCTTTGCAAGGACACTCAAAAGGCTGCCATCCATGGATTCTGTCACTGTTTTGATCTGTTCTCCATCAACATTGCGTGCAGCAGCAACCACAGCCTCCCAGACACTGTTCAGAGAGGTGTACTGTTTTTCCTCCTTGTAAATCTCACATTTGATGATGGACCACAGATTCTCTATGGGGTTCAGATCAGGCTATGTCATTAGTTTTTCTTTATTTAGACCCTTTCTTGCCAGCCACGCTGTGGAGTACTTGGACGCGTGTGATGGAGCATTGTCCTGCATGAAAATCATGTTTTTCTTGAAGGATGCAGACTTCTTCCTGTACCACTCCTTGATGAAGGTGTCTTCCAGAAACTAGCAGTAGGACTGGAAGTTGAGCTTGACTCCATCCTCAACCCGAAAAGGCCCCACACGCTCATCCTTGATGATACCAGCCAAAACCAGTACTCCACCTCCACCTTGCTGGCGTCTGAGTCGGACTGGAGCTCTCTGCCCTTTACCAATCCAGCCACAAGCCCATCCATTAGGCCTATCAAGACTCACTCTCATTTCATCAGTCCATAAAACCTTAGAAAAATCTGTCTTCAGATATTTCTTGGCCCAGTTTTGACATTTCAGCTTGTGTGTTTTGTTCTGTTGGTTGTCGTTTTTCAGCCTTACTTACCTTGGCCATGTCTTGAGTATTGCACACCTTGTGCTTTTGAGCACTCCAGTGATGTTGCAGCTCTGAAATATGCCAAAACTGGTGGCAAGTGGCATCTTGGCAGCTGCACACTTGACTTTTCTCAGTTCATGAGCAGTTATTTTGCGCCTTGGTTTTTCTACACGCTTCTTGCGACCCTGTTGACTATTTTGAATGAAATGCTTGATTGTTCGATAATCACGCTTCAGAAGCTTGGCAATTTTAAGAGTGCTGCATCCCTCTGCAAGATCGCTCTCAATTTTTGACTTTTCGGAGCCTGTCAAGTTCTTTTTTGACCCATTTTGCCAAAGCAAAGGAAGTTGCCTAATAATTATGCACACCTGGTATAGGGTGTTGACGTCATTAAACCACACCCCTTCTCATTACAGAGATGCACATCACCTAATATGCTTAGTTGCTAGTAGGCCTTCGAGCCTATACAGCTCGGAGTAAGACAACATGCATAAAGAGGATGATGTGGTCAAAATACTCATTTGCCTAATAATTCTGCACTCCCTGTAAAGACACATTCACCAAACCGGCTGACTAAAAACCCGACAAGAGAATAAAAAGGTGCACTCAGAACATGTTTATTTATTGCAGTGTTCACACACTGCTCCATCATTACAAAAACATAAAAAGATAAATGTATAATGTTAATTGTCAATAATACCACCACTTTATTTTTTAGATATCAATAATTGGCCTCCGTTTTATTCATGTGGTTTAATTAGATATCAATACATAATCAACTTAATGTTTTAGTCATGTGGAGTAATTTGGCCCCGACACTATAGCCTAACTTCTTGCTTTGCAGCTGGTGTGTGTTAGAAGGAAGAGAGTAGGCATTCTAAGAATAATCAAAGCACGATATGGTGGAGGACACAAAAGGTAACAATCATTATTGGATTTCCAAAGTTCCTGTACTCTCTCAATATTATCTGTGTAGCAGAAATTGTTTGCGTATTTTGCAAACAAAACATGAAAAATATCTTCCACTGCGAATCATTTTACAGAATGCAATTACAGTTAGTTAATATCAGAGTCTACACAATAAAACCATTATATTCATGTCAGGTTTTTGTGTCCTCCCCCCATATACAGGATTAAATAATCAATCAAGAAAATACCAAATGTGATGCAAGATTGATTCCATTGTCACTATACCTCAATAATATTACCATTACAACCACGTGGAATTTCAATTTCACCTATGACTAACAATTTCCAAATGTAAATAGAAAAGAAGATCCTTGTAAAGATATTTGATGTTTCAGACAATGTGTCATATTTACTGTATATATAGTCCACACATCAGTAAAAACGTTCAACTAGTGTGAAAGCACACAGTTGAGTCCTTCCCTTTATTTGCCACTGCATCAACCTGAAAGGAAAATGCTGACAGGCAATGACAGAGCAACTCAGAATTCACCTCACCCTAGAACAAACAGAACAAAACATGTACTAGCAGCACCTAACAGGAAATAAATGCAGAACTGTGTAACTAATGTTGAAACAGTGAAATGAAAATTGCTCTAATGACATTTGTAGGATGTTTCCTTCTTAAGTGTACATTAATGTCAAATGAAGTCATTCCTAATTAAAAGCTAATGTCTGCAACAAAAGTTTGATGAACTCTAAACTTGATTGGTGTGGCTGTCAAACCAGATTGGAGATTCCTCTTCATTCCAGCAGGTGATAGTAGTATATATTTTAAGTCTAACAAAAGAAAACCCAAAATGTAATATCCCTTTTGGGATTTTTTCCCACTTTTTTTATTTTTAAATGGGGTTTGTGGGGAAATACATCTACTTTTGACGAATTGTGGGTAGAAAGATCTGCTAGAAGTAGTCTGATAGCATATATGCAGTATCCAATGCTGCTTCTTGGGCTGCTATTTCTTCTGTTCACTGCATTAAAGTAGCAAAAAATCAGTTACCAGCCTCATTTACCGCTACACAGGCTCTTTTTAAGGCACTGAAAACCATAACCACAAGGAACCTTGAGATGTTGCTTATGAAACCTTGAATGACTGAACAGTACTCGTTTGCAGAAGCTTGGTGTAATCACTTTCAACATTTCCAAAAATCCGGTCATGTGCAATTACTGCAATGTTTTACAATAGTGACAACATATCTTTGTGAAAATAACCGACATGACCTAGAGACAAGGCTGATGAAGTGGGGCTATTAACAGTGGCATCTTTTAACTCAAAGGTCATCATTTCAGAAAACATAAGAGATAATACTACCTTGAAAAGTAGTCACAATGACGTCAGTATAAAGCTGCTTAAAATGAATAATTCCCCTCCCTAGTTCTTACCGAAGCCCCCATGATGATAAATACATGAACATCGGAATGCCGGAACTCTTGATCATCAAGTAGCTCCTTTCTTAGCTCCCCGAACACCTCTGAGCGCGACAAGGGAATGGTGCTCATTTTCTCTGTAAGAAAAAACAAACAAAAAAATAAAAAATTAGCCATGTAAAATTAAAACCTCGTTGTACCTCTTAATAAAGCAAACATCAAGACAACAAACATAGCATCTAGCCAAACATGCTAAATAGCAAAGTACAGTAGTCAAACTGAAATTTGCCAATACCAATAGTCAAAAACATTTAAACAGGGTAGGGGAAGCAAATAAGAAGTTTCATAATGACTATAAATAATTAGGGCATTTTTGCAAATATCCGATATGCCGATATTGTCCAATTCTCAATTTCCGACATCAACAGAGATATGTGTAAAATCACATACTGTACATTGTTGTGAAGCTAATGAATACAGCATCAGCAATTAGCTTTTTGACATGGCTGTAAACAACATTGTAGAACTCGGGTAAGCAAACATCTGAGAAACACTTGATAGTTTTCGCCCTGGAAATTGGAAGTATTGAAAGGAGTCTTCGTTCCGTCTCGCACAACCAACGCTTTGGAGTCATTACAAATCGCTAGTTTAATATCCGAAGGAGACACTTGGAAATCATTTTCAAACCATACACATAGGCAAACTTGTATATATGAAAATAGGCAGTTGTTCCACAAAAAACACATCTCATTCATCCTAAGTCCATAATAATGTATTAGTATGTGATTAATACAAGTACAACACATTGCATACCAGTACCACTGTCAAACAAGGCCACAATTTTACATGTTTACATCTTTATGTTTTATTGATAAATGTTTTTTCGCCAAGCGAGATTTCCCACTTTGTTCCCGGCCCCTGAAAACGCCATAGTTGCTGTGAGACAGAAAGTAAAACTTACATAACAATCTGGGCTCAAAACTTGCAGTGAGGTGAACACAAGTTAATATATGACCGTAAGTTAGTCAGGACAACCAGGCAGCCTTCTGTGCAGGGAAGCTTCATACCACCACTGGCAGCTTCAGAGTGAAGTGATATGGCCTCACAATAGATATAAAGTGTGGTTGTCGTGCTACCTTGTGACTCCAATTTACCTGTTCTATCGATTATCATTGATAGTGGCGATTACCAACACATTTTATCATTTAAAATGTGTTTAATAAGTATGAATCATATTTAGGGTTTGGGTTGCACTTACCATTTAGCGTATTACTCTTTGTCGCTAGAGGACAATCAATTATTCATTCACTTTTGCTATTCACTGGTATGTGTAAAATGTAACCCCTGCAAAAACGGTGATCTGAAGTACGGGTTTGAGACCCCTGCCTTAAATTGTAGAAGTCAATCTTGTGGGTAATGGAGTACAGTGTTTCTCAACCTTTATTGTCATGTGTACACCTCACACTCAAACAGGCTGATAATTCTCCAAAAATATTTTGGTGCACCTTTGCCACAAGTTATGCCAGGGGTAGGGAACTAATGGTTTGGGAGCCACATGTGGCTCTTTTAAATGTCTGCATCTGGCTCTCAGACATTTCATAACCTTAATACCATTTATATTTATATGTTATTTTTGGTCACTGATATTTTAAAGTGAAACATTACAGAAATTACATTAAAAATAACAAGTCAAAATCTAAAACTATCTTCTTCTTTTCCTTTTGTCTTATACCTTCAGGGGTTGCCATAGCTAATCAGTTGCCTCCATCTAATCCTGTCTTCTGTATCCTCTTCTCTTGCACCAACTACCTTCAGGTCCTCCTTGGTCTTCCTCTAGGCCTCCTGGCTGGCAATTGAAAACTCAGCATCCTTCTACCAATATATTCACCATTTCTCCTCTGGACATGTCCAAACCATCTCAGTCTGGCCTCTCTCTTATGCATCGTAATGCATTTTTGACCGCAGTAGAACCGGTGTCCATCGCCATTGCCAGGTTGTTCAGCTTCCTCTCCCATACCAAAATGGTGCACGTTGGGTACTCGGAGACCTGGACTTATGTGTGAATGAGTGTGTAAATTTTTTTTTGGTTTATATGTGACCTGTGATTGGCATGAGGACAAGCCACATAGAAAATTGACATATGCCAAAGAACGCATTATCAAAATTACATCTTTGCACGGTTACCGCTTAAGGAGTGTAGTAATCACTGTATGGGAGAAAGGGAACAATTATTTGGTTGTTGCCGACCAGGAAGCTATTATTACTTTTTCAGCACAGTGGATCTCTGTAGCATAGGGTGGGGTTACATGCAATAAACGCCCATTTAAATGCATTGACTGACATCAGAAACAACACAAAATAACATGGTGATTTGGGGTCAGATGGTCACTACAGCTCACAGAAATAGCCCGCGACAAACATGTATAATTATATTAGTCAAATCCTCCACTAAATCCCTTATTTAGCTGGGCTCAACCGCTCCACTGTACAAGTTGATATATAACCCAACTAGACACAACTGGTCGAATTGCGAAAACCTGGCTTCTAAAATCCTGGATAAAACAAATACTGTGGTTTGTACAGCTAAAAAACATCTGTGTTGTATTTTGCAGCGGCCTAAGAACTAAAAGCGTCCTGTCATCAGTGCTTAGCTTCGCGTGGTGTTATGACAACACAAGCTGCCTCTTCCAAGCTAGCAAACAGCACCTAGCTTACCACAAGCTAATTCAAGTTAAACAGCGAAACATGCTACTTACTTTCCGGTCAACGAGAAGACAAACCAGCTGTTAATCCCTGACAAAGAGGCACGACAACAAAACACACTTTGTATGGAAATACGCAGGAGAAACTCCACCAAGCAGTCACTTCCCCGTTCAAGTGACAAGGCAGAATTGCGAGATTTTATTGGTTTGGAGAGAAACTCACCAGCGCTCGCCCGAGTTCCCATCACTGTCGGATGACGTCACTAACTCGGTAGTGGGCGGAGCTACACTGTGCGGATGCCTTTACCTTCTCTCAGGCACACGTGAACGCGCACTAGCTCGTGTGCAATGTCTTACTTGGGCAGGTATTTTGAATGAACCGGTTATTTTGAACAGTTCGTTAACGTGAACGACGGTAACAAAGTCGCAGCCAGCTGCGTTCTTTTGAACCGTTCTTTTTTTTCCCAGTCACATGGGGAGGAGCGCAGCCCAGCCCGGTGCTTATTAGATATGCAATTAGGAATCATCCTTTGGTTTTAACGTTTTACACAGAAAAAAATGCATCTCAGGACAATCCACCAATCTATTGAAGAGTTTGTTTGAATGTTTTGTTGTTCTTGTTCTTGTGTACAAATATTTGCACTAAATGCTGTTTTGCACGGAAATTCATAGTAGCCTGCTTTGTTCTTTAATGTTTATGCATGTTGAAGTCATGGTTTACACACGTACCTGAGAGAAGTTGGTCCCTCAACCTGCGCAAAACTCAAGCTCAAGCTCAAATAGTCTCATTTGTTTGTGCTGGGTTTGTGCTGTTTTGTGCAATTAAAATTAGCATTTGTGCTACTTTGGTTTTTGAGTTATTACAGTTTCTTTTATAGGTCAACCAAAGGTCATGCAGCCCCCCATTTTCTCCAAATGAAACTAAAATAATCCCATTTGTTTGAAACCAAAATAGTCTCATTTTGACCGTCCTTGTTTGTGGTAAGAAACTGTAATAACTCAAAAACGAAAGTAGTACAAACGCTAATTTTAATTGCAAAAAAGCAGCACAAACAAATGAGACTATTTGAGCAGAGGTTTGCGCAGGTCGGGGGGAGGGCAACTTCACTCAGTTTACACACATACACTGGTAAGTCTAAATAGTGACGTCACTGTCAAAACAGAGTGATATGGCGCCACCCTGTGAAATATTTACAATCTAATCTATATCAGACTTGAACTTTTAATCCACACGTCAAATAAGGTTATAATCAATATTTCAGAATAATTCATATTGGTGGGATATATAAATTATTTCCCTCTTATTGATTATTTCCCAAATAATACGGCCAGTCTGGCTTCTTAAAATTTAATATAAAAAATGAGCCAATTGAGCCTCCTCCCCTGACTCACCACCTTATCGTGGTGGAGGAGTTTGCGAGTCCCAATGATCCTAGGAGCTAAATTGTCGCGGGCTGTCATGCCCCTGGTAGGGTCACCCATGACAAACAGGTCCTAAGGCAGGGACCAGAGAGAGAGTGGCTCAAAAGACCCTGATGATGATTAAAAACATTGGACTTCATTTTCCCTCGCCCGGATGTAGGTCACCGGGGTCCCCCTCTGGAGCCAGGCCTGGAGGTGGGGCATGATAGCGAGCGTCTGGTGGCCGGGGCTGCACCCATGGGGCCCGGTCGGGCACAGCCTGAAAAGGTAACATGGGTCCCCCTCCCACCACTCGTAGGAGGGGCCAAAGGGGTCGGGTGCTAAGTGAGCTGGGTGGCGGCCGGAGGCGGAGGCCTTGGCGGTCCGATCCTCGGCTACAGAAGCTAGTTGTCGGTACATGGAATGTAACATCTCTGGCGGGGAAGGAGCCTGAGCTGGTGCGTGAAGTGGAGAAATTCCGGCTACACCTCAACGCAGAGCAAAGGCTCTGGAACCAGTCCTCTCGAGAGGGGCTGGACTTCATTCCACTCTGGTGTTGCCGGCAATAAGAGGCGACGGGCAGGGATGGCAATTCTTTTTGCCCTCCGGCTCCAAGCCTGCACGTTGGAGTTTAACCCGGTAAGCGAGTGGGTAGTTTCCCTACGCCTTCGGGTGGGTGGAAGGGTCCTGACTGTTGTTTGTGCTTGTGCACCAAACATCAGTTCAGAATAACCACCCTTTTTGGAGTCCTTAGAGGAAGTACTAGAGAGTGCTCCCTTGGGGGATTCCCTTGTTCTACTGGGTGACTTCAACGCTCATGCTGCCAGCGACAGTGAGACCCGGAGAGGTGTGATCGAGAGGAACGGCCCCCCTGATCTTAACCGGACAGGTGTTTTGTTATTGGACTATTTTGCTCGTCACGTATTGTCTATAACGAACACCACTTTCAAGCATAAGGGTGTCCACATGTGCACTTGGCACCAGGACACCCTGGGCCGCAGTTCGATGATTGACTTTGTGTTTGTGTCGTCAGACTTGAGGCCACATGTTTTGGACACTCGGATGAAGAGAGGAGCGGAGCTGTCAATCGATCACGACCTGGTGGTGAGTTGGTTCTGATGGTGGGGGAGGATGCCGGTCAGACCTGGCAGACCCAAACGCATTGTGAGGGTCTGCTGGGAACGTCTGGCAGAGTCCCCTATCTGAAGGAGTTTCAACTCTTCCGGACGGATGGCTTCAAAGAGATTGTGGTCCACCATCTGCCGTCTCAGGAGGGGGACGAAATGCACAGTCAACGCCATGTATGGTGGGGACAGTGTGCTGCTGACCTCGACTCGAAATGTTGTGGACCGGTGGAGGAAATACTTTGAAGACCTCCTCAATCCTACCGACACGTCTTCCAACATGGAAGCAGTGCCCAGGGACTCTGAAGCGGGTTCCCCTATCTCTGGGGCTGAGGTTACCGAGGTGGTCAAAAAGCTCCTTGGTTGCAAGGCCCCGGGGGAGGATGAGATCCGCCCGGAGTTGTGAAAGGCCCTGGATGCTGTGGGCGTGTCTTGGTTGATAAGACTCTGCAGCATTGCGTGGACATCGGGGTCGGTGCCCCTGGACTGGCAGACCAGGGAGGTGGTCCCGCTTTTCAAGAAGGGGGACCGGAGGGTGTGTTCTAACTTTTTGTAGGATCACATTCCTCAGCCTTCCCAGTAAGGTCTATTCAGAGTTTCTGGAGAGGAGGATCCGCCGGATAGTCAAATCTCGGATTCAGCAGGAGCAGTGTGGTTTTTGTCCTGGAACAGTGGACCAGGTCTATACTCTCAAGAGTGTCCTTGAGGGTGCATGGGAGTTTGCCCAACCAGTCTACATGTGTTTTGTGGACTTGGAGAAGGCATTTGACCTTGTTCCTCGGGGAATACTGTGGGCAGTGCTCCGGGAATATGGGGTATCGGACCACCTAATCCAGGTGGTTCGTTCCCTGTATGACCGGTGTCAGAGTTTGGTTTGCATTGCCGGAAATAAGTCGGACCCGTTTCCAGTGAGAGTTGGACTCCGCCAGGGCTGCCCTTTGTCACCAATTCTGTTCATTACTTTCATGGACAGAATTTCTAGGCGCATCCAGGGCGTTGAGGGGTTCCAGTTTGGTGGCCACAGGATTCGGTCTCTGCTTTTTGCAGATGACGTGGTCCTGCTGGCTTCATCGAGCAGTGACATTCAACTCTCACTGGATCGGTTCGCTGCTGAGTGTGAAGCGGCTGGGATGAGAATCAGCACCTCCAAATCTGAGTCCATGGTTCTCGTCCGGAAAAAGATGGAGTGCCATCTCCGGGTCGGGGATGAGGTCCTGCCTCAAGTGGAGGAGTTTAAACACCTCGGGGTCTTGTTCACGAGTGAGGGAAGGATGGAACATGAGATGGACCGGCGGATTGGTGCCATGTCTGCAGTGATGCGGATTCTGCACCGGTCTGTCGTGGTGAAGAGAGAGCTGAGCCGAAAGGCAAAGCTCTCAATTTACCGGTTGATCTACGTTCCTCCCTTATGGTCATGAGCTTTGGGTAGTGACCGAAAGGACAAGATCGCGGGTACAAGTGGCCGAAATGAGTTTTCTCCACTGGGTGGCTGGGCTCTCCCTTAGAGATAGGGTGAGAAGCACTGTCATCCGGGAGAGACTCGGAGTAGAGCCGCTGCTCCTCCGCATTGAGAGGAGCCAGATGAAGTGGATCGGGGATCTGGTTAGGATGCCTCCAGGACGCCTCCCTGGGGAGGTGTTCAGGGCACATCCAACTGGTAGGAGGCCTTGGGGAAGACCCAGGACACGCTGGAGAGACTATGTCTTTCAGCTGGCCTGGGAACGCCTTGGCATCCGCCGGGAAGAGCTGGACAAAGTGGCCCAGGAGAGGGACGCCTGGGCTTCCCTGCTTAAGCTGGTGTCCCCGCGACCCAACCTCGGATAAGCGGAAGAAAATGGATGGATGCAGCCAATTAAGCCAGTTTTTTGAATGGCTCTTTGATAGGAACGGCTCACCAAAATCTGGCTCCCTCAAAGAGCCATATATCCCATCACCAGTACTGCAAGGGGGCGCTAACTTTTGAATGTGTGTAAGCACTGAAACCCCACCCTCTTCCTGCTATGCCTTTGCAAGCCACGCCCCACATAAAACACACGCGCAATAGTTATTTATGTGTGCTGCTGATGATAGCATATTTTTAATTTCTCTAGAAGGTAAATTCAAGAAAAGCTAACATTAAACGGTATGGAGAAAATATAGAAGAGGTAGATAGTTTTAAGTAGCTATATGGTTAGATAAATGTGTTAACAGGTCAATGCATGTTTTGTTTGTGTTGTTGTATGGCTATATGTGACATCTTCTTTTCCTTTCGGCTTATCCCGTTAGGGGTCGCCACAGCGAATCAATTGCCTCCATCTAACTCTGTCTTCTGTATCCTCTTCTCTTGCGCCAACTACCTTCATGTCCTTTTTCTCTACATCCTCTTCTTTGGTCTTCCTTTAGGCCTCCTGCCTGGCAATTCAAAACTCTGCATCCTTCTACCAATATATTCACTATCTTTCCTCTGGACATGTCCGAACCATCTCTGACTTTATCTCCAAAACCTTTAACATGTGCTGTCCCTCTGATGTGCTCATTCCTGATCCTGTCCATCTTGGTCACACCCAAAGAGAACCTCAGCATCTTCATCTCTGCTACCTCCAGCCCTGCCTCCTGTCTTTTCCTCAGCGGCACTGTCTCTAAACCAAACAACATGGATGGTCTCACCACAGTTTTGTACACCTTTCCTTTCATTTTAGCTGAAACTCTTCTATCACACATCACACCCGACACTTTTCTCCACCCATTCCAGCCTGCCTGCACACGCTTTTCCACACTCTCCATTGCTCTGGACTGTTGACCCTAAGTACTTAAAATCCTCCACTTTCTCAATATGTTGACAGTTGTTGCTAGACATGGTAGTTTCATTGTCGGTGGTTTGAATAAATACAGCTTAATTCCCTGTTTTGCAAGTTCTCTAGTTCATCTCCAAAAGGTTTTTCCACCTTGAAACTATTGACACATTGCTCATATCCACACTATAATTACTGTAAACATCCTCTGTCTTGTCCATCCTCTCATGTTCGCTTACTTGCGAGATGTCTGCTGACGTTCCCTTTCCGTGACTCCAATTTGTCATGGCTCTGGCGTGCACTGTAAATGTAATTTTTACAAATTTACCAACAATGTAGAACATAATTACAAACAATATACAGTAGAACATACTGTATTTAAGTAAGGCTGATAAATCATGTCAGTGACCCTTTCAGTAGTAATCAATTACATACAATATTGAGGAAAAGTATTCCAATTATGTAGCAATATATACATCTAAACGCATCTAAAACAGGAAATCATTAACTTCGAGCTGCAGCAGTTATTCCACAGGTCAAGTTTGCCATAAACAAACAATTAGTGATGATCTATCTGTTTTAACAGGGGAATTAATTGCAATTATTCAAGCAATGAATTGGATTGAAGAAAGTAAGACGAAGAAAGCAGTCATGTTCAGATTTAGTAGTGCATTAATGGGTTTAAAAATGTATTTTCAGAATAAAGACAGGATCGAATATTTCAATTAGTTCAGTCAATATTTTGTTTAAAGAAGATAGGAATTATTGTTGCATTTATTATTTTGAAGTTAGAGCAAAGAAGAAGTTAAAGCGAAAGTTCGGATTTATTGATTTGAATTTGTTTGACATCCCCAACAGCAGTGTCAATCATCAACAGTGACATTCCCCCACTTCGTCCCGTGAGCAGAGTGCTGGTCGTTTTTTGTTGTGTTATGGAAAGTAGTCCTGGCTAGTTAGTGGGGTCTCTTGAGCAAAGTGTTTTGTGATAAAACAAATAATACACATGCACAACAAAACGACGGAAAAAGTCAGACCTCCCAATTGCTCTGTTATCACTGCTGCCAGATGTCAACTGGCCAACAGAAAAATTACATCCATTTTTAGTAAATCCTTTTTTGCAGAAATAACAGCAGAAATAACAGCCAATGAGGGTCTGGATTTTGGTTGACAGTATGTGTGACCATTCTTCTTCACAAGAGGTTGATGGTTTCCAAGCATGGACAGCCCAGTTTACATCACATCGCAGATTTTCAAAAATATTCAGGTCTGGGGACTGAGATTCCATTCCAGAACATTGTGCTTGTTCCTTTCCATGAAGCCTTTGTAGAATTTGAGCTGTGTTTAGGGTTGTTGTCTTGTTGAAGTATGTAGCCCCGGTGCAACTTTGTCACTGTTTCTAGAACATTGTTCGCAAGAATAGGCTGATACTGACTGGGATCCATGAGAACTTGCAATTGGTCACCTTAAATACTCATTCTTGTGATTGTCATGACCTGTGTATGTAGGTCAAGGGTCAGTGAGCTTACCAAACATATTTTTGTGTTTCAATAATTACTGCTAAAGGTATTCAAATCAATCAAACAACAAGGGTGCCCAAATGTATGCACCTACCTAATTTTGTTGAAATAATTATCGCACGCTTTCTGTAAATCCTAAAAACTTCATTTTACTTCTCAAATGTCACTGTGATCATCTGCTATATGATATATTTTCCTGAAATTGCTGATTAAAACAACTAATGATTTATGAAGGAAAATCTTGAAAATGATCGGGGGTTGCCAAACTTTTTTATGCCACTATATTGTATTTACAGTATAGGCTATCATAACCAAACGATAATTCAAAATTGTCCGTTTAAAAAAAATCTGTAAATATCTAACAAGATCGCAGACTTTTCTTCCTTCTGAAAGCTGCATAACAAGCTTGACAAGAAAATGTATGAGGAAATAAACTTTCACCATGGAATGTGTTGTAACATCAGACGTTGAGTTAATGATGGGTGACTGTTGCTTTAGGGCCCAGTCTTGCAATGGGTGTCAAATTAACTCTCTCGAGATGTAAATGCCACTCACTTACAAAATGCATTGAAACCATTTAACTACATTAATAATATAATATTGGGCCGCATGGTGGTTGAATGGGTTGCATTTTGGCCTCACAGTCAGGAGGTTCTGGGTTCGAATCTCCGTTCTGCATCTCAGTGTGGAGTTTGCATGTTCTTCCCGTGCATGTGTGGGTTTTATCCGGGTACTTCGGTTTCCTCCCACGTTCCAGAAACATGCATGTTAGGTTAATTGGTGACTTTAAATTGTCCATTAGAGTATGAACGTGAGTGTGAATGTTTGTTTGTCTGCCCTGCATTTGACTGGCGACCAGTCCAGAGTGTACCCCGCCTCCCGCCCAAAGTCAGCTGGGATAGGCTCCAGCATACCTACGACCCTAATGAGGTTAAGCGGTATAGAAAAAGAATGAATGAATGAATAATATAAAATCATTAAAAGTCACTGAAGTGGGTCACAGTGTGGCTAGTCAGTACACTGAGACTCACATTCAAGTCCACGCTGACACGCGGGTAAACCCAGTTGAGATACACTAGGTCAAATGTTGTAGATGCATGCACCTATTATGTACAGTAGCTGCTTGGGAAACAGATCAATCATACACATTTTGTACTGGCGGAATATGTTTCCAGTCATAAGTTTACATTAGGGATGTCAATGATAAACCAATTCGACCGGCTATCCGATTTAAGGAGCTAACAAATCGTATGCAGCAGAAGAAATAAATAAACTGAGAAATAAATGAGAATAGCTTCTTCACCATTAAACAAAATACATTATGGCATTCTGACGCACCTTGAACTCAAGTAATATTAATAAAAACACAAAAAGTTTACTTAAGTAACTGTATGGACTTCCTGTCAGGTCAGCCTTCAAAAGGGTGCAGTTGAAAAAATTGTGGTTGCATGAAGCTGTTACAATCAAGAAATAGGAACACATTTTATTTGGGAATCCAAAGTGTTGTCAGTCAAAACAACCTATGCATAATGCAGTGCTTCTCAAATAGTGGAGCAGGCCCACCTAGGGGAACATGGTGAACTGTCGGGGGGGCATGAAAGGCAGGCAGGAATTTCAACATTAGTGCACACCTGCGAACAACGTATGAATTTGTCATACTAAAGTTAAAATTCTCTTGGAGATTAATAAATTATCTATCTGGCTGTCTATTTGGCTGCAATTTCAGTCTTGAATTTGCTTGTATGCCATTGTGTTGCATTCTGCTGGTTTCAGTTTTGAGTTCAGTCTGTAGAGTCCAGATAAATTGACATTGTCTTTTTCTCAATAGTATTTCAAATGAGGTGGGAGCGAAAACATGTCTGTCTCCCAGTGAGGGTATGACAGATAATAATTGAGAACCACTGGTATAATAAGAGTCTGTTTCTATCTCTGTGAGATTTCCAACCATGACTGTCTTTACATATACATTTGTATTAAATGTTTGCCAACATTATACATTATGCTCCTGAGGTTCTTGTGCTTCAATGACAAGTGTATGTGTGACTGGGTAAACACTCAGAAAGTAGAGCCAAAAACCAATTGTGTTGACCTTGACACCTAAAATGATGCTTTTAGACAATTCTGGGATACTTATACATTGACCCAGCCATTGGAGAGATTTAGTGCCAGTCCCAAGCCCAGTAAAATGAAAGGGTTGCGTCAGGAAGGGTATCCATGTCAAAAACTAAGACAAACAAATCATTGACCCCTGATGAGAATAACCGAAAGACAGCTTTTATCCTCCTCCAGGATAAATTACCTAGGATATCCAGGACTCTACTTGTTTTCTTTGTGATTATTATGATCTAAAATTCCTGACTTAGTATATTGGCAAAGTCTTACTTCTGTAAACTACTTACTGTCCGTAAGCGCTTTACTTTTTGTAAGTCTATTTTTTCAACACGGTTTTCATTTCACTTACAGTGGTTAGTGGGTGTTTTTGCAATGCTAATCACAATTATATTTTATTAGATTATGAGATTGAGAATGATATATGAGAGATGGACAGTTTACCTTACCTTACCTTACATCTACTTGTTATACATTTTTTTATACAATGAGGTCCATTTTGTGTAAAGCTGTAAAAAAAAAACATCATTTTTCCTAATCAAAAAATAAATAATCCAGTCTCATGTTGATGGGTGTATTAGAAACTTCAAATGTACACCTTTTATTAGGACTGTCAAATGATTAAATATTTTCATCAGATTATTAACAGTTTTCAAAAAAATTAATCATGATTAATCAACATTTGCAGCTTTGTCTGAAATTTACCTATTTTTATCGTATTTTATTCAAAGAAATATAAATGACAGGAACGAATTATAAATATTTGTATGTATTATGACCGCACATCCACATTTGTGTCAACGTAAACAATGTTGTCAATGTTCTCTGTCAGTGTAAACAACATTTGAGGACAGATTTGATTGGTCAAAATGACGATACGCCAAAATGTGTGAGGAAGTTAACAGGGATTGAACAAAGTTGTGAGGCAGTGCATTATCTTTCCTCATATTAGAAACAAATGCTTTTATTTCATAGAGGAACAATATAAAAATATAACATTAAACCCGAAATCACATTATAATTATTCATATCAAGAGTAGAATCATGTACGCAAACTACAGCAACATCAAGCAATATTTGCATTTGTATTCAGTTCAATGAACACGTCAAAATAATCGCAATCTCAGAAATTTGTATTGAAAGGCAGTGATTCTGACCTGGAAATATAAGTGATCTACATCAACAGGAACAATAAGAATGGAGGATTGGCTGTGTATGTGGACAAACATCCGAACTACAACGTGGTGAAGAACATGTCATTTGTAATTGATAAGATTTTCCAATTTATAACATTTGAAATTTATAATAGAAAAAGGACAAATTAATTAGCGAGTCATTTATGTAGAATTCCTAAGTCAAAATGTTCTAAATCAAGACAACCTTCACAGACATCAGCCAAAAAATAAACTTCATATGTAGGGACTGCAATATTGATCATTCCAAACTAAATAGGCAAAGGACCATAGATAACTTCATAGACACGATGTAGAGCGTGAGTCTATATCCTAAAATCACGAGACCAAGCCGAATAACAGACCATAGTGCCAGACTCATGATATTACTACCCAAAAATGTAAATTAATTATTTGTCAACAAAGGAAGATTACTTTAGGCATCACATTACTACTCGTGTACAAGCAGCCAGTCAATCGGTAAGGAAATCAGTCAAGGCCCAACCTTTACACGTGAAACCGATCTAATTCGCCAAGCTTATCAACCTCTGCAAAACGTCTGAAAGTCTGCTTTTATCTATCTTTTAATTCAACTGCTCAATATTTGTCCCCATTTGTGGCTCCATATCAACTGCCACATGGCTGCATTTCCCCAAACTACGGTGTGGGCCAAGGGTCAAACAGGATGAGTGCATGTTAATCACGTATTAAAAAATAGATTTTCTATGAACGCATGATTAAAGAAGACCTGCTATAAATGTTGTTACAATGTTGTATGCTTGTGTTAAACAATGCCAACATGTCAGATGAGGTTTGTGCATTTGGAAGGGAGCCCTGAAAGCAGTTTGGGACGGCTATGCACGCTGTTTTTTTTTAACTAGTCAGTGAGTTAATTGGGCAATGTTGAGCAGTAGTTACCAGGAAAGGTTTGTTCGGGTGTGAAGGAAAACCAATAAAAAAAGCCGGACTATCTGCCAAACTTGCTGAAGTCTTAAAACCTTTCCAAAGTTATTTGATCATGTTGAGGGGTCAGAAGGGCAAGCTGTAAGTAACAATTTCCCCAACTATTATTTTGTGTGAGCGGACAAAAGTGGTTGTCTGTGTAGAAATTATAGAGTGTGCATACAGAGAGCGGCGGGAGTGTTACCTGCATGCATGCAAATTAAAAGCTCGCTGATACTATCATATCATGTACCGCCAGAATTAGTAAGTGGGGTTCGGCAGCTGTCCGGAAGTCCTCGGGAGTGCTTGGGAGTGTGGCCATCAGAGCAGAGGGAGCTCGGCAGGAGCCGTACCTGGAGGAGGGTCGGGGGTAGACTAAATTACATAGACCGTTAGGACGGGAGACAGGAAACAGTGCAGAAAAAGACGCAGAGCCTGGAAAATCTAGTAAGCTTTCTGTGCGGGTTATTGTGTGTAAATGCTCAATATAAAGGCCCAAAAATGAGTTTCATAGATTCCGTTTAACGTGTTAACTTTGACAGCCCTAGAATAAATCATTACCATTAAACGAGGTGTACATTTTGCAGCTAATATACAAACATGAATTAGACAACATACCAATGAGCCATTGATCTTTTTTATTTTCTTTCTTCAAGGGGAAATGTTATTTTTTCTCTTTGTCATGTCAGCACTTCTTGTCTTTCATTTCTTGCACTCAGGGAAAATACAAATAAAACAAAAACAAGTACGGAAGGATTCATCAGGCCTGAGCAAAAATACTGCTTCAAGAGTGTGGGGACAACCTTCCTCTCTGCTGCCCCCAAACATCCCATGAGTTGACAATTAACACAAGTTCATGGACAACCAATAGAAATAGAATACATACAATGCACATTTTTATAAACTTATGTCCATTCTATAAACCATTTGCTTATATGAATCATTCGTCGTTGGTCACCGTTCACGTGTTAGTTGGTGATCTCCATTACACTGCTGTCCTCTGCCACACCGGAGCGCAAACATCAACACACATCAGGGACCAAACGCACAAGACTGCATGAGCTGGCTTCGGTACAAACGAGATCAACTGTTTGTGGCCGTTGAGTGTGGCATAAAAGTCGAATCAGGGCTTTCACTTGTGGCAAAGAGGCGGAGAATGAGATGATGCATGGAGAATATTCTCAACAAGCCCTTAATCGTTTCTTTCCATCAGCAGTCCGTAGAGGGCCAGCCGGCACATTTCATGTATAGTGTTATTTCAATATATAGTTGACATTAACTTAAGGCAATCAAACTCAGTCGTCAGCACAAAGCTCACTGAAAGACTGGGAAAATAATGCAAGAATTGATCAAGTGATTGTTGAAAAAAATATGTATATTATATAATTATATAATATGTGCACCTTTCTGCTTCCTCCTCACCCGCGCACCACATAGTGGTATAATACCTGGAAATGTAGGTATGTTCTGTTCTTTGCTGAGATGTGCGGAAAGGAGACATCACCTACAAGCCTGACTGAGATTTACAATACTGCAGGAGTGTCATAAATGAAATTAATAAAAGCACAGTGAATCCTCCATATATGTATTCACTGCTATGCTTATGTAAGCGTACCTCCGCTGGGCTCTGCTGCAAAGGCAGCTAAGTTATTTGCTGTACATGATCGTACCGATGGCCAGTGGAAACTCTATAATGTACATAGGGACAGAACAGCAGAATTCATGAGCTCTAGTTATCAGTCGGTACCAGTGAGTTTGAGCCTAATGACTGGCACTTACCGAGAAAAGCGTGCTGGTCTGTGATCCTTTTTCACTGGAATAAAATCATCATAATAAGCATCTTAATTAATCTGAATAATAATGATAATAACATTAAGAATATACAAATGATGTATACAGAAGTGGTACAAAATACCATATGTTGAAATAAACCAAAAACGAACTGAAGATACCACAATCAGACATGCTTCGAAGCGGTTATGTTTGGCAAGAAAGCAGTTTTGCTGTAGAATAAAAACCTCACAGTGAAAATACAGTAGTTATGCCCCTTCAGGATTACAAAGCACAGTATTCAGTCAAAACGATACATATTTCATCCCCTCATCTCTTTCTTCTTCATAGAAGAATCAGGCTTTGTGGTACCTCTGCGCTTAAGTCCAAAGTTCCCTCCACCCCAATGGCTCCGGAACTATCTTTCTAACTGAGTTCCTTCTATTTGCACCAAAAATACTTCTCCATAAGGGGAAGGAGCGGTTGACATACTGTTACGGCTTAAACCAGCTGGAGACTAGTGGCTGAAACTCTGTAAGGAACCATCAGGCAAGATCATGAACCCAACCGGAGCTACTTGTACTCCATGGAGAACACAAATCAAAATCTAGGTTTCAAATACAGCCTTCATCAAAACATCCTTAGTCGTCTAAAAGTAGTGGACACTATCATAATTTAGATTTAATGCTGCCGCACTGACAGACAAAAATATTTTTTTACATATCTTATGAAAACAATAATGCAGTCTTTACTGCCAGCAGCTGGGCAAGAAGACAGTTTAGGCCTTAAAAACAGGCGGCAATCATTGCTGATTTTGCAAGAACATATTAAACATGTCTTGCTTGCCTTGCTTTTAGTAAGTACTTTAGTCTTTGGTCAATATAATCCTCATTTTTTACACATATTCATTACACAAATATGCATGTACATACACACTTTTCAACGTGTAATAAACTGGATATTTGTGCACGTACTATGTAGTCACACTTATTCATAAAGGACTTTTTGCACAATATTTTTGAGATTGAAATAAATAAATAATCTGGAAATAAAATACCAGTACCTTAATTCATTTGAACCAAAAAGTAAGAAGAAAAAGAAAGTAGCCTTATGTACAGCGTTGAATCTTCTTTTGACACAGGCTAAAAGGCGTTGATTTAAATAAACAGACTTTGCATCTTTCAAGGAGCCTGAGAAAGAGGCTGGACGTGAAAAAAACTGATGTCCTTTCCACTTGCACCAAAATGGCTGTCAAATGAGAACAATTCCCCTCTACAGGAACAAGGTTCCTTTGAAAGTCCAAAACATTTTCCCCCTTCTTCGCTTGGGATTCAAGTGATGGCGTTACAGTTTGTTTTTTATGCCATTCGCTCACCCAATGAGTCTTCACTCAGTGGTGCTGTGTCCCTGCAGGGGGCACCTGCTGTTGCCGTGGCTGCTAACTGTTAGGCGGCCCGTCATTCAGGAAGTAGGTCGTCATTTCACCTTTACCTTTGACCTTGACAACCCCGCGACACTCCAACACATACCCTTTGCTTGACAGCACCTGATGGAGGTCTGTCGTCACCTGAGAGCGGCATGAGAGAAAGCAGTGTTAAAAAGCTGTACATGATAATAAAACAGACACCAGCGTGCTATTTGACTTGAAATTACACATTCTCAGAGGCCGCCGACTAAAACATGACAAAGGAATCAAAACTTTAAGGTGAGAATTCGATACTTTAGAGACCAGCTCTTCATGTGCTAAAATTGATTCTCAAATCAAAATATCGATACTTTAGTCATTTGCGGTTATGTTTGAAACAAATGCCTGCTCAAACACAGCCATGTGTGAACTGTTTTCAGTCTTAATGACTTACTTAATAAGTCATTCATTTAAATGCTTTTATGATGGATTGTGTGATATTGCTCATGAAACTCACAAAACATTCATGCCAGTGATAACAATAGTGATGCTTGAACACCACACAACCACAGACATCAATACATAATACATGGAGTCGTTTGGCCCCTTAACTATAGCCTGGCTTGTTTACTTTACTAGTTAAAAGCAAAACAGAAGGTGTTCAAAGTGCTTCACTAATTACCAAGTCAATTTCCTAAAGTTCCTGTAGTTGGTCAATATTATCTGTGCAGCAGAAATTGAGTGCTTCAATTAATAATCAGCAATGACCTCTACTGAAAATCATTTTACAAGATGTAATTAGAGGTAATATCAGAGCCCACTCAATAAAACCGCCCTGTGTTTATATCTTATACGTAACGCACAGAAAAGTGAAAGACGTGCGTGTTCATGTCTCACATAAAAATTGTGGAGATGGGCAAAATTCCCCGAATAAAGGGCAGTTTTTCTTTTCCTTTTCCAAGTAGTTTAGTTTTGAGAGAACTGCTCTGCCAGCCTAATAAGTAATTACAGTGCATAACAGCACATTAACTCATATCAGTTCACATTTTCTGTTAATACTCTGCTTACATTTCCAAACAACATTCTAAATGTAATCCCTCATTTATTAAGTATTGACTGAAAGGGAAATGTCTTACTATTGTTATGCTCCAACCCACCTGTATGCGGTCTGGTACACCTGTGCTGTCCATGCGACTGGCCACATTAACTGTGTTTCCCCAAATGTCATATTGAGGCTTCCGTGCCCCGATTACCCCTGCAACCACTGGTCCGATGTTTAAACCTGATCAAAAAGGTATTTTGTTTTTTTGTTATTGCTATTAAGACAAAAAGTGTTGTCCGAGAAAGACAATATAGGCCTCCTACCTATCTTCATCTGGAAATTGTTGAAGGAATGCTCATTAATGTATTTCATCTGCTCCCTCAGTCTCATGGCATAGTCGGCCAGTGCAGTAATGTGGGTGCGTCCCTCCTTGTCATAGGTGGAGTCATTGAGGCCTGAGGCGGTCATGTAGGTGGAGCCAATGGTCTTGATCTTCTCCAGTTGCCTGAACTTCTCTTCACTGATGATCTGTAAATAAACAATCCACGGAAAAGGTGAAACCGGCTCTTCCTCTGCATAGCTCACACTGTGCCTTGCAAATAGTCCTACCTCATCAAAATCAGCAATAATCTCATTGAGCAGCCGCAGACACTCAACCCCCTCGTTGTTGGCCTCCAGTTCCACATAGAATTCTGAGAAATTGCTGATGGAGGCAAACATGACGGCCACGCACTCACAGGACTGGTAGTAGAGCTCGTCATTACGCCGCTCACGTGCCAAGAAGTGAGCAGCTACGTCTTTAGGCAAAATATTATGGAGGAGGCGACGATTGTAGGCTTGTAGTTCCTCCATCTCCTCCTTTTCTTCGGTGGCCTAAGAGAGAAGGTTCTCCATTAGTTATGTTTGCAATTACAGCATTTGGGGAGGTTGAGGTAGCTGCTAGTGAGAATATAATCTTGCAAAGTGAAATCATAGCAGGAATTTGATCACAACCAGGCATTATTAGGGATGATTATCATATTCAGACTACTTTCTCTCTAAAACTTAACAAAATGGCACTACCAGTTTTCTCTGAAGACTTTAAATCATTTGTAAGTGCATTGAGCCATTGTGGCATTATCGTTATTGTTACCATGTCGCCCTCTGGTGGGCACACAGATACCTGTAATTTCCACAGGAAGTCAAGGCGTGCAGTCGATTCAACCTGCTGGGCGTGCAGGTACAGTGCCAGGACAAAGACTGTGAGGATTATTGGGGTCATGACCCTCAGGGACACTTTGGTCACAACAAATGGGCTGCAAAGCGGCAGACACACTGATTACAAGGTTGAAGATTAAATATTGTTTATTTATGATTAATGGTTTATTTTATTTCGAGCCACAAATAAATAAATAAACCAGAACAGAACATAATCAAAATACACATGTCGACAGAGAACAATGTGGCTTGGAGTAGGAAGAAGACAAGCTTATACATCCAAACCCTATTTGTAACACTAAAGCCAGTTATACTTACACAATATGAGCGTGTTATACATTATAATACATAAACATGATATTACACACACACACACATATATTTGTTAATATGTTATACCTTGTGCATCTTATCAATACTAATGTGACATTACTCATTATCATACCATTATATATTGACATATCACCAATGTATTATATCCAAATATTGGATTTACTGTACAGTGTTAATCATTTTTTCAAATAATTTTGATTAATTAATACAGTGGTTATTAGTTATTATGGTAATAATAATTAGGATAGCATGAGCTTTGCGGACCAGTTGCCAGAGGGGCTGCGCTCTAGCAACACCACCACTCTAGGCCAGGTGTCCTATACCATGCATTAAAAAATACAAGATTTTGGAGGCCTGTCGTGAGAAGGTGGATGATCTCCTGCAGCCGAGCCTTCATTTGTCTGCCCTAATCTGTTTATTTTATTGTGCTTTTCCTATGCTGTGCATTAAAAGGGACAAGATTTTGGAGGTCTGCAGCAAGAAGATGGATGATCTCCTGCAGCCGAGCCTCCACTTGTTTGCGCTAATCTGATCATTTTGTTATGTAAGTGTCCTATACTGTGCATTAAAAGAGACAAGATTATGGAGGTCTGCTACAAGACGGAGAATGTGAGATGGATATGTAAAACTCTTACCACTGGGTTGTAGTTTCATTGAAACTGGACCTAATTTACAAACATAATAGAAGAAAATCAATTCTTGCAACCAAGTAAAGAAAATAAGTTGTATGATCAGAATTACAATGTTAATACTTACCACTGATTACTTGTGTCATTTAGATCACTACAATGAAAGTACAAACATCATTAGACATCAAAAAACAAACCAAAAAACCTTACAATTCCTCAAACGCAGGTGTCAAACCAGCCACCAGACAGCTGAACTTTGAGCACCCCTGTTCTGCAACAAGTAAAAGTTCAATATCCAAGAATGTCTCTGTTGATTTAGGGTGACAGTGCACATAACACATTTGTTTTTGCTTCTATTTTTTTATTTGCTCAAACTTGTATGTACACCAAAGACCCCAATAAAAGGACACTCTAAAATGTGTAGTTTTGGGGTCGTGTGTCCACCATTTGCCAATACAGCTAAATTGCACGTTTTGGAGTGGCCTTTTTGTGGCCAACCTAAGGTATTCCTGTACAATAATCGATATTCCACACGTGAGGAGGATGGATTCTAAATTATGAAGGCGCACTAATACCAATTAAGACACTTTTGTGAACAATATTTCAGAAAGGTCGGCTTTTTGTTGTACAAAGAAAAAGTTTTACATCTGTGAGTTCAACTCATGAAAAATCGAAGCAAAACCAAAAGTTTATATTTTGGAGTATAGAATCACAGTGCCATAGTACCAGTAGTATTTTTTTAAAGGTATTCTATTTCGCCTATTCTAGCACACAACGAAAGTGTATCCCATTCTTTTGATAGTGTGGCACTTACATGGCATTAGAGGTGACAAACAGATCTGCATTGTCAAATAGTGCTACTTGTGGCCACTCGACCAGTAGCAGGAAAGCGAATTGGATGAGCAGCATCAGGGCCAACTTCCCAATGCTGCTGATTTGCAGGAACACTGAGCAGGCCAGCAGTGTCAGCAGCACGCTGTAGCTGAAGTACTGCCACAAATAGGAGAGCATCATCAACAAAAGCGCTCGCAAATGCAAATACAAATGCAAATGTGACATGAGCACGCAGTAGAAGCATCTACAACACGAGTGGTTAATTGAAGACACATAATAGACTCGCCATGGTGCTCACCTCAGGAAAAGGGCAGGAGGGGCCTTGACTGGGGCAAATCTCTAGACCCCCTTCAACAGACACATTCAAGCTGCGGATCATGCATGGGGTCACTGCGGTGGCAGAGGTATTTGACTTCTCTGCAACGCACTCCGCTAAGCTCCTGGTATCACAGGCAAACTACAGCAATCATAAACACATATATGTTTCAAGTCTGGAAGTATTTCTTTTGTGGACAGAAGGAGGGTTGGGTAACTTTTGGTTAGATCGTACCATGTTGACAAAGGCAGAGATGAAGACAAGGATAATGGTGAACACTCCAACCAGAGTGCTGTTGGTGCGAGACTGGACAATCTTTTTTGAAACAGTCTGCATTGCAGCTGGGAAGAGCTTGATGCAGGAGTATATGGCACATATGAAAAGGATGTTGGCCAGGATGATGAAGATACTGATGTAGATTCCCAGCATGACTGGAGTGCTGCAAGAAAGTTTGAAAAACATTTAGAAGGATTCCTCTTCTTTGATCTCAAACATCATATCAGAGGTGAGGGGTTTATTACGGGTNTTGTATTTACAGTATAGGCTATCATAACCAAACGATAATTCAAAATTGTCCGTTTAAAAAAAATCTGTAAATATCTAACAAGATCGCAGACTTTTCTTCCTTCTGAAAGCTGCATAACAAGCTTGACAAGAAAATGTATGAGGAAATAAACTGTTTCACCATGGAATGTGTTGTAACATCAGACGTTGAGTTAATGATGGGTGACTGTTGCTTTAGGGCCCAGTCTTGCAATGGGTGTCAAATTAACTCTCTCGAGATGTGAATGCCACTCACTTACAAAATGCATTGAAACCATTTAACTACATTAATAATATAATATTGGGCCGCACGGTGGATGAATGGGTAGCATCTTGGCCTCACAGTCAGGAGGTTCTGGGTTCGAATCTCCGTTCTGCATCTCAGTGTGGAGTTTGCATGTTCTTCCCGTGCATGTGTGGGTTTTATCCGGGTACTCCGGTTTCCTCCCACGTTCCAGAAACATGCATGTTAGGTTAATTGGTGACTCTAAATTGTCCATTAGAGTATGAACGTGAGTGTGAATGTTTGTTTGTCTGCCCTGCATTTGACTGGCGACCAGTCCAGAGTGTACCCCGCCTCCCGCCCAAAGTCAGCTGGGATAGGCTCCAGCATACCTACGACCCTAATGAGGATAAGCGGTATAGAAAAAGAATGAATGAATGAATAATATAAAATCATTAAAAGTCACTGAAGTGGGTCACAGTGTGGCTAGTCAGTACACTGAGACTCACATTCAAGTCCACGCTGACACGCGGGTAAACCCAGTTGAGATACACTAGGTCAAATGTTGTAGATGCATGCACCTATTATGTACAGTAGCTGCTTGGGAAACAGATCAATCATACACATTTTGTACTGGCGGAATATGTTTCCAGTCATAAGTTTACATTAGGGATGTCAATGATAAACCAATTCGACCGGCTATCCGATTTAAGGAGCTAACAAATCGTATGCAGCAGAAGAAATAAATAAACTGAGAAATAAATGAGAATAGCTTCTTCACCATTAAACAAAATACATTATGGCATTCTGACGCACCTTGAACTCAAGTAATATTAATAAAAACACAAAAAGTTTACTTAAGTAACTGTATGGACTTCCTGTCAGGTCAGCCTTCAAAAGGGTGCAGTTGAAAAAATTGTGGTTGCATGAAGCTGTTACAATCAAGAAATAGGAACACATTTTATTTGGGAATCCAAAGTGTTGTCAGTCAAAACAACCTATGCATAATGCAGTGCTTCTCAAATAGTGGAGCAGGCCCACCTAGGGGAACATGGTGAACTGTCGGGGGGGCATGAAAGGCAGGCAGGAATTTCAACATTAGTGCACACCTGCGAACAACGTATGAATTTGTCATACTAAAGTTAAAATTCTCTTGGAGATTAATAAATTATCTATCTGGCTGTCTATTTGGCTGCAATTTCAGTCTTGAATTTGCTTGTATGCCATTGTGTTGCATTCTGCTGGTTTCAGTTTTGAGTTCAGTCTGTAGAGTCCAGATAAATTGACATTGTCTTTTTCTCAATAGTATTTCAAATGAGGTGGGAGCGAAAACATGTCTGTCTCCCAGTGAGGGTATGACAGATAATAATTGAGAACCACTGGTATAATAAGAGTCTGTTTCTATCTCTGTGAGATTTCCAACCATGACTGTCTTTACATATACATTTGTATTAAATGTTTGCCAACATTATACATTATGCTCCTGAGGTTCTTGTGCTTCAATGACAAGTGTATGTGTGACTGGGTAAACACTCAGAAAGTAGAGCCAAAAACCAATTGTGTTGACCTTGACACCTAAAATGATGCTTTTAGACAATTCTGGGATACTTATACATTGACCCAGCCATTGGAGAGATTTAGTGCCAGTCCCAAGCCCAGTAAAATGAAAGGGTTGCGTCAGGAAGGGTATCCATGTCAAAAACTAAGACAAACAAATCATTGACCCCTGATGAGAATAACCGAAAGACAGCTTTTATCCTCCTCCAGGATAAATTACCTAGGATATCCAGGACTCTACTTGTTTTCTTTGTGATTATTATGATCTAAAATTCCTGACTTAGTATATTGGCAAAGTCTTACTTCTGTAAACTACTTACTGTCCGTAAGCGCTTTACTTTTTGTAAGTCTATTTTTTCAACACGGTTTTCATTTCACTTACAGTGGTTAGTGGGTGTTTTTGCAATGCTAATCACAATTATATTTTATTAGATTATGAGATTGAGAATGATATATGAGAGATGGACAGTTTACCTTACCTTACCTTACATCTACTTGTTATACATTTTTTTATACAATGAGGTCCATTTTGTGTAAAGCTGTAAAAAAAAAACATCATTTTTCCTAATCAAAAAATAAATAATCCAGTCTCATGTTGATGGGTGTATTAGAAACTTCAAATGTACACCTTTTATTAGGACTGTCAAATGATTAAATATTTTCATCAGATTATTAACAGTTTTCAAAAAAATTAATCATGATTAATCAACATTTGCAGCTTTGTCTGAAATTTACCTATTTTTATCGTATTTTATTCAAAGAAATATAAATGACAGGAACGAATTATAAATATTTGTATGTATTATGACCGCACATCCACATTTGTGTCAACGTAAACAATGTTGTCAATGTTCTCTGTCAGTGTAAACAACATTTGAGGACAGATTTGATTGGTCAAAATGACGATACGCCAAAATGTGTGAGGAAGTTAACAGGGATTGAACAAAGTTGTGAGGCAGTGCATTATCTTTCCTCATATTAGAAACAAATGCTTTTATTTCATAGAGGAACAATATAAAAATATAACATTAAACCCGAAATCACATTATAATTATTCATATCAAGAGTAGAATCATGTACGCAAACTACAGCAACATCAAGCAATATTTGCATTTGTATTCAGTTCAATGAACACGTCAAAATAATCGCAATCTCAGAAATTTGTATTGAAAGGCAGTGATTCTGACCTGGAAATATAAGTGATCTACATCAACAGGAACAATAAGAATGGAGGATTGGCTGTGTATGTGGACAAACATCCGAACTACAACGTGGTGAAGAACATGTCATTTGTAATTGATAAGATTTTCCAATTTATAACATTTGAAATTTATAATAGAAAAAGGACAAATTAATTAGCGAGTCATTTATGTAGAATTCCTAAGTCAAAATGTTCTAAATCAAGACAACCTTCACAGACATCAGCCAAAAAATAAACTTCATATGTAGGGACTGCAATATTGATCATTCCAAACTAAATAGGCAAAGGACCATAGATAACTTCATAGACACGATGTAGAGCGTGAGTCTATATCCTAAAATCACGAGACCAAGCCGAATAACAGACCATAGTGCCAGACTCATGATATTACTACCCAAAAATGTAAATTAATTATTTGTCAACAAAGGAAGATTACTTTAGGCATCACATTACTACTCGTGTACAAGCAGCCAGTCAATCGGTAAGGAAATCAGTCAAGGCCCAACCTTTACACGTGAAACCGATCTAATTCGCCAAGCTTATCAACCTCTGCAAAACGTCTGAAAGTCTGCTTTTATCTATCTTTTAATTCAACTGCTCAATATTTGTCCCCATTTGTGGCTCCATATCAACTGCCACATGGCTGCATTTCCCCAAACTACGGTGTGGGCCAAGGGTCAAACAGGATGAGTGCATGTTAATCACGTATTAAAAAATAGATTTTCTATGAACGCATGATTAAAGAAGACCTGCTATAAATGTTGTTACAATGTTGTATGCTTGTGTTAAACAATGCCAACATGTCAGATGAGGTTTGTGCATTTGGAAGGGAGCCCTGAAAGCAGTTTGGGACGGCTATGCACGCTGTTTTTTTTTAACTAGTCAGTGAGTTAATTGGGCAATGTTGAGCAGTAGTTACCAGGAAAGGTTTGTTCGGGTGTGAAGGAAAACCAATAAAAAAAGCCGGACTATCTGCCAAACTTGCTGAAGTCTTAAAACCTTTCCAAAGTTATTTGATCATGTTGAGGGGTCAGAAGGGCAAGCTGTAAGTAACAATTTCCCCAACTATTATTTTGTGTGAGCGGACAAAAGTGGTTGTCTGTGTAGAAATTATAGAGTGTGCATACAGAGAGCGGCGGGAGTGTTACCTGCATGCATGCAAATTAAAAGCTCGCTGATACTATCATATCATGTACCGCCAGAATTAGTAAGTGGGGTTCGGCAGCTGTCCGGAAGTCCTCGGGAGTGCTTGGGAGTGTGGCCATCAGAGCAGAGGGAGCTCGGCAGGAGCCGTACCTGGAGGAGGGTCGGGGGTAGACTAAATTACATAGACCGTTAGGACGGGAGACAGGAAACAGTGCAGAAAAAGACGCAGAGCCTGGAAAATCTAGTAAGCTTTCTGTGCGGGTTATTGTGTGTAAATGCTCAATATAAAGGCCCAAAAATGAGTTTCATAGATTCCGTTTAACGTGTTAACTTTGACAGCCCTAGAATAAATCATTACCATTAAACGAGGTGTACATTTTGCAGCTAATATACAAACATGAATTAGACAACATACCAATGAGCCATTGATCTTTTTTATTTTCTTTCTTCAAGGGGAAATGTTATTTTTTCTCTTTGTCATGTCAGCACTTCTTGTCTTTCATTTCTTGCACTCAGGGAAAATACAAATAAAACAAAAACAAGTACGGAAGGATTCATCAGGCCTGAGCAAAAATACTGCTTCAAGAGTGTGGGGACAACCTTCCTCTCTGCTGCCCCCAAACATCCCATGAGTTGACAATTAACACAAGTTCATGGACAACCAATAGAAATAGAATACATACAATGCACATTTTTATAAACTTATGTCCATTCTATAAACCATTTGCTTATATGAATCATTCGTCGTTGGTCACCGTTCACGTGTTAGTTGGTGATCTCCATTACACTGCTGTCCTCTGCCACACCGGAGCGCAAACATCAACACACATCAGGGACCAAACGCACAAGACTGCATGAGCTGGCTTCGGTACAAACGAGATCAACTGTTTGTGGCCGTTGAGTGTGGCATAAAAGTCGAATCAGGGCTTTCACTTGTGGCAAAGAGGCGGAGAATGAGATGATGCATGGAGAATATTCTCAACAAGCCCTTAATCGTTTCTTTCCATCAGCAGTCCGTAGAGGGCCAGCCGGCACATTTCATGTATAGTGTTATTTCAATATATAGTTGACATTAACTTAAGGCAATCAAACTCAGTCGTCAGCACAAAGCTCACTGAAAGACTGGGAAAATAATGCAAGAATTGATCAAGTGATTGTTGAAAAAAATATGTATATTATATAATTATATAATATGTGCACCTTTCTGCTTCCTCCTCACCCGCGCACCACATAGTGGTATAATACCTGGAAATGTAGGTATGTTCTGTTCTTTGCTGAGATGTGCGGAAAGGAGACATCACCTACAAGCCTGACTGAGATTTACAATACTGCAGGAGTGTCATAAATGAAATTAATAAAAGCACAGTGAATCCTCCATATATGTATTCACTGCTATGCTTATGTAAGCGTACCTCCGCTGGGCTCTGCTGCAAAGGCAGCTAAGTTATTTGCTGTACATGATCGTACCGATGGCCAGTGGAAACTCTATAATGTACATAGGGACAGAACAGCAGAATTCATGAGCTCTAGTTATCAGTCGGTACCAGTGAGTTTGAGCCTAATGACTGGCACTTACCGAGAAAAGCGTGCTGGTCTGTGATCCTTTTTCACTGGAATAAAATCATCATAATAAGCATCTTAATTAATCTGAATAATAATGATAATAACATTAAGAATATACAAATGATGTATACAGAAGTGGTACAAAATACCATATGTTGAAATAAACCAAAAACGAACTGAAGATACCACAATCAGACATGCTTCGAAGCGGTTATGTTTGGCAAGAAAGCAGTTTTGCTGTAGAATAAAAACCTCACAGTGAAAATACAGTAGTTATGCCCCTTCAGGATTACAAAGCACAGTATTCAGTCAAAACGATACATATTTCATCCCCTCATCTCTTTCTTCTTCATAGAAGAATCAGGCTTTGTGGTACCTCTGCGCTTAAGTCCAAAGTTCCCTCCACCCCAATGGCTCCGGAACTATCTTTCTAACTGAGTTCCTTCTATTTGCACCAAAAATACTTCTCCATAAGGGGAAGGAGCGGTTGACATACTGTTACGGCTTAAACCAGCTGGAGACTAGTGGCTGAAACTCTGTAAGGAACCATCAGGCAAGATCATGAACCCAACCGGAGCTACTTGTACTCCATGGAGAACACAAATCAAAATCTAGGTTTCAAATACAGCCTTCATCAAAACATCCTTAGTCGTCTAAAAGTAGTGGACACTATCATAATTTAGATTTAATGCTGCCGCACTGACAGACAAAAATATTTTTTTACATATCTTATGAAAACAATAATGCAGTCTTTACTGCCAGCAGCTGGGCAAGAAGACAGTTTAGGCCTTAAAAACAGGCGGCAATCATTGCTGATTTTGCAAGAACATATTAAACATGTCTTGCTTGCCTTGCTTTTAGTAAGTACTTTAGTCTTTGGTCAATATAATCCTCATTTTTTACACATATTCATTACACAAATATGCATGTACATACACACTTTTCAACGTGTAATAAACTGGATATTTGTGCACGTACTATGTAGTCACACTTATTCATAAAGGACTTTTTGCACAATATTTTTGAGATTGAAATAAATAAATAATCTGGAAATAAAATACCAGTACCTTAATTCATTTGAACCAAAAAGTAAGAAGAAAAAGAAAGTAGCCTTATGTACAGCGTTGAATCTTCTTTTGACACAGGCTAAAAGGCGTTGATTTAAATAAACAGACTTTGCATCTTTCAAGGAGCCTGAGAAAGAGGCTGGACGTGAAAAAAACTGATGTCCTTTCCACTTGCACCAAAATGGCTGTCAAATGAGAACAATTCCCCTCTACAGGAACAAGGTTCCTTTGAAAGTCCAAAACATTTTCCCCCTTCTTCGCTTGGGATTCAAGTGATGGCGTTACAGTTTGTTTTTTATGCCATTCGCTCACCCAATGAGTCTTCACTCAGTGGTGCTGTGTCCCTGCAGGGGGCACCTGCTGTTGCCGTGGCTGCTAACTGTTAGGCGGCCCGTCATTCAGGAAGTAGGTCGTCATTTCACCTTTACCTTTGACCTTGACAACCCCGCGACACTCCAACACATACCCTTTGCTTGACAGCACCTGATGGAGGTCTGTCGTCACCTGAGAGCGGCATGAGAGAAAGCAGTGTTAAAAAGCTGTACATGATAATAAAACAGACACCAGCGTGCTATTTGACTTGAAATTACACATTCTCAGAGGCCGCCGACTAAAACATGACAAAGGAATCAAAACTTTAAGGTGAGAATTCGATACTTTAGAGACCAGCTCTTCATGTGCTAAAATTGATTCTCAAATCAAAATATCGATACTTTAGTCATTTGCGGTTATGTTTGAAACAAATGCCTGCTCAAACACAGCCATGTGTGAACTGTTTTCAGTCTTAATGACTTACTTAATAAGTCATTCATTTAAATGCTTTTATGATGGATTGTGTGATATTGCTCATGAAACTCACAAAACATTCATGCCAGTGATAACAATAGTGATGCTTGAACACCACACAACCACAGACATCAATACATAATACATGGAGTCGTTTGGCCCCTTAACTATAGCCTGGCTTGTTTACTTTACTAGTTAAAAGCAAAACAGAAGGTGTTCAAAGTGCTTCACTAATTACCAAGTCAATTTCCTAAAGTTCCTGTAGTTGGTCAATATTATCTGTGCAGCAGAAATTGAGTGCTTCAATTAATAATCAGCAATGACCTCTACTGAAAATCATTTTACAAGATGTAATTAGAGGTAATATCAGAGCCCACTCAATAAAACCGCCCTGTGTTTATATCTTATACGTAACGCACAGAAAAGTGAAAGACGTGCGTGTTCATGTCTCACATAAAAATTGTGGAGATGGGCAAAATTCCCCGAATAAAGGGCAGTTTTTCTTTTCCTTTTCCAAGTAGTTTAGTTTTGAGAGAACTGCTCTGCCAGCCTAATAAGTAATTACAGTGCATAACAGCACATTAACTCATATCAGTTCACATTTTCTGTTAATACTCTGCTTACATTTCCAAACAACATTCTAAATGTAATCCCTCATTTATTAAGTATTGACTGAAAGGGAAATGTCTTACTATTGTTATGCTCCAACCCACCTGTATGCGGTCTGGTACACCTGTGCTGTCCATGCGACTGGCCACATTAACTGTGTTTCCCCAAATGTCATATTGAGGCTTCCGTGCCCCGATTACCCCTGCAACCACTGGTCCGATGTTTAAACCTGATCAAAAAGGTATTTTGTTTTTTTGTTATTGCTATTAAGACAAAAAGTGTTGTCCGAGAAAGACAATATAGGCCTCCTACCTATCTTCATCTGGAAATTGTTGAAGGAATGCTCATTAATGTATTTCATCTGCTCCCTCAGTCTCATGGCATAGTCGGCCAGTGCAGTAATGTGGGTGCGTCCCTCCTTGTCATAGGTGGAGTCATTGAGGCCTGAGGCGGTCATGTAGGTGGAGCCAATGGTCTTGATCTTCTCCAGTTGCCTGAACTTCTCTTCACTGATGATCTGTAAATAAACAATCCACGGAAAAGGTGAAACCGGCTCTTCCTCTGCATAGCTCACACTGTGCCTTGCAAATAGTCCTACCTCATCAAAATCAGCAATAATCTCATTGAGCAGCCGCAGACACTCAACCCCCTCGTTGTTGGCCTCCAGTTCCACATAGAATTCTGAGAAATTGCTGATGGAGGCAAACATGACGGCCACGCACTCACAGGACTGGTAGTAGAGCTCGTCATTACGCCGCTCACGTGCCAAGAAGTGAGCAGCTACGTCTTTAGGCAAAATATTATGGAGGAGGCGACGATTGTAGGCTTGTAGTTCCTCCATCTCCTCCTTTTCTTCGGTGGCCTAAGAGAGAAGGTTCTCCATTAGTTATGTTTGCAATTACAGCATTTGGGGAGGTTGAGGTAGCTGCTAGTGAGAATATAATCTTGCAAAGTGAAATCATAGCAGGAATTTGATCACAACCAGGCATTATTAGGGATGATTATCATATTCAGACTACTTTCTCTCTAAAACTTAACAAAATGGCACTACCAGTTTTCTCTGAAGACTTTAAATCATTTGTAAGTGCATTGAGCCATTGTGGCATTATCGTTATTGTTACCATGTCGCCCTCTGGTGGGCACACAGATACCTGTAATTTCCACAGGAAGTCAAGGCGTGCAGTCGATTCAACCTGCTGGGCGTGCAGGTACAGTGCCAGGACAAAGACTGTGAGGATTATTGGGGTCATGACCCTCAGGGACACTTTGGTCACAACAAATGGGCTGCAAAGCGGCAGACACACTGATTACAAGGTTGAAGATTAAATATTGTTTATTTATGATTAATGGTTTATTTTATTTCGAGCCACAAATAAATAAATAAACCAGAACAGAACATAATCAAAATACACATGTCGACAGAGAACAATGTGGCTTGGAGTAGGAAGAAGACAAGCTTATACATCCAAACCCTATTTGTAACACTAAAGCCAGTTATACTTACACAATATGAGCGTGTTATACATTATAATACATAAACATGATATTACACACACACACATATATTTCTTAATATGTTATACCTTGTGCATCTTATCAATACTAATGTGACATTACTCATTATCATACCATTATATATTGACATATCACCAATGTATTATATCCAAATATTGGATTTACTGTACAGTGTTAATCATTTTTTCAAATAATTTTGATTAAATAATACAGTGGTTATTAGTTATTATGGTAAAAATAATTAGGATAGCATGAGCTTTGCGGACCAGTTGCCAGAGGGGCTGCGCTCTAGCAACACCACCACTCTAGGCCAGGTGTCCTATACCATGCATTAAAAAATACAAGATTTTGGAGGCCTGTCGTGAGAAGGTGGATGATCTCCTGCAGCCGAGCCTTCATTTGTCTGCCCTAATCTGTTTATTTTATTGTGCTTTTCCTATGCTGTGCATTAAAAGGGACAAGATTTTGGAGGTCTGCAGCAAGAAGATGGATGATCTCCTGCAGCCGAGCCTCCACTTGTTTGCGCTAATCTGATCATTTTGTTATGTAAGTGTCCTATACTGTGCATTAAAAGAGACAAGATTATGGAGGTCTGCTACAAGACGGAGAATGTGAGATGGATATGTAAAACTCTTACCACTGGGTTGTAGTTTCATTGAAACTGGACCTAATTTACAAACATAATAGAAGAAAATCAATTCTTGCAACCAAGTAAAGAAAATAAGTTGTATGATCAGAATTACAATGTTAATACTTACCACTGATTACTTGTGTCATTTAGATCACTACAATGAAAGTACAAACATCATTAGACATCAAAAAACAAACCAAAAAACCTTACAATTCCTCAAACGCAGGTGTCAAACCAGCCACCAGACAGCTGAACTTTGAGCACCCCTGTTCTGCAACAAGTAAAAGTTCAATATCCAAGAATGTCTCTGTTGATTTAGGGTGACAGTGCACATAACACATTTGTTTTTGCTTCTATTTTTTTATTTGCTCAAACTTGTATGTACACCAAAGACCCCAATAAAAGGACACTCTAAAATGTGTAGTTTTGGGGTCGTGTGTCCACCATTTGCCAATACAGCTAAATTGCACGTTTTGGAGTGGCCTTTTTGTGGCCAACCTAAGGTATTCCTGTACAATAATCGATATTCCACACGTGAGGAGGATGGATTCTAAATTATGAAGGCGCACTAATACCAATTAAGACACTTTTGTGAACAATATTTCAGAAAGGTCGGCTTTTTGTTGTACAAAGAAAAAGTTTTACATCTGTGAGTTCAACTCATGAAAAATCGAAGCAAAACCAAAAGTTTATATTTTGGAGTATAGAATCACAGTGCCATAGTACCAGTAGTATTTTTTTAAAGGTATTCTATTTCGCCTATTCTAGCACACAACGAAAGTGTATCCCATTCTTTTGATAGTGTGGCACTTACATGGCATTAGAGGTGACAAACAGATCTGCATTGTCAAATAGTGCTACTTGTGGCCACTCGACCAGTAGCAGGAAAGCGAATTGGATGAGCAGCATCAGGGCCAACTTCCCAATGCTGCTGATTTGCAGGAACACTGAGCAGGCCAGCAGTGTCAGCAGCACGCTGTAGCTGAAGTACTGCCACAAATAGGAGAGCATCATCAACAAAAGCGCTCGCAAATGCAAATACAAATGCAAATGTGACATGAGCACGCAGTAGAAGCATCTACAACACGAGTGGTTAATTGAAGACACATAATAGACTCGCCATGGTGCTCACCTCAGGAAAAGGGCAGGAGGGGCCTTGACTGGGGCAAATCTCTAGACCCCCTTCAACAGACACATTCAAGCTGCGGATCATGCATGGGGTCACTGCGGTGGCAGAGGTATTTGACTTCTCTGCAACGCACTCCGCTAAGCTCCTGGTATCACAGGCAAACTACAGCAATCATAAACACATATATGTTTCAAGTCTGGAAGTATTTCTTTTGTGGACAGAAGGAGGGTTGGGTAACTTTTGGTTAGATCGTACCATGTTGACAAAGGCAGAGATGAAGACAAGGATAATGGTGAACACTCCAACCAGAGTGCTGTTGGTGCGAGACTGGACAATCTTTTTTGAAACAGTCTGCATTGCAGCTGGGAAGAGCTTGATGCAGGAGTATATGGCACATATGAAAAGGATGTTGGCCAGGATGATGAAGATACTGATGTAGATTCCCAGCATGACTGGAGTGCTGCAAGAAAGTTTGAAAAACATTTAGAAGGATTCCTCTTCTTTGATCTCAAACATCATATCAGAGGTGAGGGGTTTATTACGGGTAGAGCTCTTTGTGCAAGTACACTTGTAGATATAATATTTAACAATTATATTAATATGCGCACATATTTTCCCACAAATAATGATTTCATGAATTTACCATAAAACAAATGTTTGATGAGATTAACAAGAATGGCACAGTTTACTCAATAATGAGTCAATTTTTTTAAATTTCATTTCTAATTTTGGGGGATTTGGGGTTTTGAGCAATGGTCTTGAGGCTTTGTGAGTGATGCTGAGACTAGCGCCAGGAACGTAATTTTTCTGTGTTAGCTGCTACAATAACACAAAAGGGAAAGACTCCTGGGGTTAGCAGTTAACTCTTTAATGGCCTTGTGAACACATAAAATTATATAGACCACACGTTTTTTTACTGACCCAGCAAATAATTGACACACATCCATCAGAGGGAAAGTCCACACATTCCCTGTTGGTGTAATGGTACACGCTGCTGCCTTTTAGGCCCCATTAAAAAAAAGTAACTAGTAATGTGTAACAGATTCCTTTTTTTTTTAACAAATTCAGAATTGCATACAGAATTCCCTGTATGCAAGCACTCATTTAAAGACCATATTTGTGACCAAAAATGCAACAATTACATTTGTAGCCAATGAAGAAGCTTGTGTGTTGGTTACATATTGTGTGAAGTGAGGACTGATTGTGCTACAATACATCACAATGTGTGTAGGCAAATATGTGTAGGCACATATGTGGAGGCACAGATGTTTTTTTAAACTCTGTCACTCCTTTGCACTGCAGTCTCTGTACATTCTGTCATTACAAATCTAGCTTATCAACCAAAGAAAATACGTTCGGCAGGGGTCGGCAACCTACTCCATCAGAAGGGCCATTTTGCCTCTTTCTCCTGTAAAGCAACAGAGACTGGAGCCGCATATCTTTGTAAACGTGGAATCTTTTTGAAATGTTACCTGTTTGAGCAATAGAATTTAACAGAAGTGCAGCGTGCATGTGTAGACCTACTTTGAAATGATTTAAACATGGAACTATGTATGCCTTCTTGAATTGTTCCTATATGTATACATTTAAAACAAAACATACCCAACTTTAACATAAAACATCCCATCAGAGGTCACATATCTGTAAGCCAACTTTAACATAAAACATCCCATCAGAGGTCACATACAAGGTCACATACAAATACTGTTTACATCACCTGACTCATCACATCCAACTCAATATACTTGCACTGAAATAATATATGTCCAAGTCCGAGTTCATGTTCCTCACCCGGAAAAGGGTGGAGTGCCAGATCGGGGTCAAGGATGAGATCCTGCCCCAAGTGTAGGAGTTTATGTATGTCAGGGT
The DNA here is from genome assembly GCA_024372805.1 of Oostethus manadensis. Lineage (NCBI taxonomy): Eukaryota > Metazoa > Chordata > Actinopteri > Syngnathiformes > Syngnathidae > Oostethus > Oostethus manadensis. Next base: position 140,720 of record QODF01000023.1, on the reverse strand, counting down.
CTTGTTCAGCTCCTCCACATTAAGAGGAGCCAGATGAGGTAGCTCAAACACACGGCTGGGTAAGCCAGTGGCACTGGCAGTGAAGGCAAAGGAATATATCCATTAATTAAACTCTCTATTTTCTTTTGAGATTTGTCTTTTTATTAATGTATTCATGGTTATGGATAGCTTAATGCAAAAATCACCAAGCTCGGTAAGGGAGTCGCGACAAGGAGGCTGAAGAGCTGCGGGTTGCCGACCCCTGGTCTAGGAGAAAAGGCATTTTACTAAAGACTGTTTTTTAAATCTGCTATTTAACATATTTACAGTTCCTATGTAACTAACTTGAAAGTAGGTTTGTACATGTTTACACAGAATGAGAGTGCACTAAACCATTAAAATCACAGTGCACTGTAATTGCATTTCAGTGAGTAAAGTGCACATGCTAAATATTGATTCAGCCTATTTCAGAATGAACCATTTAGCATACAGTATTGTAGTGGCGGATATTTGGGTAATATGTGAGTTACTCACTGTGGGAAGATGACAATTTGTATGAAAGATATGAAGCAGAATACTAGTAGAGTGCAAGCAACATAGCCTCCAAAACGATCATCCACCTTCTTAGAATACTGCAAAAGTCAAACAATAAAGTTAGACTTGAGGAGGTGGGGTTAAAAGACTATCCTGTTATAATTAAAAGAAAGGTCTCAAACCTTCTTCTCCAAACTGGAAGTCTGGAAGGTGAGCAGAAACTTTTTAACGTGGTCTTTTCTTAGCTGGTCGATGCTGCGAGCATCGATGGCTCGTCCTAGGAATTCATCCACCTCATCCTCCGGGTTTATGGTCTCCTGGACGCCCCGGCTGAGAAAAAAAACATAAATTACATTATATATTCTGAAAAAGAATCAAAGCAGTTTACAAATATATATGATACTTACTTGTCTTTACTTGATGTTTCATCAATGCCCTGAAGAAGACAGAGAACATATATTAATCACATGGCTTTAAAAAGCCTTTCCAAAAGCACAGACATAGACCATTTGAAGACATCTGTCTGTGGAAACCTCACCATTTGTCTGAAGACTTTGGAGTCTTTGGTCCTGGAAAAAGTCCTATCGGGAACCCAGCGTGGCATCAGTCCCTCATTGGAGTTGGCTCTCGTCCGCTGCATCTTAGCCATCATCGCCTTTTCTTCCTTCTGCTCACAGAAGGAAAACATGATGGCTTTACCAACTGTTCTCATGCAGACAACAGTGCAAGTGACAAACTGCATTACAAGATTCCTTTAGTCATTTTTATTACAGCCATACAAGATGACTGGTTCAAGATCTGAAATACTTCACTTACACTGGATACAATTAAGCCTCCAGGGATCATTCTCTTAAACAAATGATTACTAGTACTTCCTAAATGTGGTTTCCACTATAGTTTAAAAACATGTACAATATCTACAATATAGTGTCCCAAGTTTCATCCTTTTCTGGCTTTGGTTAATTGGCTTATTACAGTGGCAATTGCTCTAAGACTGCAAGGGAAACTAAGCTTCCCCTAAAATGTAAAAAAAATGGTAACATATACAGTACGTGCAGCTGTGATTACATTTCATTGACTAAATTTATACTAGAATAACTTCCTCTTTAGTTCAGAATTAGCCCATTATCAAAGAGAACTGACAGGACTCCCTTCTCATTTATCCCCACAACGTTTGTTCACAGTTGGGCGCTGAGCGTCATTTGATAAATGCTGAGTTTTGTCCCGCCCATCGGACGCTTGAACTTCTCTGAAGGTCTTTGGGGAAGTGGGCTGGACCGAGTCCAGTTTTGATTGACAGTGAAATTGAGTATACATTTCCACCGGAGCATTTTCCATTTTTTTCATTCTGTTGTTCTGAACTCATCTGGGGACTTTATTGATCTCCAGCGACTTTGTCTTTGGTAAAAACGACTAGGAACGGAGGGTAGACTTTACATATAAATAAATAAACACCTTTACTATGAAAGCCAGAAAAAAGGCATCCCATCCTTGATTGACTTTTTAATTTCCGATAAACTACCAATATTAATATTGATCCGTTATCAACACGAATCAGACATTTTGTATTATTATTATTTTTTTGTAGTGTTTGACCGTGTTCCCCAGGGAGTACTGTGGGGCATGCTCTGGGAATATGGGGTATCGGACAACCTGATTTAGGCGATTTATTCCCCGATTGATTCACATTCCCGGCAAGTCGGGCCAGTTTCTATTGAGGTTTGGACTCCGCCAGGGCTGCTTTTTGTCACCGATTCTGTTCATTACATTTATGGACAAAATTTCTAGGCGCAGCCACCACGTCAAGGGGTTCCGGTTTGGTGGCCGCAGGATTGGGTCTCTGTTTTTTGCAGATGATTTGGTCCTGTTGGCTTCATTGAGCCGTGACCTTTAGCTCTCACTGGATCGTTTCTTAGCTGAGTGTGAAGTGGCCAGAAAAAGAGACAGCACCTCCAAGTCTGAATCCATGGTTCTCGCCCAGAAAAGGGTGGAGTGCCATCTCCGGGTTGGGAATGTGATCCTGCTCCAAGTGGAGGAGGTTACGTACCTTAGGGTTTTGTTCACGAGTGAGGGAAGGATGAAATGTGAGATGGACAGGCAGATTGGTGCTGCGTCTGCAGTGATGCGGACTCCGCATCAGTCTGTTGTGGTGAAGAGAGAGCTGAGACGAAAGGCAAAACTCTCAATTTACCAGTCAATCTACGTTCCTACCCTCACCTATAGTCATGAGCTTTGGGTAGTGACCGAAAGGGCAAGATTGTGGGTACAAGCGGCCAAAATGAGTTTCCTCCACAGGTTGGCTGGGCTCTCCCTTAGAGATAGGGTAACAAGCACTGTCATCCGGGAGAGTCTCGGAGTAGAACCGCTGCTCCTCCACATTGAGAGGATCCAGATAAGGTGGCTCGGGCATCTGGTTAGGATGCCTCCCGGACGCCTACCTGGGGAGGTGTTCAGGGCATGTTAGACCGGTAGGAGACCTCGGGGATGACCCAGAACAGGTTGGAGAGACTACGTCTCTTAACTGGCCTGAGAACGCCTCGGGATGCGCTGTGAAGAGCTGGACGAAGTAGTCGGGGAGAGGGAAGTCTGAGCTTTCCTGCTTAGGCTGCTGCCCCCGTGACCCAATGCCGGATAAGCGGAAGAAAATGGATGGATGGATTTTGTAGTGGTGAATGATAACAATGCACATATAATTCATACTTTCATTACTTATTTTGTAATGTGAAATGTTAAAAAAGTTTGATCAAGCAATATTACTCAGAGAACAATAGTTCGCAATAGTAGGTTTGCATGTGGTGTATGGTTTTAGTCACAATGTAGTGGCAGCTAGGCTTAATACTGCAAGGTTGGAGGTGCTCAGTGAAGCGTTTAAACCCGACATTACTCACCACAGATCGCTCTTTTTGCTGCCAGTGGGACTTTCCAAAGTATTGCGGCTTTATATGTACGACGAGGTTCGTCGTATTAAACGTCCCAAGTTCTGTGCCACCACAGGTAACTTGTGAGACAAGTTTTGCACTTAAAAGCGTCTTTTTACTGCACACAGCTAACACCACTCCTGCTCCTTGCTACTTTGTTAGCACGCTAGCTAGCAACCGTTGTTGTGATGACATGGGGTCTATCCGGTCACTGCTAGATAGATGTACTTGGACGGAGTCTGGAATTGACTCCTAGTACCGGAGTGTCAATATCAAATATTTTAGACGCAGTCCGATATATATGTTTTTGTTGATATCGGCCCAATAGACAATATCATTAAGGATCAAGACATCCCTAATGTTTACGATGCATGATTTTACATTCCATACTTATTGAACTGTGTATGCTTTCGTGCACCTACCCGCTTTTGGCTACAGCCAAGGACCAAGAAGGTCTCAATGCTGTTCTCCTTCAGATAAGCATTCCTCTCCCCTCCAAAGCCTGGCTCCACTTCATAGTCGCCATTGAGATACTGCAGAGTGGCCTTAGTGATGTGGATCCTCCTAGAGGAAACAAACGAACAAAGAATTTTGTAACACATCTAAATTTGGGTCATTTATTCTAAGGAAGTGGATTTGGAACAAGCGCTTTATTCCTCCCACCCTGCTTTGCCTCCTGCCTCCATGTGATTGGCCAGTGTGACATCATTAGACCACACGTCAAATTGCCACTTCCTGAGTCCTAGGACGCCGCAGTGCACACGCCCACTGTGGATGCCGACACGCATGTTGACATTGACACCTGTCACCTCCCGCACCAACCTAGACACAAGAAGTTGTGATAGGTTAGTGTATTTTCTCATGCATGAAAAAACTTGGCAAAAAAACCCCAGTGTTAATAATTCTCCGTACGAAATGGCCTCGATCATGTCCACACCCATTTCCACACAGCAGTGGGCGTGGTCAGCTCGGGGTTCAGGTAGCCCAGACACACAGTAGTAACAATCACCCAAAATTTTAATGCGTAGACAGTGGTTCTCCTGTTGAAGAGATAGAGAAAAATAAAGATTTTAACAAAACATTGCAATGTTGACATAGTTAAGTTGTACGTCATTATGTTTGTAAAAGTGATTTTTTTTTTATGAGCCATTGTAACAGAAACTAGGTAACTTCTTTTTTGCAGCTGCATTAGGCCAGTCCTAGAAGAAATACAGTATGATGCTTACCACAGCTTATGAAACCTGACAAAAGCAATAATCATGATCCAAGCACCTTTACAGCTAAAATATTACTTTAAAATATTACTTTTAAAAAAACATAATAATGTGAGAGGTTTCATTGAGATAACTGCAAGTTTTGAGATAACTGCAAGTTATTACCGAAGCCAGCTTGTCAAAACGAGCAAAGAGTTCATTGAGCGTCATGACCAGTTCCTGAGCCGTGCACTGGGAGGCCAAGCTGGTAAAACCCTCAATGTCGGCAAACAGAATACTGAGGAGGACAAAAAAAAGGAGTTGTATTGTTGAATGTTGTCCTCAGCAAGTACAGCAATAGACCTTCTGTGACATTTTGCAAAAAACTGTGAAGTGTGTTTGCTCGGTTCTATAATTGAATGTGTTCGGAAGTTCTTCCTCTTTGGGGATTATCTTTTCATGGCTGCTGGTGATTAAGTATTCCCTCACTAGTGTTAATTAAGATCCACTCTGTCAAACTACTCTACCCTCTGTCTAACTGTATGTATGCAAGGGTGTGTTTGAGTGGATGGACTTATTGCGTTGTGACCCTGTTGCGTATCACTCACATTTTAAACACAAAAGCATAAAAGTACACCAAAAAGTGAGAATTCCTTCATTAACCATGTGTTCAGACTGACCTGACATTGTCATGTTTCTGGATATAGATCTTATGGAACATCATGTCTTCTTTTTTGGCATTGATGTCAGCCTTCATCTCCATGGCAACATGCCTTGGCAGCACTGAGAGCAACAGACGTTCCTGAAAAAACACACAAAAATTGAAACAAAATGCAGATTGTGTTGCAAGCTGTCCCCCAATTACCTGGGTGTACAACATGACACATTGCATACATAAGCTTCTATCATGAACACATCACTACTTCCTGGTTATTGTACATGCATTTTGTTGGTGGGGACCATAGATTAAGATGAATATCTGTAGCACCCAGCATCTTGACTTCTTCTATTTCATTCCTATATTGAATATTTCTGCTGAAAAGTATGCATTTCATTGTACAGGAAAACTTGTTTCCAAACTCAGGACAAGTGACTACACCATTTCAGCTGTCATTTTATGATGTCTTCTCTAGGACCATTACTATATCAATGAAATTTGGTTATAACTTAGAATAGTACTGTACATCTTGTATATCACAATACTTGTTATTATGTCTACAAATGGTATAAAATAATTTTGGTCAGCATATGACATTGACACTGCAGAAGCAACAAAATGTCACTTAAGGCAAGCATTTTGTCTTTGGGGTTAATTCTGTTGGCAGTTTGTTTTGTTTTGATGACGTGACATATACCAATAAGACGTAGAAAACACCGATTAGCATGTAAAAGGAATATTGTTATTGCTTGTGGATGCAAACATGGTTTGTCCTAAAGAAAATATGAGCCAGAAACTGAATATTATGTGCATGGAAATGGTGTGATTGTTCACTGCCTGAATCCTCTTGGACATGGAATTCATCGGCGCTACACAGGTTGTTACTGGAATACTCTTCTACTCCTCCATAATGACATCACAGCGTTGTTTGATGTTAAGACACTTTGTGCTCCTCCACCTTCCTTCTTCTTAAGGATGCCTGCGGGTGATCAATTGGACTCAGGTCTGAAGACATAACCTTCACCTTCAAGGACCTTGATTGTTGTTATCCTGGTTTCCCAAGGCAGGAGATCATACTCTGCTTCACAGTGTCGCAGTACATGTTGAAAGCCACTTTACCATCAAAGAATCGCGATTCATTGATGAAACTTGCGATTGACTGAAAAGTGCTGGTGATGCGATGTGGAACCAAGACTTCTTCCTTCAATACTTTAATCACTTGAGCAAAAGTCTTCAATCGGAAAATCATGGAGTGCATCGCACTGGATAACCAGCCCTTTTCTATCATGTAAGGCGCCGGATTCATCAATCTTGTGGAGTTAATGTGGAATTAGTTATTAATTAATTAATGTGGAAGTAGAGCATGCAGGAATAAATTGTCTATATTAGCCTATATGTTGCACATTTTATTAAGCATCTTTAATCGCTATCAATAAGAATGATCTTCCAAAAAGGGTGAACATAAGTGAAACAAAGGGGCCGAAATGCGAGTATTGTAAAACAAAATGCACTGTACAACTGCAAAATATATGTATAGTTTTGAGCCTGAACCTAATGTGTGTTGTACCTGTTGCTGATTCTCCCTCTGCAGATGTAGTCTGGCCTGGATGTATCCTCTGGTCTCCTGAAAGGCTTGTCTCTGAGAAACCTCAGCAGGGTAGTGGGTGCAGATTCCAATGATGTTGGTGCAGAGGAAAATAAGGACATTTGCACTCACCTGTAGATAAAAGGGAAAACAGTGGGAATTGTAGAGAACAATAGATTATCGCAAATCCTAACAGGTGCTCCAACAACAGACTACAACATACTACAGACAACAAGCAGAAGGGAAGTTGCACTCAGGAGTAGATAACTTCCCGTTCTTTTTAGTCAAATTTGGCTGAATATCTTTTTTTCCAAGGCTATCTTAGTGAGAAAGCACACAATTTACATCAAGGTGCATTATAAGCATAACTTTCACCTCGACAAAAATTTTGCCATATATATTTAGCCAAAATATCTCCAAAAAAACTATACCACAAAGTAAACAACACATACAAAAGGGTTGCTTTACAGCAAAATAAAAATGTACAAATAAAGTACAGGCCAAAAGTTTTAACACCTTTTCATTAAATGGATTTTCTTTATTTTCATGGCTATTTACATTGTAGATTCTCACTGAAAGCATCAACACTATCAATGAACACATGTGGAATTGTGTACAAAAAAGTGTAAAATAAGTCTAAATATGTGTCTAAATATGTGTGCGTGAGTGCATGCTTTAAAATTTCCCTACAATGCGTAACCTTCTGCATGCTACACTCCTCCATGCTCTTCCACTTCTTCCTAGCTCTCGTGTTTTTACATGCAAATTATCTATGCCAAGCTCTCATCAAATGCACTTCGGCCACCTTGTGGCAGTAACGGCTTAGAATTGCTCTAAAAGTGACATCCACTAGTGGGCTGTTGCATAATGACCTTTTTTTTGCCTCTCGCACAAAAAAATGTAAAGGACATATAAATACACTGCCTGGCCAAAAAAAAAGTTGCCACCAAGAAAAAAACATACATTCTAATATTTTGTTGGACCGCCTTTAGCTTTGATTACGACACGTATTCGCTGTGGCATTATTTCGATAAGCTTCTGCAATGGCACAAGGTTTTTTTCCATCCGATGTTGTATTAATTTTTCACCAAGATCTTGCATTGGTGATGGTAGAGTCTGACCTCTGCGTAAAACCTTCTCCAGCACATCCCAAAGATTCTCAATGGGGGTTAAGGTCTGGATTGTGTGGTGTGAAAATGATGTCTCATGCTCCCTGAACTACTTTTTCACAATTTGAGCCCGATGAATCCTGGCATTGTCACCTTAGAATATGCCCGTGTCATTAGGGGAGAGAAAAAATACCATTGATGGAACAACCTGGTCATTCCGTATATTCAGGTAGTCAGCTGACCTCATTCTTTGAGCACATAGTGTTGCTGAACCTAGACCTGACCAACTGCAGAAACCTCATACCTATTTGCTTAGTTACGTCCAGGTGGCGCCATTTGTTTTGGCCAGGCAGTGTACGTTTTTGGGATTTGGCGATTATATTTTGGGGGTCATCCGTCACTGTCTGGATGCAGAAAATTTAAGATTGCATAATAGGACCATTTTCAGCATCTGTGCATATTACTACACAAAACATGGTCAGAGCACTTGGGAAAAATATTAGGATTATTATTTCGGTGTGAATCACAATATGTGGGTAAGTATGGCGCTTGGTAGTAGTCTCATGGTTGTAAACCTCATTTAACAACAGAACATCATCATAAATACACTGGAAAAAATACAGTTACATTCCATATGATCTGTATTGGCCGATCTCCATCATCAGTATTCAGTATCAGAATTGTCAGTAAAAAAAAAACCCTGATCAGAGCACTCTTAATCTGTGGCGATCCAAATTCATTTGTGGTGGGCTGCCACAAATACATTTGTGTGTGGGAAACACTGAAAAAGATAGGCGGACAGACACAATTGTCACAGCTATACCATGATACAATATAATCATGAGATGCATACTGTATGTAGCTTGGAATTCTTTAAAAAAAACAACTTCTATTGCATCGTGGGTATGGCTGTTGACTCACCACTTCCTTTCAAGAGTGAATGTGACACTCCTCTCTCAGAAAGCTACAATTCTATACTGACAAAGGGGGGTCCACCAGAAGGAAGTTTGGAGAGGTACATCCTGTATCAAATATTAATACGAAGACCACTGGAGAAGATCATGTCCACTGCTGAAAGTGGAAACAGGAATTTCCTATCTACTATTTACCCGGTATGTGAGATGAGCTCACATTAAAATAAACACTTACGTTGGGGGAAAGGTTTTCACACGGACACCTCTTGGGTAGGAAAGGAAATACACAAAGGCAAACAGCATGACAAATAGGCCCAAATAAAGCCCAAACTGACCTTTATTACAGTTATTAATTCTTACCTTATTGCCTTTTAATCCAACCACATCTAAAAGTTGACCTTTTATAAAAGTTTCTTCTTCTTTCCAGCTCAATTCATGCTCAATTCACATTTTGAGTATAAGTGAATTATTATGTTTTACACATTTGAAAAAATCGTGGTACCTTGTAGCATAACTACAACATCATATTCAACTATGAACTGAATTTATCTTGTATATGTAATGCCTGTTTTGCAAAACAATATAAAACATTTTGCCATGATGCAAACAATAATAAAATAGAGTCTTTAAGCAACTTCTTGTGTGATTTTCAAATAGATGACACCCATGAAATAAATACAACACTAGCCCAAAATATGGCCAGGGTATAAATAATTTTGGGCTAAACTGCATATGTGAAACAAACTTTATGTGAAGGAAAATGATGCCAGGAAAAAATAAATCAAAAACTGAATAGAAAAGACGAACTGGAAAAATCCAAAGAGCAACAGTAGGGAATAACAGTAACCCAAGAAAAAAATATGTTGAAAAGGACCAGTGGTAAAAAATAGAACAAAATGTGAAACAAAGAAGGAGCTTAAGGCAGATATGGAGGGAAGGACACAGGAAGCAAGGAGCAGGATGAGGAAGGAAATTAGACAGAAAAGACAAGAGTGAATGAGTGATATCTGCAGGATAGATTTAGGCTGCAGTGACATGAGGCAGATGGTTCCAAGCGCTCAGTTCTGTTTACATTTTCACTCACTATTTAAGCAAAACCCCAACAAAAGACCAAAGGGCTGCATGATGTTTACCTGCAGGAAAGTCTAAACGTGTGCAGACTATGCTGTTTTTCTCTGTTCCATATGTTAAGAGCTACTTAATGTGATGAGATTCACACCACATGCGTACCACACTCCATGTGCCTGAGCACACAAGCTCCTGCTAATTGCTTGCTTTTCTCAAGAGGGCAAGGCCTCGTGGCTTTGCAAAGTACACAGAAAGCTCCTGTGTTTACGCAAAAGCGCTCCACCTCTTCAGGAGCTGTGTGGCGTTCACCTGCTACTTGTCATTGCAACTGGTGCAGGACCTGAGCACCTGCTCATGTGCTTACTTTGTACCAGCACCGTTTCAGTCATGCCACCAACTCATTATCATCTTCATGCATATGGTGATGAAGTACTCTTTCAGCTCTCACTCACAATGGCGAAAATAACCTGGAATTGAACATGTGACATAGTTCCCTGTTGTGAAAGCAGACGTTATCATCACTGGGTGTAGGCGGCCAGCCAGCTGACCAGTCAGGACAGGACCACAGCCTAATCCCTGGATATCGAAATGGCATTACGCAAGAGCTGCTCTCATCTCGACAGAATAGACAACATACGAGCTATATGGCTAGATTAAAATGTGTGTTCTTTCCACAAAAACCCTCCATCAGTTTAGGGAGACTATGCAGGTTTAATCAATAATTGATGAACTCACAGCACAATTAGATTTTTTTAACCTTATTATGTATTATTATTATTATTAATTCATTCATTCGCCGCTTATCCTCATTAGGGTCGCGGGTATGCTAAGCATATCCCAGCTGACTTTGGGCGAGAGGCGGGGTACACCCTGGACTGGTTGCCAGTCAGTCGCAGAGCACATATAGACAAACAAAGACATACAACCATTCACATTTATGGACAATTTAGAGTCGCCAATTAGCCTAACATGCATGTTTTTGGAATGTGGGAGGAAACCGGAGTACCCGGAGAAAACCCACACACACACAGGGAGAACATGCAAACTCCACACAGAGATGCCCAACGGAGATTCGAACCCTGAACCTCCTGACTGTGAGGGCAACATTCTACCCATTCAGCCACCATGCGGCCATTATTATGATTTTTTATTTATTATTATTATTATACAGTATACTGTGTTATTGTATTACAAATTTGAAAAGAACTGAAGTGAACATGTTTAGTTCAGCTGCATAGCAGAACCAGCAGTCATTAAAAGCCTCTCATATATGAGTGAGGGTGAGGTGATTTAAAATGTGTCTTTCTCAGTCCTGTGAAAGGTTCTGTATAGTGTTGCCCCGAGACTCACACCCAGAAAAACTGTGAATTATGAGAGAGGCTGCACAGCGTTCACTTAGCAACTATCACCCACATTCCACAGCTTTCCTCTAAAGACCCCGATTCAGTGTGGGTGTCGCTCAGGGACTGTCCAAGGAGAAAGACGCAGTAAGGACTTGTATGGGTTTATTAGAGCAGCATTCCACAGTGGGAACATACTGTATTCTTATGAATGTTCTGACTGATTCACCACCTGGCTGAAACAAGTGTTGGTTTGATGCTACAGTAGGCAACCAGTCACTTGTGTAGTAAAGTGGGGGCTACTGATTCTTTCTATTTCCCCTTTTTCATGAACATAACCTAATTGTTACAATCATTTCCTCCTGCAGTGGTTCTCATATGTTTTTGTCATGCCCCCACAGGTATTTTCACACACCCCCCATTTTGAAATACTATTGAGAAACTGACAATATCAATTTATTTGTCTGTACTGTACAGAGAAGTGACATTCCATGTCCCAAGAAACAGATTTGGCCGCCGAAGACCAGGTCGCCCGGACACCCGCCCTCGACCACTGCCCAAATCACAATGCACCGGACCCTTATGCTTGCCCCTGCAGGTGGTGGGTCTGCGGGGGGGAGTTCCCGTGTGGCTTCTTCGGGCTAGGCCCGGCCAGGCCCCACGGGTGAAGGCCTGGCCAACAGGCGCTCGCCTGTGAGCCCCTCCCCTAGGACTGGCTCCAGGGTGAGGCCTCGGTATTCCAGGTCCGGGCGAGGTGCGGTCACTCCTCTCGTTTTTCTTCATTCGGGTCTTCTGAATCACTCTTCCCTTTGTCACCGATTCTGTTCATAATCTTCATGGACAGAATTTCTAGGCCCAGTCAAGGCGTTGAGGGAGTCCAGCTTGGCGACCTTAGGATCTCGTCTCTGCTATTTGCAGACGATGTGGTCCTTATGGCCTCATCAGGCTGTGACCTTCAGCGTTTACTGGAGCGGTTTGCAGCTGAGTATGAAGCTTCTGGGATGAGACTCAGCACCTCCAAATCCGAGCCAATGGTTCTCAGTCGGAAACGGGTGGACTGTACCCTCCGGGTTGGGAGTGAGGTCTTGCCTCAGGTGGAGGAGTTCAAGTATCTCAGGTTCTTGTTCTTGAGTGAGGGAAGGCTGGAGCGTGAGATCAACAGACGGATCGGTGCAGCATCCGCAGTAATGCGGTCGCTGTACCGGACCGTCGTGGTGAAGAGAGAGCTGAGCCGGAAGGCAAAGCTCTCTGTTTACCGATCGATCTACGTTCCCACCCTCACCTATGGTCATGAGTTATGGGTCATGACCGAAAGAACTAGATCGCGGATACAAGCGGCGGAAATGAGTTTCCTCCGTAGGGTGGCTGGACTCACCCTAAGAGATAGGGTGAGGAGCTCGGCCATCTGGTAGGAGATCAGAGTAGAGCCGCTGCTCCTTCACATCGAGAGGAGCCAGTTGAGGTGGCTCGGGCATCTAGTCCGGATGCCTTCCGGGCGCCTCCCTGGTGAGGTGTTTCGGGCATGCCCAGTCGGGAAAAGGCCCCGGGTAAGACCTAGGACACGCTGGAGGGACTATGTCTCACAGCTGGCCTGGGAACGCCTTGGTGTCCTCTAGGTGGAGCTGGAAGAGGTCGCCGGGGACCGGGAAGTCTGGACTTGCTTACTGAAACTGCTGCCCCCGCGACCCGGACTCGTATAAGCGGAGGAAAATGGAATGGAATGTACTGTACAGACTGAACTCAACAAAATTGAAATCCCGGAAGCATGTGAGCATATTCAAGAGTCAAATTGCAAATTTGTACATGTTGGCAGGTCCGCACTAACACTGAAAGTACTCCCAGCTTCTCCAGTCCCCCCTGACACTTCATTGTATTTGAGAAGTGTTCTACTACAATAACGTAAGTTTCTGTGGAGATCCATTTTTAGACATTGTGTGGTATGTGAACTCATATATGAATTCAATTCCTAGGTGAAATCTGAAAAGATGGATTAAACTCACTATCCAGCTCGGACGCATGTAAATTCCCATGTAGAACAACTTGTGTTTAAAACCAAACAAACTAGCCAAAGAACCCTTGTTGTCAGCAGACTAGACAAACCCTTATCAACCATTTGTGAATTTGCTCGGTGCAGACGTTATGCACTGTACAATGTATCGCAACATGATAATTTAGCCGCTACCAAAACAACGAGCCAAGGGGTGTCGGCCCTGCAGGTTTTCTTTCTGGCCTGTTACTAAAGCAGGTGGTTGGAAAGTAAGACTGCACCAGTCACCGCAGATTTTATTTTAATCATTAAAGATAAACCTCATAGTAAATAAACACATCACCTAATGAGATGTGCATATTTTTTATTTACCACCATGAATGGTCAATAACCATGCTTAATATAGACATAGCAAACAAAGAGCTACATGAATACATGAAAAACATTATTAAAGAGACAAGGGTGATCTAGGTAGATACTTAGTTCATTTCTCTTGAAGAGAAACAGAGTCTCTATGTCATCCTTGTTTCTTCAGTTTGTTGTTTATTTTTATGCCTGATACAACTAAAGGTACATTTGTTTGTAAAAATACAACAGTGACAACAAAAACAGCTCATACGAGTTTTGATTTTTTTGAAGTACAGTGCCATAGCTATTGACATAAGAACTTAAGTGATTTTGGATATTATCAAGAAAACCAGGGGTCCCCAAACTCTTTCATGTTAGGGCCACATAACTTTTCACTTTTCTGATGGGGGGCCAGGGTCGGTTCGTAACAGAAAAGGTTTGACTATCGCAGGGTTGCCTAAACATAAACATTAACTGTATTTTTTTCCAGAAAGTTACACATAACCAAATATAAGTAACCCTTTCCTGGATCTTCACAGGAAAAAAAGTGAGAAATGAAATAACATCACTATTAATGAAATAAATAACACCATTTCTGAAATAAATAATAACCAAGTAACCCTCGTCTGCTCGTCTCTTGACGTCACTTCCACAGTGCGTCACACAAAAGCAGGTACTTGTCCGTGCACACTTGACGTTTGTTTATTTTTTCATAATAAAAAAAAAATGTTAACAATCAGGGTGAGGAAAAACAAAGAAGATAAATACAAATTAAAAAAAGACCAGCGAAGCTTTTTCCTTAAACAACGTTAACTGTTGTTAAATGCAACTTACAATTACAAACAGCGACAACACAAATCAATGCAACAAGTGTCTCCATTGAGTTTCGCCATGTGAGGGGAGAGAGAACCACAAAATGAAGACTATAAGAAGCAAATATCGCCTGGCGGTGGATAACGGACGCAGGAGCGGATTTGGGAGAGTCCTTCTTTATACTCCCCCACCACTACCTCAAGGTCTTCTGGCATCAAAACAAACGATTTGGAGTTGGACAGCCCTGCTCCCTCGCCCAGTACTTCCATCTTGTCCAATGTGGAGACGTGTGATTTTGCGTCAGACAACGAGCATATGAGCGGTACACTTGCTGTGAAACAAAGGCAAGAGCTGCTTGAGGTATGTGTGTAGAGTGATGACGTGGATCCGGAGAAATCCGCAAATCGCTATTTTGGCCGGAGCTTTTAGAAACCTTAGTTTTAATTAGAGAAAAAACCCGGGGATGTGTGTATGACAGGGCAAAACGCAAAAAAATATCTCTCATTTGCAAAAACTATGGCTACATGTAGACAGGGCCAATCTTGTTTGTATGGCCAGACTGAAAAAAATATCACAGTGCGTCTCTGGTATTGTTCAGAGGGCCAGGTCAAGTGTGGATGGCCGTAGTTTGGAGACCACTGAAGAAAACCATGAAAACGGCTGGTTAGTAGATCTTAAATTAAACTCTTATGAGCAATTTGTGCTGTCATCATTATATTCAGCCAAAAAAAACAGTATCTTTAGTTGTACCAGACAAAAATAATCACACAAGGGGTTGTTGATTTTTTTCCAAAGGTGTAAATAGGTATAGATACAATAAACAAATATAAAACAAAAATGACATATTTGAATGTAAGCTCGGTGCAGCGACGGATGTAGTTTTAGAAATCCTTTTAAAAAAAGTATCCTTAAAAAATCATCATTTAGACATCACTTAGACATCCGTTAAAAAAACACTTAAAATTATTTTGACCAAGAAAGAGTGGCTTAGTGGAGACTTTCTCCACTTTGTACAATGGGTATGATTTGACTTTTGACTTTTTCTAAAAACAACAAAGAAGAGCATGGAGCTTTTTGGCGGGGTGAGTCAGCAAACAACTCATTTAACGATTGATCTAGCACTGAGGTGTCACAAACTAAGGCAATACTGTGTAGTTCATTTTGATATGACAAAAGCAATTTTGCTGGACAGAAACGTGTGTTAGGAGAACAAAATTCGAACTTTGGTACAAGAGACGACTTTGACTGATTTGTCATTTGGGTCAAGGGCCAGATCCCTTGGAGATGTGTTTGATCAGGCTCTGATCAGGCTCTGTGAAACACAATGACAGCACTCCATCCAGCCCTGAGCGGGTTTCACCTTATTTTTCTCCAGAAGTTTTTTTTTATTTTTAATAATATCCTTGCATTTCATTTATATAATTACACGCCTCCTCCCGTGGACACTTGCAGTCAGTGTTGATTTGCCTTTGTGAGCAGGCACAAACATCTGTGCCAAACATCTACAGGGTTTATGTACTCAGCATTGGTATCATGTCTACACACCTTCTTATCACAAATGACCACAACCACACTTGATGATCAAGCCCCAACTGCTCACTGACTCTACAGCTATACTGTAAGGCTGTGACTGCTTCAGCTGCAGAGTTAAAAAACATATGCAGGGCAAAGATTACCCCTCTGAAATCACCAGGATGTCATTTATCACAACTGTTTTCAAAATATATTATTTAAACCCTATGGCTTTACTGCTACATTAGCCCTTGATCATTTTAGTTTGTGGACCAGTAAACAGAGAAGTTATACATTTTCCACATTTTAAAATGTGAGGCAATTTAGTATTTTCTGCATGTCACCACGCATTTCAACTTTTGAATTTCTTAAATACACAAGTATGAGTGTGTGTGGACGCAATCGTTATTACATACATTAATAACCGGAATGCATGGAAACATTTTATTTAGGCAGTAACATCTGGACTTTAATCCTTCTACAGCAGTGCTCAAAATAATACGGCAATTGGCAATTGGGCAATTAGTTGAAAGGGGTGTGTTAAAAAATAGCAGTGTGGCCTTCTATCAGTGATGAGTGACCAATTTTGTGAAAAAAAAAACAGGTGCAAATCAGGTGGGCCCTATTTAAGAATGAAACCAGCACTTGTTTAAATTTACATTTCTCTTTGAAATCCTGAGGAAAATGGGTCATTCAAGACATTTTTCTTGAGTACTTTGATTAAAAAGTTGATTGGAGAGGGGAAAACATATGAATAGGTGCAAACTATTTTTGACTGTTCAGCAAAAATGATTAGAAAGGTCACTATGTTAATAAAGGTATGTGCAAAAAAGGTTACTTTCTTTTTTGCAAAGAACACATTGAATGGCCTAAAAAGAAATGGACTGATGACAGCACTTTTTTTTTTTTTTGGTCCAAGGACCGCAGACAGTTTGTGAGACGACCCCCAAAGTCTGAATTCTAGCCAAAGTACGCAGTGAAGACAGTGAAGCATGGTGGTGCAAGTATCAATATATGGACATGTTTCTCCTATTATGGTGTTGGGCCTATTTATTGTATCTCAGGGATTATTGATCAGTTTGCATATGTCTTATTTCAACCAAGAACTTGTGGAGGGTGTCAAAAATGCTGTTTCTGAAACAAAACCAAGAAAAGTTAATTAATTGTGGAATGTTGTTAAAGAATCTTGGAGTGGAATAACAGCTGAAAGGTGCCACACGTTGGTTGACTCCATGCCAAACAGATGCGAAGCAGTTATTAAAAAAAAAACTACGGTCATACAACTAAATCGTAGTTTAGTGATACACAAATTGCCTAATGAAATATGAAAATGAATATCATGAATGCTGGGTCTTGTTTGTTTTCTGAGAATCTACTGCACCTACTGGCAACTTGTTTGTCATGAAACAATAAAAATTAACTAATAACAGTGATTAATCTGGTTAGTCACATTGGACTCCTATTATATTGAACACTTCTGTATATTCAGTATTCTACAAAAGTAGTGGGCCTTGTCTATATTTCAATAAATTCTCGATTGTTTTAGCTCACATCTAGTGTGCTTTTGTATATAGGCAAAATCATATAATCTGCCAATTTTATTTTTAATGTCAGAACTCAATCTCAGCTTTTCACAGGGGTTACATTCCTGGACCACCAGCAAATGGTAAAATGTAAATAATTGCTATACCCATAATAATGTCTATCTTTGACACACGGCTACTCTCCAAATCCTCCTGCTAGCTCAATATTGTTGTAATTTTTTTTACAAATTCTTATTACAAATAATCTCCACTATTGTTCACTCATGATACAATCCAGGGTTAAGATAAAAAACATGCCTTGCACACTGAATGCATTTAAAGTATAAATGTATAGGTACTCGACACTAATGAATGATAATCTAAAACGATCGTTAAACAGATGGAATCAAAGTCAGTCCCTCGTCATCAGGCTAGATATTAGCAGCGCTAGAGGCTAGAGAAGGCGTTTCTTCAAGCCACATCTACATAATCCACATTGCATACATGTAGTAATTCCAGTAGCAATTTACAATAGTATATTACAGTTTTCAGACCAGATTGGCCAAAGCTAGTGCTTCCGTAGCTGAATAAACTTTTACATCTAATAGCACACAACTATGGCACATTCACAAACCACCAAACAAAGTGCAAAATGTCAACACATGTCAAAAAACATTGTTAGTGAAGCATAAAGAAATAAACATGTCAAATGATGGGCTTTCTCAAGGTGATGCATTTTGGGTCCACAAGAACAAAACAAGACAAGATTTTAACGTTAATTTTCATTCATTCATTTTCTGTACCGCTTATCCTCATTAGGGTCACGGGGATGCTGGAGCCTATCCCAGCTGGCTTTGGGCGAGAGGCGGGGTACACCCTGGACTGGTCGCCAGTCAATCGCAGGGCACATATAGACAAACAAACATTCACCATCACATTCATACCTATGGACAATTTAGAGTCGCCAATTAACCTAACATGCATGTTTTTGGAATGTGGGAGGAAACCGGAGTACCCGGAGAAAACCCACACACGCACGGGGAGAACATGCAAACTCCACACAGAGATGCCCAACGGAGATTTGAACCCAGGTCTTCCAGATCTCCTGACTGTGTGGCCAATGTGCTAACCACTCCGCCACCGTGCGGCCAACATTAATTTTAATAAATGAATTTAATAAAATGACAATTAAAACTATTATTGGACAAACAAACCATTATTGAACTGAGTCAGAAAACAATGCAGGTGCATTTTGAAATGTTTATTATTTATTATTATTGTTTAATATTGTCCCACATATTGATGCTGAAAGATATAATTGCCAATATTTTTTGAAACCACATAAGTCACTAATAATATATGACAATAATAATTATCAATATACAATTCACTGTTTTTGTTTTATCTACTTGTCTTTGTCTTTATTTACATCAGCGCTGTCTAGCTGTCCTTTGATATTTGTAATTTTAAAATAATATTAAAAACAGCATTATACATATTTATATTTAAATAAATGTTTGTGTTTTTATTAGTTATTAGTGTCAACATTCTAGCATTTACATTATGCTTTTTTTTAAATTGTATTTCTACAATGAGTTATTTCCAGAGATGACCCCTTGAATATGCCCCCTTACTTGCTTCCTCCTTCACTGAACTGTCAACACAAATCTCTTCTATGTATGAGGTGTGTTATGAAATGGAACCTGTGAATGCTGGTGTTTGAAAGTTGGCACTCAATTGAGCCTCAATAAAAACGAGTTGTGTTTAAAGGTGCTGGTAAGTCTGAACATCTATGGGTTGATTTAACTAATCTAAGTAAAGTTGATCGAATGTAGAATTACTGCAGCTTCTGCTGGGACATCAACAAGTAGCAAGCAGCTGTTGAACTGGAAAAAACAGCCACACGTCACTTGCTGATGCACTGGAACACCAAGGTATGTTAGACTGCAAGGTTTATTGCCTAAAGCCTTTAGTGTGTGCATCAAATAATTATTTGCGCACTGCCACATGCATATTCATGTATTATCATTCATAGTAGCGATGCCATAGTTCACAATCTGATTGACTTCTGGCTGCCCATTTCCTGCAGTACAGCTTTTCTTCAAACGAAAAATCTTGTCACGTTTTAATCTTGAGAGATCATTATTTTGTGTGACCTCTAGAAAACAGTGATCAAGATTCTACCTTTTTTTGAAGCTTTTCAAACTGTTTGCCTTTGGACCATCTAGGGCCTAACTGATTACTCAATTAATCAAAACAACAAGCTACAGATACATCAACTAAGAAAATAATCGTTAGTTGCAGCCCAAGATGACTGTCTAGTCCAGGGGTGGGGAATTATTTAGACTCACATTGACTTTTGTCTGGGGTGCCAGATTATATATATTTAACAGTCCGTGTGGAAATATTTGTCTTATTTTTTTTATAAAAGCATCTGCTATATGTTCTTGTGTACCCTTTTTAGGAGCACTTTAGACCACATTGAATAACAAAACAGAATTGTATAGTTTTTTTTTATTTTTTTTATTGAATAAGGCACCCAGAATATACATGACTAACGGATGTGTGATATACAATATGAACTATGAACGATAAAACATTGACTATTTATGAGTATGTCGACGTCCTTCCTTTTTAACTTCCCAGACAGTGCATTGGGTAGGTTTGTCGTTGTTCTTGTTGTTCTGTTGTTGTGTGCCACATACTGTATGGGTTGACTTGTGGTTTTTTTGGCACCGTGGGTCGCTGCATGTAAAAGGCAACTTAACCATCAAAAGGTTGTCTCAGACTGACTTTTGACTACTTGCAAGTCATGTTGCCAGCATGTATGTTAAAAGTTTATATAACACTTTGGAAGCATCTGGAGGGCCGCATTCAAATGCCTGGCAGGCCAGATCTGGCCCCTGGGCCGCAGTTTGCCCACCCCTGGTCTAGTCTGTAGATCAATAGAGAGAGAATTTTTCTCCATGGAACAATTAATTAAAATGTCCTTATTGTTTCAAGATGTGTACTCCAGGTATGTTTGTCTGTATTGTGTTTTCCGGTGGGGACATGCTGGGTGGTCCTGACAGTGTCAAAAGCCCTCAGCGCACATTTCACTTAGCAACCGAGCCGGTGTGATTTCTGTGGAGAGAGTGTGACTACTAAAGCATTCCATTACTGGACAAAAGCAAACATGCTTTCATTTTAAACAACACCAAACCTAAAGAAAAAGGGTCCACAATGAGAAAATGGATTTCTTTTTCAAATCTGATCTCAGAAAAACAAGGTGTTGGTTGACTTCCTTTGGGAGAAAGGCAATAGGCAGAG
This sequence comes from Oostethus manadensis, assembly GCA_024372805.1. Lineage (NCBI taxonomy): Eukaryota > Metazoa > Chordata > Actinopteri > Syngnathiformes > Syngnathidae > Oostethus > Oostethus manadensis. Next base: position 119,930 of record QODF01000023.1, on the reverse strand, counting down.
GGAACATGTCTAATTTTAGCGAATAAGCCACAGTCATAAATAAATATGCTTGATAACATTGTTCAACTTTGATGGCGACATAAAGTAGCCAATCCTTATTTTGGAGCTTTCTGCAGCATTGAGTCAAAAAGATGCCCAGTCATGACAAGTTCTCCAAAGATCCTGACAACATCCTGTGTATCTCTTCTCTCTCCGTACTCCTGAAACACCCCCACACCGCACTCATGTGACACATGTTTAATTATGGACGGTCTCATTACGACAGCATGGGGAGGGAGATGTAGCAAAGCAGCAGACCAACAGTAACGAGTCTACAAAGCTCAGAGCCTGCCGTCGTACATCCTTGGCCCATCTGATTCTCCAGCAAATAGCACAAATCTATGATGAAATTAAAGTTTTTGTAGAGCGTCTTTACTTAACGGGAATTGCCTAATTGTAAACTAGGAGAATTAACCGAGTCTTGGTGGCTTGAGTCACACATGTTTCCACGGCAACCACTGGACCAACTGATCGCAAGCACAGAGGGAGACACTTAGCAATGCTGTTTATTCCCCATAATTCTCAGAAGTGATGATGAACTGGTAGTTGATTTCCAGCTGTCCTATTGGCCTTTCCATGTGCAAAAAAATGTGTATTACCTCGTAAATGCAATTATAAAACTGTGAAACTAACAGAAACTGTACAACTATAACCTCTAGGACAAGTTTGCGTGTGGGGGTATTGTGTGGGCGGTTGGGGGGTTACATGTTTGCGTGTGTGATGGAGAGGCCCCCATCAAACAGTGCCCATCGTAGTTTAGAGCAAAGTGTACATGTGACAGGTCTCCTCATTAAAATGCTGCTGCCACGTTAAGCACACAAATTATTTATCGCGTGGGGGGAATATCGGATTATCTTGCTATTCTCCCTCCCTTGTGCATGGCTTTAGGGTTCAGGTTCACAGGTGATCTCAGATTGACACTTGCCCCGCTGGGATGCAAGTGTCCCATCTCGATGCATAATGCACACAGGAATGTTCTAGCACAGTAAGCGTCTGTGAAGCTGTGAACAGCTGATGGGATCGACACGGTGTGAAGTTTAGTCTGATTAAAATGCATCTTCACTTTTTAAATCAAGAACATTTTGGGCCATACATAATACATTCCAATGCAACTATCTTAAGGTTTTAAATAACACACACATTATAACACACACATTTAATACTTTGCTGGACCTTCACATGCACAGGTGGGAATCATGAGCTTGACTCGTCGTATATTAGAAAATCATCTAAATGACAATAGCTGTGTAATTGAAGGTATGAAAACCTGAAAGAAATGAAATACAGGTATGTGAATACAAAAATACACTCAAAAATACACAGTCCAGTGAAAGGTACATTTTGGGATTGGGGGGAAAAACATATTCATCACTGAAAACATCACAGACTGACAGCTAGTAATTGAGCCTAAAGCTAAAGTCGAAGGCAAAGCAAATAGCCAGGCAGCAGTCCACTGTTAGCGTTTATGAGCAGTGAAAAGAGCAAACCTACTTTAACCGAGGTCTTCAGGATGCACACTGAAGGAAGTTTGGTGTAAATAAAGGAGGCTGCCTACATTTATTCATGTAGGCAGCTAGTCTCTTTAGCAACAGTCAAGAGACCTTCTCAACACACATACCACACGTCCAGCCTTTAATTAGGAGCACTGTGTGCCACATACTGTTTACTTGTAGTAACAAAATGAGGGTGTCATAAAAAATAACTAAACTAGCACATGAAAATTATGGAGTTCATGGCATCGGACGAGCAGACATTTCTAGAAGCTTTTTCCATAAAATGAATTGCAGTAGTAGTAAAGATGATTAATGATGATTAATCTAATAATAATGAATGATCCGTGAAACCTAAAAGATTCACAGTATGCTTTTTTGGAGGATTGGCCATGTGTACGTAGAATAAAAAGGGTGGTCTAGAGAATGACTTGCCTCTTGTTCTGATGCAAGCTCTGATAAGACTGTACCATGTGACGCAACAGTTAGCAGAAACGCCAAGGGCTGGGTATTTTTAGGAAACAGTCTTTGACCTCTCAAAACCACTTTTGTCACCAGTATACTCACAACAAATATTGGCCTTGGCTTTAAAGCAAGATAAAACACTTTGGGAAAAATAAACAATATGGGAAAAGATGCTCTCAATGAAAGATTGGCCCAGTTGATCCGATTTTGGATCAACATTTTCAATAAAAGTGACTGTTGTAATTATTACATTTGATTCAGCTCCAAAACCCTCCCCATCTCTCTTCAAATTCACTCGCAAAAAAATCCAGGTTTAAACCACAAAAGGCCTGTCACGATAATAGATACATCGATTATTCGAACGATAGAAAAACAAAGTTAATAATTTTGCTGGCCTCGATAAATTGACATGTGCATGCATGTGTTTGTTTTCTTCATCTCTTTTTACCACAGAAGCTGTATGGCAAGAGGGTTCAATCTGCATTTGTCTGAGCCCATTGGTGCTATATTGGAATGAACGGAGGGAGTGACCTCCTCGCATTCAACCTCGTTGTCCCAGTACGTGAAGGCAGGGTTACTAGTGAGTGGACACACAAGAGCGTAGGGCGCTATGATTTACGTGTTAACAAAATTGCAAAATTGGCCAATCAAAACGTTTACTGTTAAACGCAGAACCTCATGGAAATTGACAAAATGTGAAACAAATGCTGTCATCATGAGAAGAAAGCACGTTCGTGCGTGCTCAATCATAGTGGAATCTCATTACAAACACTAAACCGGGCCCTCCTGTATTAAACATGTTGAAATGACAATAAACAAAAACAAAAGTTGGCGGAACCTCCTCTTACGGAGTGTAAATGAAAGCTAGCCTCCTTATCATAGAATGTTGAAAATCAATAAAACTGATGGTTACGTTTCCAAATGTTGAGCTTAGATTGCCATGATTCAGGGTCCGATCAGGTACCGATCTTTTTAATAAAAAAATATTGTTACAAACATGAATTTGTGAAATTGAATATGGTTATTAAATCCCTCTTCAATGCATTAAAAATAATCCAACCAAAGCATTGCTGAATTACATGTTTTTATTACACAGCTTGAACAACAATATTGTCGTTTTTGTAACAAACCTCTGTGAGTCAGGTCCCTAATCAAAACAAAAGTCCATTCAATAAAATAAAAAAAATTGGAAAAACAATGGGTGTACAAAAGACTTTAAGCTATTGAGGGCATTGGTGTTCAGCATGCTGGTCAGAGCAAGCATTTAGAGTCAAGTGCGTAGAATAAGAAAACTATCCAACTATCCAAAAACTATCCAAACATCTTGTCAAAAGGGTGCTCTTTGTTGAAACGCAAATAAATGGCCAACTAAATTACTGTTGAATTACAGAATTATTATTCAGCCACCATTGCAATACTTTTAGGGTAGGACTAATCATTTGACATGATTAAAGATCAATTTGTGGTGTGATTTAGAACAACCAGCGATTAAAGTGGCACTTCCCGCCCCCAGCACAATGACAGAGGAGTCCGCACAGCAAGGGAAGTTAACCATTGTAGCCGCGAGCCATAATATCCAGCTTCCAACGTAAAAATTAACTTCACCACGATACACCATGGTACACCATGTTTGCAAGGTGGTGCTCTTCTTGTGTTCTTCTTTCGGGTGGTGGTAGTCGAGTGGCAACCAGCTTTGAGATGCATTTACTGCACCTGCTATATTGGAGTGTAGCCCAGAATTATGGCAACCGGATTGGTGCGATCTCGTGGCCGATGTTTTCCAATCTTCAAAATACAGCTGATCGGCAACCGATACCGATCCTGAAGATCAGATCGGGATATCCCTAATATGGCTACTGTAAAACCTACCTGTGTAATGTCTGAATATTCTCCAAGAAGACACTTAGACAAGTGAGGGGAGCGTTGTTGTATGGGCATACTACATATCTCAATCAACAGAAAATGCAATTGCAATTGTCCTGTCCCCTTGGCAGAAAAACACAGCTTCGCCTGCATCTCGAGGGAGGACAGGGATATTGGGGGTGCTCCAGGAGTACGGGATCGGTGGTCCGCTACTACGTGCCATTCGGTCCTTGTACAATCGAAGCAGGAGCCTGGTTCGTATTGCCAGGAGTAAGTCGAGCTTGTTTCCGGTGAACGTTGGCCTCCGCCAAGGCTGCCCTTCATCACCGATTCTGTTCATAATCTTCATTGACACAATTTCTAGGCGCAGTCAAGGCGTTGAGAGAGTACAGCTTGGTGACCTTAATATCTCATCTCTGCTATTTGACGACGATGTGGTCCTTATGGCCTCATCAGGCTGTGACCTTCAGCGTTAACTGGAGCAGTTTGCAGCTGAGTGTGAAGTTTCTGGGATGGGACTCACCACCTCCAAATCCGAGGCCATGGTTCTTAGTGTACCCTCTGGGTGGGGAGTGAGGTCTTGCTTCAGGTGGAGGAGTTCAAGTATCTCCGGGTCTTGTTCACGAGTGAGGGGCGGTTGGAGCGTGAGGTCGACAGACTGATCGATGCAGCGTCTGCAGTAATGCAGTCGCTGTACCGGACCGTCGTGGTAAAGAGACAGCTCATATTGAAGGCTCAGATCAATCTACGTTCCCACTCCCACCTATGGTCATGAGTTATGAGTCATGACCGAAAGAACGAGATTGCGGATACAAGCGGCGGAAATAAGTTTCCTCCGTAGGGTGGCTGGACTCACCCTAAGAGATAGGGTGAGGAGCTCGGCCATCCGGGAAGAGCTCAGAGTAGAGCCGCTGCTCCTTCACATCGACAGGAGCCAGTTGACGTGGCTCAGGCATCTAGTCCGGATGCCTCCCGGGCGCCTCCCTGGTGAGGTGTTTTGGGAATGCCCAGCCGGGAGAATGCCCCGGGGAAGACCTAGGACATGCTGGAGGGACTATGTCTCACAGCAGCCCTGGAACGCCTCGTCGTCCTCCCGGTGGAGCTGGAGGAGGTCGCCGGAGACCGAGAAGTCTGGACTTCCCTACTGAGACTGCTGCCCCCACATACCGGACCCGGATAAGCGGAAGAAAATGGAATGGAATGGAATAAACACACTGAAAGTACCAAAAATTGGTAGCGTTGAGGACCGGTATCCATTTCAAGGTACAGGGTATGGGTCCCATATTAGTTAAAAAAAAAAAAGCTACCCAGCCCAAGTCATTACTGCCCCCTAGTGACTAGAACACTATTTATCACTTGTATTTTAATATATTTTGACTAATAATAGACCATAGGCTACCACAAAAAAAGTGATCAGCTATTAAATCATTTAATATATTATTTCTATTTAGGAAGCAATAATCAAACCGCGATATTGTGAGGGACAACACTATAGCTCTTTATGCTAAAATACTTTTTGCCGTCTTCTTATATGAAGTTTAACTAAGAGTAGCTAAAGAATTAGTCATTAGAAAATGTTGCAATCTCACTCAACAGCATATTTTTGGAATCTCCAACGAGCTGAAATGAGGACCCAATCTACATCGTTATCAGCGCCCATCAACACCAACAGAAACCCAGTGGGGTTAATGAGTTCTAGGAGAAAGAGGAAATACTTGCACAACAGTGAGAAGTCGTGATTAATGACACTGTAAAACTGAGCTTTGTGGAGCACAGGCAACCTTAGCAATACACAGCATCACTGGGCCACAGTTATCTCACATCATTCATTCTCCTGAAGAAGGCAAACATTGTCAGAGCGGGTGATGGATGGCACTCTGATATATTGTCTACTTGATGATAAAGTACAAAGTTCCCATGAACCAACTCCATAAGAAAGACGTTGCTTCATTTAATGACTGCAAAAAAGTTACTTAGTCTGCTTTTTTTCACAATAATGAGTTATAAAAGGTAGATTGGCAGATCAGAATGTGAGTAGCCACCATAGTGTGCCCCCCTTGTCCTCGCCGCCTTGGCCCCACCCCACAGGGAAAAGCACAAAGCGTCTCTTGTGTGCCAGTACAGAGACCAGAGTGATCCTGCGTTATATCATGGTACTGTCCCACTGTCACACAGCACGCACACTGACAAGCACAGATCCATCCAGTCGAGGCTGACCTTCAGCAAGCCCCCAGGTCCTTGGCATGACGCACAAACAACACACTGTACGTGAAGAGCCACACATCCGCACAACATGTCTGTGAGCAAATGATACGTGGGGACAAAATATGAGATGTTACCACATTGTCTTTTCACACGATATCTGCCATCTTAAATGTAATCAGATATAATATGTCATGAATTAGTATGTACGCAATAATTTCCTCTTTAGTTAGAAATTAGCACTTATCTAGAGTGCTTCCTTTGACCTATCTAATTATACTTTTCAGAACTGCTCCTATTAAATCAACATTTGTTTGGGTCACCAAAATGCAGTCCTCCAAAAGAAAAAGATCTATTGTTGCCAACCAAAAAGAAAACCATCTGTAACTTACCTAGTAAAAATGACTGTTAATGTGCTCTGTTTCATGCATAATTTCATTTCATCCTTCAATGGTTCATCCATTCATATGGTGGTTTTAGGAGACGTGTGTTGCATTACATCCGATAAAAACATAACCCCACATTTCACAAAAAGAACCTTGTACTAACACTAACATGTGGTGCGATTGTCTGGAGCTGTTTTCATCCTTCAGGACCTGGAAAACTTGGTGTGATAAATGGAACAAATGGAAATGTCCAACCATCTTTTCGTGACTACAAGCTGAAACCAACTTGTGTTCTACAACAGGACAATGATCCAGCACACCAGCAAGTCCATCTCTGCATGGCTGAAGAAAAACAAAAATAAGACTTTGGAGTGGACTTGTTGAAGTCCTGACCTGAATCTTACTGAGATGCTGTGACATGACCATAAAAAAGCGCTTCATGCTTGAAAAACCTTCAATTTGGCTGAATTACTACAAGTCACCATGTAAGTTTGGATTTTTTTTCTCTTTTAACAGGAAAAACTTTCATTTAAAAACTGCATTTTGTGTTGAGTTGTTCATGGACCAATTTTTAAATGTGTTTGATGATCTGATACATTTAACTGTGACAAACATGCACAACAATAAGAAATCAGGAAAGGGGCAGACTCTTTTTCACACCACTGTTTATATAAATTCTTCATGACTGTACTTACCTCATAAGTACAGCTCATTGTTATGCTTTAACTGTGCACAACTCTACTGTTCTTCTTCCCCCAAATGTTCTCAACAATCATTTTAGGCCAAAACACACACACACACACACAGAATCCCACTGTACTCCACCCTCCTGACATCAAACAACAGACAGAACTTAATGACTCTCTGGTGAACATAGTGGAGCACATAGCAGGTAAAAAAAAGCAAGATAATTTTCAGATATGAACCCGAAGGCTGCTTGTCATCGCTTCCAAGTGTGAGCCAAAGTCTAAAACTTCAGGTCACGAGTCCAATCTTCTTTTTCTTTCGACTTATCCCTGCTTATCCCTTCAGGGGTCGCCACAGCAAATCAATTTTCTTCTGTTTGATTTGCATGTCCAATACAAACTATTAATGTTTCTTTGCTTTCCCCCCACAAACTTGCAGCTCAGCCTAATGTAGACATTTAAAAAGCACCATACAGTACTTGGTAGAAATACGATAGTGATCGTTATCAATAGGGATGAGCATTTGACCATGTTTACCTGATCAACAATGTGGAAGTTAATAATCAATCAATTGATGGTATAAATTATTATTTTTTTAATGAAATCAATCTGTAAATGAATCTCCTATTTCAATGACAGTGTTGTAAACAGCAGTATAATGCTGCCCCGAGGAAGGTCTGCATGGCTGCAACTCAAATTCCCGTTTATGACATAATGTTCTTCTTTAGGTCACAAACTACTTCAGACTGATTCAATAGCGCCTCTGCTGTTTGCAGCCAAGTCCTGCATTCCATTTTGGATTCAAGATGCGTTCAACAGTCGATATTAGACAATCTAAAGACAGTGCTTTTTAACCACAGTCTGCCCTCAAGTATCAGAATGTTACAAAACGTATTCTTGCATTGGACAACAGTGTTTAAACCAAGACTACAACCCATTAAATCACAGCATGCGCGCAAGTAAGTAAAAAACAGTGATGTGCGGTGAGGGGAGGCAGGTGAGGCAGATATGATAAATAATGACAAGATAAAATACATTTTCTCCTCTGACCTTTTATAAAATTATTTTCTTTATGATTCCATGCAGTATCATACTGCATAGCCAAACTCGAAAACTTCTCCAAACTGGCCTTTCAGACAAAACAGAAGGTGATCAGATTTTACAACAAAGTAACTTTTCCTGGATGGCATGCGCACATACACTGCCTGGCCAAAAAAAGTGGCCACCTGGATTTAACTAAGCAAATAGGTACGAGGTTGCTGCAGTTGGTCAGGTCTAGGTTCAGCAACACTATGTGCTCGAAGAATGAGGTCAGCTGACTACCTGAATATACTGAATGACCAGGTTATTCCATCTATGGATTTATTCTTCTCTGATGGCACGGGCATGTTCCAAGATGACAATGCCAGGATTCATCGAGCTCAAATTGTGAAAGAGTGTTTCAGGGAGCATGAGACATCATTTTCACACATGGAGTCCAGACCTTAAAACCAATGAGAATATTTGGGATGTGCTGGTGAAGGCTTTGCACAGCAGTCAGACTCTACCATCATCAATGGAAGATCTTTGCGAAAATTAATGCAACACCGGATGGAAAGAAATCTTGTGACATCGCAGAAGCTTATCGAAACAATGCCACAGCGAATGTGTGCTGTAATCAAAGCTAAAGGCGGTCCAACAAATAAAAGTGTATGACCTTTTTTTTGGTGGCAACTTTTTTTGGCCAGGTGTATGTCACAGACAAATATTGCAAAGTCTAAGACTACCAGTATTTTTTAGTTGATAAAAAATGAATAAATGGGACTAAAATGGGACTTAGAAGAACTTAATAAGAAACTTTTTAACCATGTAAATATAGGCAAAAAACATTTTTTTGTTATCCTCTTAATAAGCAACCTGTGTTAACATAAAAAACAGAGTCAGCCAATGAAACTCACGATATAAACTAAAATGTTTGAAAAACTAAAAAAATATAAATCAATCCTGAAAAGCTTTTTCGATACAAAAATGTGAACTTATTTTCCATCCTGTTTAAGGTCTGTGTCAGTTCAAGTCCACCGTGCTGAGCGAAGCATGCAGCGTAACTAGACAGTTGTCAAGCTTCTCTTACCTGTTTCCAAAGGAACTTATCCTCCTGGTTGAGCTGCCAGGTGGTGACCACGTGTATGATGGACAGCACGGCTCCACTTAACACGGCTGCCCTCATCCTCACAGGTAGGAGGGTGTAGATGATGTATATGAAAAACACAGACCACCAGATGCCCTCCGAAGCACTCCGGGGTGCCACCATGAGCACGCCAAACACTTGGACTGACAGCAAGACACCAATGACCAGGTAGCTGACCATCCACATGTAGTCCTGATGGAAGCCGTTCCGGTTGCACACTACCATAAGAGCCACGAAGAGCACCATTGCCAATGACAATGTGGAGGAATAGGCCACATCAGGGGGGGCGTGGACACAGTGGAAGGTCAGCATGATGCCGCACACAATCACGAGTACCCCCATCAGCATGGTCAAGGAGCTCTGGTTGAGCCTGAAAAAGTATCGCTGGTATAGGCGTTCCAGTTTGCGGGACTGGAACTTTTTCGATTGGAATACCTGCACCACTCTGAGCCAGCAGTCCGCAGCCGTCACCACCCCGGCACCGTTGGCACTGTTGTCTCCCATGTCACCACTTCCGCCATTACACCCGCCTTTCCTGCCCTTCAACTCCCCATCCTCAAAGTCCAAGTCCACCGATTTCAGCCCCACCCCTTCCCTGTGGTTGTGAGGCCCGCCCCTTTTGCCGTAGTGGTCCTCCTGCCATCCACAACGGGCTCCAAAGTTGCTCCCACCTCCCATGGCCCCCGGCACCCCTCCACGGTGGTGCTGATGGAGGGGGGCTCCAGAGGGGGGCTCCATAGCATCTGGGTCCCGCAGACAGCTCATGTAACGTGGGTTACACAGAGATGAGCCTCCCCTCCGTTTGGACTTCTTGCCATTGCGCTCCCCCCAAGCAGTCTTTCGGTCATCCACTCTGGCAACTAGGAAACCACTGAACCAGGACATTCTGTATGAACAGAGGCAAACTGGTCAAATAAAATATGTACAAAATGCAATCATTCTGACTTATTTCTGTATTTACCTGTTGGGGTTCTGGTACATGTACCCGCCCTTTCCTTTGCAGCCGGCTCACTCATTTATCCCCCTGGACAACGTTTTGAAGGACCGAGGGGTTTCTGGTAGCCACACCTTTGGGCCGCACACTGGGGGTGACCGGATGGAGTCAAATGTTTACCACAAAGCTCCAGACGTCTGCTCCAAAATCAGGGGTCAAAGTGTAAAGGTCTTTAAAGGGGCCGGTTTTTGCTGTCAGGCCTGTCTCCACCGGTTTTGCTGGCTCTAGATAAGAAAGACATATAGACAGAAAAAGTTGCTCAAACGCTGATGATCTAATAAAAAGTCCCCTTTTAAAATGGATATTTTAATAATGTTTAAACATAATGTTTATATATGTGTTTCTAGAGACTGTTTATGGCCACCAAACATCATTTTCCTGAAAAGTGCTCCTCTTATCTTTCTGACAGAAAATACAATACACGGTCACAAGACAACCCCCTTTTTTGGCCATGTACTGTATTTTGACTGTAATGCGATACTTCTTTTATTTTATTATCACACCCAATGTTGAAGGGTGACTATCAATAAATATCATAGTACAGTAGCACCTCTGTTAGCATCCACCCCGGCTAGTGTGATTTTTTGGTTAAAGTTGAATATTTACACCGCAATTTTGCCTCAGTTTGCATGCATTCTCCAGGTAGCGTACAATATGGTGCAGGTCTTGTTGGGTTATTAATAAACAGTGTGCATTCTTAATGTATTCTTAATAATATATTTTTGCATCAGAAAATGCCCTTCCCTGTTAGCGTCCCATTAGCTAGCGAACAAAAATGGCAACCGTAACCGGAAGTTATGCCACCCATCTCTGATGTCATCAGCGATTCAAAAATGTTAACACATAACACCACATTTTAAAGTTCTATAATTAATGTATTACATAGCTAAAACAATTTAAATGCATGTAACTGATGAATGAAGGGGATAGACGAACATTTAAGGTTATTTTTCCTTCATTCAACATTACTGTGCCCAAAGACACATTGTGGCAGCGGGACACCACACAGACACCACCTTTCTGTTTTAGGCATGATTTATTTCTTGAAATCACAAATGGTTGTCACCTTCTTTATCAAAATGCTGGCACTTTCAAATTTATTTGCCTCTATTTTGTATTGAGGTGAGAAACACTACTGAATTCAAGAAACTCATGTAAAAACAGGAAGGTGGTGGTTGATCTCGCTGTCAGGTTGTGTCTTTGGGGTCATGTCCCGTCCTCAATGACAACAAAAGTAACCTTAAATGTTCATTTATCCCTTTCATTCATCAGTTATATCTATTTATATGCATTACAAATAGTTTTTCTGCATGTAAAATGACTATTGTAAAACTACAAAAACGTCTTAACATGTTTGGCTTTCTGGAACATTTTAATTGGATTTACATTATTTCTTATGGAAAAAATGGATTCGGTTAGCATCCGTTTCAGTTGGAGTCAGACCTTCCGAAACAAACGAATAATGCTAACAAAGGTTCCAGAGTAGTCAAATAATATTCACCATGCAAAAGGCTACATTTGTGGACCTTGAAGCACATCCTTAAAATCACAAGAACTTCCAGTGTTCCACTACTACCCTGTGACTGAGAACAGGGTTTCTATCAATGTCACAGTGACCCAAGATCACTTTCTTTAATGCTTGAAAATGTTAGTGGATTTGTCAGAACGTCTCTTACATAGTATTTTTTTTAATGTTTATTAAAAGGTGTACATGTTTGCCATTAATGTTTACGACATTGGCTTAAAATGTGTCTGTTCTTCCCAAACTTGTAAATTGTACTGCAGTCTAGCATGCTTTGTGACCATTTCATGTACAATTTGTTATGTGGTATCTATTGTTTATGCTGCATATCTGTATAGACACAAGGGTTTATAGTTGTGGGACTCTATTATCATTGTATACAACATGAAATGTGTTACATAAACACGTGTGAGCTGACCACTCTGCTAACTATTTCAGTCAGGCATGCTTTCAGTTTCCCTCTAAATCAAAACTGTTACCATGTTTAGTCAATCCCTTTAAATATAAAGACCGCATGGGCCTACATGTGAACTTCTGATTTAGTGCTGTATGAATACCACCTTTGCCTTTTTTACCTTCTGCTTGAGAATTTCCCTCAATGAACCGCAGCTCCCCAGTGCCTGCAGCGCTAATGCAGCTACAAACCATGACACTACAACCACCAATGCTCAACTGTATGTAAGACAAGACTTGCTACTCACTTGTTGTACCAGCTATTAAGACAGTAATGGGTGCAGTATGTGTTGAGCAATTTTCAGTGGCTAGAACATCACATACATGAAAATGAATACCTTGCTATATAAGCTGTGCACTGACTAACATACATATATCCAGGTCTTAGTTCCATAGTATTGGGATTAAGAAGCTTTACTAATCAAAATGAAAAATCAAATTTATAGACAACACCCAGAAAATGCTTGACATTCTAAGCCTTATAATATATGCTTCACAATAATGAAAGGTGATTGATAGGAGAACAAAATCAGAGTCATGGTCTAACCTTTAGCCTGTTCGGCAGGCTACTGTGACAAACACGCTTTCAGTAAAGTGGCTAAGGGTGGTATACGGCTGTTTACGATCATACGTTAACTTGTGTTCATCTGGCTGCGTGTTTTCCCGGCCTGATTGTAACAAAGTTGACTGCTGAAAGCTACTGCTGTCGCAGCCACGCATGGCACTTCTATTTCAGACCGATATTTACTTAAGTACATGAAAGCTGAACGCTGTATTAGAATGCTACACATTTAATACTTCACTTTGGTGTATTTATAAGTTATGAAAATGAAGACAAATAAAAGCAAATATGCCTAAATAGCCAGGTGTCCCCTGACTCTCGCCTGAAGTCGGCGGAGATCGACTCCAGCTCACCAGTTACCCTAATTCGGACAAGCTGTATAGAAACAGATGGATGGGTGGAAATCTGTGAATAGGCAGGGCTGCGAATGATACAATAATTTAAAAGAAGCCACATATGCTCAACCACTGAGCGCTCGGTAGTGGATTACATCACCATCTCAGAATCTCGGTTTACCAGGTAGACAAACAGTCCCTCTGTATCTGTTTTTGCCGATTGGAAAATGTCACCAGCAAGTTGAGCCGTTTATGAGCAAAGCATTTACCATGCACAAAAGTGACCCAGGGATAGAGAAACCAGTATGTACACTCACATCCACACTGATTTAGAGTGCATTCTGTTCAATCTAGAGCTGTATTCCTAAAGTGCATTAGCAGATACAGTATAACATCTGTCTCAGACCTGGTTCCAGATGATCCTGCCAGGCCTGCAGACCTCCGTCCGCCTCACCGGGGAAGCATACTGTGTTGATGAAGCAAAAATAGCATTTCCTTCTAAATTTTGCCTGCATGCACCTTCTCTGGCACGTCCAAGCCCCCCTCCTCCTCCCTGTGAGCAGATCTTTCAGATTTAAGGAGATCCCCCCCCCCCCCCCACTCACACACGCTCCCCTCCTCCCTACCACTTACGCCGGCTTCGTCCCCTCTTCTCCCCTGCACAAGGTCGACCAGCGTGGTCCCTCTTGCGGCGCTGCTGCTGCAGCTGCTGGGGCGGCTCGTGTGTGTCGTGGAGGAGAAGGGCGTGCGTGCGTGCGTGCGTGTGTGTGACTATTCCTACAGGGGCCATTTTAACCGGACAGCCGCTACACGGACGCTAAAAGCCCCGGCAGAAAGAAAGTAATTCATCAAGACGTTGGGACGTTATCCTGGTGCTAAAACAATCACGCAATCAGCAGGGAAATGAAGAGTGCACTTGGGTTTTAATAAAACGCGGAAGGTCTGAAATGAAGAGGCGAGGACCACGCACAGGCCGTGTGTGCGGGACCGCATTCAAACAGCGTAGGCTTCGTTACGTAACAGCCCGGCCTATGTGACTACCATAGCCGGGACCATTGGGCCAGGGGACCGGTGGTCAGACGCAACCATTCTCCTTCTCCGACTGCACAACTGATTGTCGTCCTCGCTGCCATTTACGGACATGCGATTACTGCTGTGCATTCCTCAGCATCAGCCCGGTGATGCAATTCATTCTCGATCAAGCTGCACCGGAAGGCTTTACGTTGACGCATGTGTCACCAATAGCAGCTGTGATGCAGCAACAACATACGAGCAAACACACACACACACACACATGATGTATATATGTTGTTGTTAGCCTCCAATGACAGACTGGCACCGGCCATTCTTCTCCCTTCTCCCAGCAGCAGAATGGCGGCCTCTAGCAACAGACGCCAGCTATGTCATTCGCTCCGCTTTGAAGGAGAGCAACATCCTCGGAGAGAACATCTATCATACACGGCAGCCCTGAGGAGTGACGGTGCGGACTCACGGTGACCATCTCCTCATCCCGCCGGCCAACACGACCGCAGCGAACGAGCCGATTCCGTGGAGTCGTCGGTGTGAGCGTCCCGGGTGGAGGACCATTGGTGGGCTAGCTGTCCGAGGATGGCCCCGCTGAATTGGTCCCCCTGTGGCTCTCCTCCTGTAGTCTTCTAGCTCCACTCCAGTGCATCTCCTCCCCCTGACCCTCTCCGGCTCCAAGCACCGCTGTGAAAAAGCGGGAGCACAACAAATGTCACACTTCCTGGTGTTCCTTTCAAAATAAAACTCGCGCGACCAGCTGTGACAGAGGCGGTTACAGGCACGCGCACGGGGCGGCATTTGTTCGTGTCACGTGGGGGGCGGCACGAGCAGATCTGCAGTTTTCTCTTATCTCTCGTGTCGCTGTGTGGGGACTTTCTTCCTATTAACGCTCATGTCATTCATAATATTAACACGTTCCTGCCCGTTTTTCTGAATGGCGTGAAACGGCTATTAAAAATAGGTGGTTACAATAAACCATTTAGTCTTCTGGTCGTGCGTGACCTTTGTTTTGGTCACGCACGGACCTTTTGTTTTTGTTCCAAGTTTTGGGGGATCATGGGATATCTAGCTTTAGTGATTGTCGAGTGCCAAATAAATTCAGAGCTGGACGGGAAAAGGTCAAAGCCATCAGGTGCCCAGTTTGGGGGGGAAAGGCAAGAAGAAGAAGCGAAAGGAGCAAAGGATGAAGGTACACAACCATATGCTCTGTGTATGATTATGGAATCCATGTCATGAACGAAGGGCTATTATTGCTGGTAATAACTCTTACATTTGTTATGTATTTGCTATGATCCGTGCTATACTTATAAAACAATAATTCGGTCTTAACAAACACGAGATTTCATTTTATCGTAAGATTGGGATTTTCAACAAAACTGTTACAAGTTCAGGTATTTTTTTTCCATCATTTAGGTTAACGTTCGGCCCTATAATTAGCCAATGGAACCATTGCCATTTTGGGCAACTTGGACTGGTCGCCTGGACTGGTCCCAGCAAACGATTTTCACTTTATTCAAAAATAAATAATTGGGTCTAAGACGTGTTTTTCAACGTTTTTTTACCCAAGGCACACCACCAGCAGAAAATGTCAACATGAATCTCCATAGCTTATAGAAACAATATAAAGTCAATGCTACTGCTATTTAGCTTGTTACATGATTACTCTGCCGATCATTGACAGCACAGACACTCAGCAATGGCACATTATTGGCGGACTCATTTTCAAAAAATATTAATACACCAATTAGATAAAAGTGGATGATTTCCCACGGCACACCAGACACTACGCCACGGCCACAGTAGTGTGCCATGGCACAGTGGTTGAAAAACACTGACGTATTTGAAAACATTTTGAAAACATTTTTAACCAAAGTGAATTATTCTCTTTTTTTGGTCAGTCTAAAATGAGCAAATGATTTAAATGAGCGTCCTGTATTAACATGAAAAAAACTCCAAAGGTGTCAGTACCTCACCAGCCATGCACCTCACCGCATGGAAAATTGTTGTAAAAAAGGGAACTTCTGGTCTGGAACAGCAAGGAACTATTATAAAAGGAAAGCAGGGAAAATACCCGAGTTTATTTTAGAGAAAAAGGGAGGGCTGACTGATATGCCTTTCAGGCTTTTCTGTTCCTCAAAGTACAATCTACACCACAGCTATTTAATTACAGAATCCTGTCCATTCACGACATCAGACTGGCCTGAAAGTTCAGTTCAAAACGTGAGAGTGAATTTTTGCAGCAGATCCCTAAAACAGCATAGAGCAGTTTTTGCAGTAGGCCCTTAAACAGAGAAGTGTGCTCTTGTCGTCCTTTCTTGTTAAGCGTTATTTTCCAATATTTTACAATACTGTACTCGATACACTTGAGTTACATTTCTACAACTGCTTCTAAGCAAGCCATCCAACGGTGATTGGCTGCCTGTAAATTTGTCGCTCTTCATCAGTTGACTCCAAACCTCTACACTTCCAACGTCAATGGTAGAATTAATATTTATCTAATAACATGACAAAAACAAACATTTTCCAGAGTATGCTCCTTATAGGCTGTTAAGGCAGTTGCGCCGGCCATAATCACTGGTTTGCAGGTGGCAAACAAAACCTTTCTCAGGTTGCCCAAAATCTCCATACAATTTCTAGCTTTGGCTGGAAAAAATCTAAATGGAAATGTTGAATAGTAGAGAATAAAGAGGTCTACGGGACTTCTGCCAGCGCTCCTGATTCCAAAGGCCCTGTGTAGATTGCATTGACATGGCAACACAAGGAAGATGAAATCCGACCGGACAAAAAAATCTAACACACACATACGCCACTGGAAGCAGTACAGCCAAAAGGCAAACTACGAAAAGAAGATACGGTCGTCCCTCACAATGTAGCGCTTCGATTATTGTTCTCTCGCTTTTCAAAAAATGTCAAATCATACTTCACTTGAGGTCCTCACTTGCATCTTACACAAATTCACTTACTGCGGTCAGGTCTTACATTTGTAAATGTAAGTCAATACTTCTGATAGTGTATAGGCCAGCAGAGAAGGCTTTGCTGGCCCAGACTGCACACCTCTGCTCCTGCCATGTAGATTAGAAGATCCTTGTTAAAACCTGTTGCTGGTGATTTAAAGGGCAAAGCAAGGCAATTTTTTCCAAATGCATCTAATGTAGATTTTAAGAGAGTTTTAATGGAAATTATTAATTAGAAATTGGTTTTCTAAACAGCCCTTCATCGTGTTTTTACCAAGCAATTTTGATGAAAAGAAACCCTAGCAGACGAACTTGTATTGTCCGACGCACTCGGAATGATCGGGATCGCTCGACAATTTCCGATGCGTGACGTCAGATCTGCACACAGATGCGTACCATACAGGGCGCACAATCACACCGTGCTTTTATTGTGCTTGGTACTTTATTTTCACGGGGTTTTAATCAATTTTGCGAAAAAATGGTTGTTGTGGCCGCACGGTGGCTGAGTGGTTAGCACATTGGCCACACAGTCAGGAGATCTGGAAGACCTGGGTTCAAATCTCCGTTGGGCATCTCTGTGTGGAGTTTGCATGTTCTCCCCGTGCGTGTGTGGGTTTTCTCCGGGTACTCCGGTTTCCTCCCACATTCCAAAAACATGCATGTTAGGTTAATTGGTGACTCTAAATTGTCCATAGGTATGAGTGTGAATGTTTGTTTGTCTATATGTGCCCTGCGATTGACTGGCGACCAGTCCAGGGTGTACCCCGCCTCTCGCCCAAAGTCTGCTGGGATAGGCTCCAGCATCCCCGTGACCCTAATGAGGATAAGCGGTACAGAAAATGAAATGAATGAAATGGTTGTTGTGGAGCTCCAAACTGCACAAAAGGTACTCGCCACAATGCAAAAGAAAAGGATGGCGCGCCGTACTGTGCATTTCCTGCTGATCCAACGCATTTAAGAGCATCTGGCACAAATTCCTCCTCCTTTGCCATGACTGGAGAATAGTCAGAACAACACATTGAAATTGTCCCCAATGTTTGTGGAGCACACACAGCGCTCGTCACATTGACACTTAAAAAGAAAAATAAATAAAAGAAAAAATAAATAAATTGGTGAATGAATATGGCTTGGAATGAATAGAAAATCTGCAAGCTTTCAAAAAATGAGGCAGTAAAAACATGACTGGTAAAGATATCTTATAGATGTTAGCGTTTGTTTTGCTTGGCTACGACGGCTTACTGAATTATGTACATGTAGCGTATGCGTATGTAAACAAAAAAGATGGCAACTTGCCAGTCATTTCTCTATTTCTCCTCTATTTCTTCCTCCTCAACATCATCACTGGAAACGTCTTGATCCTCGTGTTCCTCGTGTACGACTGCTTCAAACATATAAGGTTGAACCACCAAATGCGACTTGCTCTGGCCAAAAACATCCTGGAAATCACTGCTTCCTTCATCACTCGCCTCCATGTTGACTACCTCGGCTGATTCTGAGTTGTAGCAGATATGACGCCATCGAGCCGCCCCGTAGCAGTCAACTAAGTAATTACCGTAAAGTTCCTGTGGGTGCGAATTCACATTTCTGAATTTTTCAAACGTGCATAAAAGTATATATAGGCTTGCTGTTACAACCACATTTTGTAGAATGATTTAAATGGACATACAGATCATACTGAAAAAAACATTAAAAAACCCTTTCTATGCCGTTTAATCCTTTGAAGTCCAGGGTAGGTTTTAAAAGTTTTACATACCTTGCTGTTTATTTTTATGTTTCATGGTAAAAACTTTTGCCTTGGTTGGTTTCTCTTTTTCAGTACAATCTTACATGTGCATTCAAAGCAGGCAAGGCTTTGCGAAACTACGATTTACTAACTATTTACACAACAAATAATGTGTCCCCCATTCCCAAAAAAATGTTTTTTTTGTCGACCTCAAGTAAGCATAACATTATTGAATTATGAGAGCTGTATAAGAATTCAAAAGCCATGGTGTGTTTCTCAAATCAGTTCGTAACCTCACAACAGTATTGGCTTACCCTTCCCCGTCTCCTTCTGCAACCCTCTAATGCTTTGATTGATTGTTGACAAGCTTTGTTCCATGAATAAGAAGGTGATGTCATATTTCATTGCCTGCTCACTTACACTTTCAAAGCGGGTGCCTTTCCTTTTGTCCCGCATGGAAGGTGCCTACAAATATTAATAATAATATTAATATTGTTCATATCATAAGTCTGGTTGATTTGACTATTTTACACAATTAAAAGACTCGTATGGAGATTGAAGTCTGTACTTTTGACACCAGTTGAATAGGAGCATGTGTTTGTGGCTGCATCATCATGCTGTTCCACTGTGTATGTATAGCATATGTACTGTATGTGCTGTGACACTATAATTAAATTTGAGTAAGGTCTGTTTATGCAATAATTTTCACAACAGAGATCTGAAACTCATTTTGCATTAAATTGCATCAAACAGATTAGCTCATATGAATATCAAATATAAAGAAACCATGTACATCACCCTATTGTTTCAATGCAACACAATTCTTTTGACGCGCAAATTACATTTAAAAGAAATCTGGACCAATGTCAGATAAATAATCGAATGTTTGATTGTGCAAACAATGACATGAACACAGGCTTACTTTTTAAGATGAATAAAACTGTATTGGTTTCCATCCAACCATCCATCCATTTTCTTCCGCTTATCCGAGGTCGGGTTGCGGGGGAAGCAACCTAAGCTGAGAGACATAGTCTCTCCAACGTGTCTTGGGTCTTCCCCGAGGCCTCTTACCAGTTGGACGTGCCCTGAACAAAAAGTGGAATAGAAAATGAATCAATATTTAATAAATATAATTAAATACTATGGTATACCACTCATCCATCCATCCATCTATCCATTTTCTTCCGCTTATCCGAGGTCGGGTCGCGGGGGCAGCAACCTAAGCAGGGAAGCCCAGAAGTTCCTCTCCCCGGCCACTTTTTCCAGCTCTTCCCAGCGGATGCCGAGGCGTTCCCAAGCCAGCTGAGAGACATAATCTTTCCAACGTGTCATGGGTCTTCCCCGAAGCCTCCTACCGGTTGAGCGTGCCCTGAACACCTCCCCAGGAAGGCGTTCGGGAGGCATCCTAACCAGATGCCCGATCCACCTCATCTGGCTCCTCTCAATGCGGAGGAGCAGCGGTTCTACTCCGAGTCTCTCCCGGATGACAGTGCTTCTCACCCTATCTCTAAGGGAGAGCCCAGCCACCTTGCGGAGAAAACTCATTTCGGCCGCTTGTACCCGCGATCTTGTCCTTTCGGTCACTACCCAAAGCTCATGACCATAGGTGAGGGTAGGAACGTAGATCGACCGGTAAATCGAGAGCTTTGCCTTTTGGCTCAGCTCTCTTTTCACCACGACAGATCGGTGCAGAGTCCGCATCACTGCAGACGCCGCACCAATCCGCCTGTCCATCTCGCGTTCCATCCTTCCATCACTCGTGAACAAGACCCCGAGGTACTTAAACTCCTCCACTTGAGGCAGGACCTCATCCCCGACCCGGAGATGGCACTCCACCCTTTCCCGGGCGAGAACCATGGACTCGGACTTGGAGGTGCTGATTCTCATCCCAGCCGCTTCACACTCAGCTGCGAACCGATCCAGTGAGAGTTGAAGGTCACTGCTCGATGAAGCCAACAGGACCACATCATCTGCAAAAAGCAGAGATCGAATCCTGCGGCCACCAAACTGAAACCCCTCAACGCCCTGGCTGCGCCTAGAAATTCTGTCCATGAAAGTAGTGAACAGAATCGGTGACAAAGGGCAGCCCTGGCGGAGTCCAACCCTCACTGGAAACGGGTCCGACTTATTGCCGGCAATGCGAACCAAACTCTGACACCGGTCATACAGGGAACGAACCGCCTGGATTAGGTGGTCCGATACCCCATATTCCCGGAGCACTCCCCACAGTATTCCCCGAGGAACACGGTCGAATGCCTTCTCCAAGTCCACAAAACACATGTAGACTGGTTGGGCAAACTCCCATGCACCCTCAAGGACCCTGCCGAGAGTATAGAGTTGGTCCACAGTTCCACGACCAGGACGAAAACCACACTGCTCCTCCTGAATCCGAGATTCGACTATCCGGCGGATCCTCCTCTCCAGAACCCCTGAATAGACCTTACCGGGAAGGCTGAGGAGTGTGATCCCACGATAGTTAGAACACACCCTCCGGTCCCCCTTCTTGAAAAGCGGGACCACCACCCCGGTCTGCCAGTCCAGGGGCACCGACCCCGACGTCCACGCAATGCTGCAGAGTCGTGTCAACCAAGACACGCCCACAGCATCCAGGGCCTTAAGGAACTCCGGGCGGATCTCATCCACCCCCGGGGCCTTGCCACCAAGGAGCTTTTTGACCACCTCGGTGACCTCAGCCCCAGAGATAGGCGAACCCGACTCAGAGTCCCCAGGCACTGCTTCCATGTTGGAAGGCGTGTCGGTGGGATTGAGGAGGTCTTCAAAGTATTCCCTCCACCGGTCCACAACATCTCGAGTCGAGTTCAGCAGCACACCGTCCCCACCATACACGGTGTTGACTGTGCACTGCTTCCCCCGCCGGAGACGGCGGATGGTGGTCCAGAATCTCTTTGAAGCCATCCGGAAGTCGTTTTCCATGGCCTCTCCGAACTCCTCCCATGTCCGGGTTTTTGCCTCAGCGACCGCCAGAGCTGCAGACCGCTTGGCCTTCCGGTACCTGTCAGCTGCCTCCAGAGTCCCATGGGCCAAGACGGCCTGATAGGACTCTTTCTTCAGCTTGACGGCATCCCTCACCACTGGTGTCCACCAACGGGTTCTGGGATTACCGCCACGACAGGCACCGACCACCTTACGGCCACAGCTCCGATCGGCCGCATCGACAATGGAGTCACGAAACATCGCCCACTCGGATTCAATGTCCGCTGCCTCCCTCGGAACATGGTCAAAGCTCTCCCGCAGGTGGGAGTTAAAACTCCTTCTGACAGGGGACTCTGCCAGGCGTTCCCAGCAGACCCTCACAATGCGTTTGGGTCTGCCAGGTCTGACCGGCATCCTCCCCCACCATCGGAACCAACTCACCACCAGGTGGTGATCAGTTGACAGCTCCGCCCCTCTCCTCACCCAAGTGTCCAAAACATGTGGTCGCAAGTCCGACGACACAACCACAAAGTCAATCATTGAACTGCGGCCCAGGGTGTCCTGGTGCCAAGTGCACATGTGGACACCCTTATGCTTGAACATGGTGTTCGTTATAGACAATCCGTGACGAGCACAGAAGTCCAATAACAAGACACCGCTCGGGTTAAGATCAGGGGGGCCTTTCCTCCCAATCACACCTCTCCAGGTCTCACTGTCGTTGCCAACATGAGCGTTAAAGTCACCCAGCAGAACAAGGGAATCCCCCGAGGGAGCACTCTCTAGTACTTTCTCTAAGGACTCCAAAAAGGGCGGGTATTCGGAACTGCTGTTTGGCGCATAAGCGCAAACAACAGTCAGGTCCCGTCCTCCCACCCGAAGGCATATGAAAACTACCCTCTCGTTTACTGGGTCAAACTCCAACGTGCAGGCTTGGAGCCGGGGGGCAACAAGAATTACCACCCTTGCTCGTCGCCTCTCATTGCCGGCCACACCAGAGTGGAATGAAGTCCAGCCCCTCTTGAGAGGACTGGTTCCAGAGCCCTTGCTGTGCGTTGAGGTGAGTCCGACTATATCTAGCCGGAATTTCTCCACCTCACGCACAAGCTCAGGCTCCTTCCCCGCCAGAGAGGTGACATTTCACGTACTGACAACAAGCTTCTGTAGCCGAGGATCGGACCGCCAAGGCCCTGCCTCCGGCCGCCACCCAGCTCTCTTTGCACTCGACCCCTTTGGCCCTTCCCATGAGTGGTGAGCTCATGGGAGGGGGGACCCACGTTACCTTTTCGGGGACCGGGCCCCATGGGTGCAGGTTCGGCCACCAGACGCTCGTCATCGTGCCCCGCCTCCGGGCGAGGGAAAACGAAGTCCATTGTTATTTTGCATCATTGGGATCTATTGAGCCACTCTTTGTCTGGTCCCTCCCCTAGGACCTGTTTGTCATGGGTGACCCTACCAGGGGCATGACAGCCCCCGACAACTTAGCTCCTAAGATCATTGGGACTTGCCTACTCCTCTACCACGATAAGGTGGTGACTCACGGAGGAGTATTGGTTTCTCTGAAAAAATAATTTCTAACACAGTAAGTATAAAACTAATTAGGCTAACTAATTCAAACTTTCAGAGCATATGAAATACCTTCTGGAGAAATGAACACATTTTGGTCTGTGAAGTAATCACGATCGGTTCGTGAGCATGATTATCATTATATTTCACATTTACTTTAGGGGCCGCACCATGGCTGGGTAGCATGTTGGCCTCACAGCCTGGAGATCAGGGTTTGAATCTTCGTGGGGCATCTCTGTGTAGAGTTTGCATGTTCCTCCCGTGCGTGCATGGGTTTTCTCCGGGTACTCCGGTTTCTTCCCACATTCCAAAAACATGCGTGTTAGATTAATTGGCGACACTAAATTGTCCATTAGAGTGTGAATGTGAGTGTGATTGTTTGTTTGTCTGCCTTGCGATTGACTGGCGACCAGTCCAGGGTGTACCCCGCCTCTCGCCCAAAGTCAGCTGGAATAGGCTCCAGCATACCCGCGACCCTAATTTGAATAAGCGGTATAGAAAATGGATGGATGGACATTTACTTTAATTGATCATGAATCTGTAGAGGGCCATTTGCTGATGGCGACACTAGATCGTGGATATGAGGTTTTGGACTTGAAAGAGAGTTATTTATAATTGTATTTGTGACTATATAAGACATTTTGTGAGGTAAAATGTGAGAGTATGGCAAAGCTTTGTATTGACATGATAAACTCTACAAAAGAGTAAAGAGAGAATCCGAGACCGAGGTTCTTAGCTTTCTGAAAATGTGGCCCACAAAAGAATTGTGTTGAAAAACCCTGAGCTACACTAACTCCCTTATCTTCAGACAGAAGCATTTTCATTTGCTGAAAAGTTTGGATGCCAACTACATACTATGAAAGGCTCCTAAACCTGTTTTGAACTAATTACAGTCATTTTAAAACCAGAGGGGAAATTCAATTTTCAGTCTGCTCTCTGTAATGGGTCCGTAATGGGTCATCATGTGACAAAGTGTAAAAATGATCAAGTTAAAAATGATGAAAATAACCAATGCCCTTATTGTGTAAGGATGTTGATCACTTCCTAAATTCATAAAGTTATATGTTTAAGTGTACCATTACATTTGGATACGACATAAAGACATTTAGATATTGAAGTTTAATTTGGGTTTGGACTCATTGAATTTAACTTCTTAATGTGAAGAACGATTTCCTTCAGACCCCTCTAAGTATGTCAAACTTTGTCTGGTATGACGCAGCTGTCCTCAGCCATGCGCGCCTTTGCTCACTGCTCTTATTCCCACATTTAGGAAAGCGGCACTCCCTCTAGTGGCGAAAATGGAGTCTGCAGTGAGCTATGTGATCCTGTGAACCTGTCTGTTTCTTCCAATGAGACAACATGGACTTACGTTTGATTTAAAGTTGTACTACCTGAACCATCCTGTAAATGCAATGAGAAAAGGGAAATGGAAAAGACAAAACAGGAAAATCAACGACAAAATGGAAAAAACTAAGACAGTACAAAATGACAAAACGGAAAAAGAACATGACTACAATTATATACTTTTGTATTATTGATTCTCTTTGTATTTCCACGTGTATTTCCTTTTAATTTTGGCACTCCTGTGACTCCATAGTGGAAATGAGGATTTTTTTGACTGAATAATAACAAAGTAAATCAATTAATTAAAAATATAATAAGATGGGCTGCACGGTGGTTGAGTGTGTAGCACATTGGCCTCACAGTCAGGAGGTTCGGGGTTCGAATCTCCGTTGGGCATCTCTTTGTGGAGTTTGCATGTTCTCCCCGTGCGTGCGTGAGTTTTCTCCGGTCTCCCACATTCCAAAAACATGCATGTTAGGTTAATTGGTGACTCTAAATTGTCCATCGGTATGAATGTGAGTGTGAATGCTTGTTTGTCTATATGTGCCCTGCGATTGACTGGCGACCAGTCCAGGGTGTACCCAGCCTCCCACCCTGCGTGTGTGGGTTTTCTCCGGGTACTCCGGTTTCCTCCCACATTCCAAAAACATGCACGTTAGCTTAATTAGTGACTCTAAATTGTACATCGGTGTGAGTGTGAATGGTTGTGTGTCTTTGTTTGTCTATATGTGCCCTGCGATTGACTGGTGACCAGTCTGGGGTGTACCCCGCCCCCCGCCCAAAGTCAGCTGGGATAGGCTCCAGCATACCCGCGACCCTAATGAGGATAAGCGGTATAGAAAATGAATGAATGAATGAATAATGAGATGGAAATGAAGCGTGTGCAACTTTGCAAATGGAAAAATTAGCAGCTAACATTGTAAAAGTTAGGCTGGTTAAAGAGCTCCACCCAAACAAATTAATTGCAATTGATTTGTCCAATCTCTCGTTTGTCTGTTAACACATGGCAGAGAAATAAAAATTGGTGGTCCGATTATGCAACAAAAGAGATTTAAATAATATTTAAAAAGTATCTTTTCTCTTTCTTAACTTTGTTAAAATTCAGTGATAATAGGAGTTAATAATCTTATGAATTATGTATATTACTACAAATACAGGGCTGGATTAATGCATAGGTGTGCATGGGTTGAGGCCTACAGTCCCACATATTGTGCAAGTCCCCCAACTATCCTTTGAAAAAAGTTACGCTTTTCAAAAGTTAACTACATTTATGTGTACGTAGCTATAAGTTCTTAACTTAATATCAATTTGTTGAGAGGGTCCTTCAGTGATTTGACTTTGCTCCTTCGGTGCACCTTGAAAAAGATTCCTGTGTGAATTGTATTGGTTCCGAGTGGGGTGATGCAACATGGAACTGGTTTGAAAGTTTTTTAAGTAACGGGTAGATGTAAACACTTATGTTGATTATAGTTTTGCTATTGTATTATTCGGGGTTTGTATAATGAATGTTATTAAATTGCTAATGATATGTTTGGTGTTTTCCACTAAATTGTATCATATGTATGTCATGTTCAAGGTTCAGACAGGGGTACAGCCCAACAACTAATGAACCCTCACCTTCACTGGATGTCTTTGTTTGCAGTGCGGCATGGTATTTAGTGTCTGTTTCATCATCTTGAGTAAAAAAGAAAAAAACGTACTATTCATTTAGCTGAAACAATTATCTCCATCCAGCCTACAAACCGCACGATGATGGCAATGGGTTAGATAGCCAGACACTTGAAAAGTGATATATAATTTAAAATCTGTAGCAGGCATTTTTTGCAGTAAAGCACTCCTGTTAAACAGAAGCTCTACGATCATGTGCAGCCTGTAATTTGATGACGGAAACATGCCTTTTCCCACTGCTGTGAGGGAACAATACGGTGGGTGGGAAGTGCAAAACACCTCAACAAACTGCGCGACACTTTTACATTTCAAAAAGTCAGGAGGTCTGGAAGATCTGGGTTCGAATCTCCATTGGGGATCTCTGTGTGGAGTTTGCATGTTCTTCGCGTGGGTACTCCCGTTTCCTCCCACATTCCAAAAGCATGCACGTTAGGTTAATTGGCGACTCTAAATTGTCCATAGGTATGAATGTGAGTGTGTGAATGGTTGTTTGTCTGCCCTGCGACTCACTGCCGACCAGTCGACCGACCAGCCCTTCCTATCTGGGATAGGCTTCGGCATAGGCCTGCGACCCTAATAAGGATAAGCGGCATCAAAAACAGATGGATGGGTGTGTGTGCATGTTATGTTGAAAAAACACCGTGATCTGTCATGTCAGACATAATGAATGTAGCAGGTAAATAAATAAACCAAATAGCACTGTACACCTGTTTACAACCTTTTTAACATTATTAGAGCCCTCTCGACATGACCTGACAAACATATAATAAACTTTATATATTTACACTCATGTATCCCAATATAGTTGACATAATAAGCCATACTGTGAATAAGACTTGTCCTCGTGTTTTGCTACAACGCAACAATTTAAACACAACAAAATACACGAATATTTGTAAAAAAGCAGTCCGGCGTCTACCCTGCGTCTCGCATGAAGTCAGCTGAGATAGGCTCCAGCATACCCCTGCGTCTGTCCGTGATGAGGGTAAGCGGCATAGAAAAAGAATGGATGGATGGAGAGCTGAAAAATATTGCCTGTCTGAACCCAATTCTAGCATTGGTATCCTTACACTCGATATTTGACTTGATCAGCCTATTTCCTCACCTGGCTCTCGAGCCGCACTTTGGACACCCTTTTTCTTAAAAAAAAAGAATCTCACTTAAAATCTCAAATAAGAAAATACTACCTACATGGCCAGGAATGTAAAACCATAGACGAGATTTATAGCAGGGTAGACGTTGCAAGGTGTTTGGTGTTCTCGGACAGCAAGTGAACACCCCCGGGGCGGCACACTTAGTACAGGCCTGTTCGCAGTGGGACGCTGGAGCTCCAGTCTCCAAGGCGCGTCACCATTCCTCCCTCTCTCCTCCGCTGCCGCTTCTCCTCTGCGGCTCTTGTGTCGATCGCCTCGCCTTTGTGTTGTGGCTCCACGCGGCGCCGTTTCATCGCGGACTTGGCCGCCTTTCGATGTGTCTGCTGCCGCCTGCTGCCGCCCGCTGCCGCCTCCGCTACCCCATGTCCGCGCGCATCTCGCCTCCAGCCCGCGCCCCCGCTTCGTGGTGCCCGTCTCAATGTCCACTCCGCCCGTAGACACACTCTCAGCCGCGGAGAGTGGTCCCCAGTCTCACTATTTCCAGGTATGTGTCCTTTTTTTCGGAGCGTTGAGGTAGATGAAGAATCAGCAGGCGGCGCGTTTCGGCAGCGAGCTGTTTAAAAAAAAGAAACCATTCGCCTGCGCAGAAATGATGCAGAATGTTTGAAAAGCAGTATTCTGAGGCTGTTTTATCATCATGCCCCTTCTACACACACCAATGCCACATCGGGGCCGTTGCTGCTTGTGTATTCTGTGTTTACTGGTGGCTTGGGGAGTGTTTAGAATCATCTGCTTCACCTGTAGCCTGAATCTACTGGGCCTGTAATATTCCAGCTCATTATTGTTTTATTTTGGTGCGGCCAGGCTGCTAACTGCATCACACAGGCTGCATCCTTCAGTAATATGGGATTGGAGGGAAAGCTGCAGTTCAAACACACAGCAGATCCTTCCCGCTAACCAAAAACTGTCTTTTTGCAAAAGGATTTCCACATGTTGTTGTTTGTTTGGAACATGTCCGGATTCTGGGGTGTCCAAACTTTTTACAGCAAGCCTAACATACAGAGAAATTGAAGGATCCGGTGGCCACTTTGATACATTCTGTTCATTAAAGATGATAAAACAATCCAATGTGGGTTAAAACATACTAGCTGAGGGCCTGCAAAAAAAAAATGGCCCCGGGCCTGCACTTTGGACACCCCTACGGTTTCCAATGCTACTTGGCTTGTACAATGTTTTCACACTTGCTTAATGTTAACGTCAACGTGACGTTTGTTCCTCAAACACACAGGGAGGGGGCTGCTGACCTACAGTAAACCTTTCTCGATATAGAAATATCAACATCCGTGCAAAATATGTGAGGTACTGTAATGTCAACCTGGCTTTAGACCAGAAGTATTTTTGGACACACTTCCTTTATCTGACTTAGTAGCTAACAGGTAGAACATCCACTGTCTGTCCTCAAGCTGAAGTAGGAGTGACAAAGACAAAATGAAGACTAACTAAACAATGCTAACAAAAGAGAAGAGGTGTCCTGGCTGATCCACCAGTATTATAGACCACTAAAGTACATTATCTTGGGCTGCCAGGGCACTGACAAAAACATGATTGTTATTGTTATAGTGTTATTTAAAAGTCATATTTACAGTAATCCCTTGTTTATTTCCAGACCCGACCAATCAAACAATTTCCCCAAAATAAAATTCCTGATTTATAAAGCAAATATTTTGGTAGTTATAGCATCAAAAACCTGTTTACGACATTCTAAATACGGGTTTTAACATTATTAGAGCCCCGTAGACATGAAATTACACCCCTATAGTCACCTTTACAGTAATATTATCTAGTATAGTACACATATTTTGAAAAAATAAGCAATTTTCGACATGGATAAGATTCATGATCGTGTGTGTTGCAATCAATGGGTTGTGGATGTGTGGAAAATCTGAAGTGATGTCAGGGGTTCATAGTTGAGTTTTATCTTAGAGTAAATTACGGCAGCAACAGTAGCCTGTGTTATTATCATAACTATTATAATGTTATTATTATTGTGCTGCTGTGAGATCATTCAATAAAAGTTCCGGCGTTCAAAACTGATGCTTGTATCGCCACCAAAGGCCTCATCAAGCATTACAATAATTTTACTGACACTTAGTAACCTGTGTAGAATAATACATAGTATCATAGTATTGAATGCCTTATACAGTGGAACTTTTGTTAGAGTAATTAGTTCCTTCCGGAAGGTCTGATTCTAATACTTTTTTCCCAATAATACGTTCTAGAAAAACAAAAAGTTTAACATGTTTTTTAAAAACTAGCTTTCATAGTTTTACCATTATAGTTTGACATGCAGAAAACTATTTAAAATCATATAAATACATATCAATGATGAATGAAATGAAACCGTAGTCTTCAATGAAGGTAAAAGCAACCTTAAATGTTCAATTATCCCTTTCATTCATTATTTATATGCAATTAGAATTTAATTTAGACATCCAAGTATAAAACAACATGTTTCGTGTTAACATTTTTGAGAGTCAACCGCTGATGACATCAAAGACGCACAATGTCACTTCAGTTCCGGGTTGCCATTTTGTTCTCTAGCTAACAAGGAAGGATGTTTTCTGATATAAAAAAACAGTACAGATGCATTCATGCAGTGTACTGATAACATGATAAGACAGGTGCCATATTATATTATAATATATTATAACGAGCAAATGCACCGAGGTAAAATTGTATTATGTATTATGTAATGTATTCCCATGTAATTACATGCATGTTCAAATTAAATACATTACTATTACCATTACCAAATTGTGGAGTACATTTTCAACATTAACCAAAAAATGTTAATCGGGGCAGTTGCTAACCAAAGTGCCACTGTATTTGTATTTTAGTTCACTTAGCCATTCATATGCTTGAAACTGCTTAAAATGTAACATTTGCATAAATATGCACATTTTTTGAGTAGTTATAGGCCATATTCAACCTTGAAGCATCATGATTTATGAATGAATACATTTTTGAAATGATAGAATGAAGCCTGGCCACACAGTCAGGAGATCTGGAAGACCTGGGTTCAAATCTCCGTTGGGCATCTCTGTGTGGAGTTTGCATGTTCTCCCCGTGCGTGTGTGGGTTTTCTCCGGGTACTCCGGTTTCCTCCCACATTCCAAAAACATGCATGTTAGGTTAATTGGTGACTCTAAATTGTCCATAGGTATGAATGTGAGTGTGAATGTTTGTTTGTCTATATGTGCCCTGTGATTGACTGGCGACCAGTCCAGGGTGTACCCCGCCTCTCGCTCAAAGTCTGCTGGGATAGGCTCCAGCATCCCCGTGACCCTAATGACGATAAGCGGTATAGAAAATGAATGAATGAATGAATAGAATGAAGCCGCAAAATTTGAACTGTGATGTGATGTGTCTATATAGGTATTCTTGTTTCCAGACACATCAGATGTTTGATGAATTAGCTGTATGGCAACATCAGCATGCTAATTTCTTTATATTTACATATTTATTTAGCACAAGCTTTAGTCCATAAGTCATAACCCAGTGCAGAGAAAATGTTTTGTTTAAAGATGCTATAGTGTCACAATACGCCATGAGTCCATATATGTGATATTGCCTAATTGATGTGTGTTTTTATGGGTTGCTTTTCCTTTGTCTTTAACATAGCTGCCCAGGAAGTTGCCTAAACGTAAGAGCCGCTTCAAACGCTCGGATGGCAGTACGTCCTCGGACACAACGTCAAGTTTTATCAAGCGGCAGGTACATACGTTTTTAGACAAGGTATAAATTGATGTATTTATTTGTGTTGTCTCAAGATGGAAGTCATCTGAGACTGGTTTTACATTTTCTGTACTGTTTTTATGAAAACAATAGTGTTGTTATTGGTATTGTTATTGTTATAAAGAAGGGATTAACCTTTGGACTACATTTTCTGCACTTGCACTTACATGGTGTCCCCTTAGTTGTAGTTTGCTCATTCGCTCAACAGAGGGCAACAACATGCGTATGCTTGACACAGTGTTACATGAACAATCCCAACAGAGGCTCCTTCTGTAATTAACGTTTTTGGGTCTAGCACATGTAAGAGACACAAATTTAGATTTGGTGCCCGCGCAGTTACATAGCATCCCTGCTCATGTGATGATGTGCTGTCATGTATATTTATTTGACGCAGGCTGGGTTAGAGGAGGGCTGTTAGCAGCTTCATGCATGTATTGTCCTCCTGGGCCGTGCTTCTCAACCGAATTGGCTGTTGGACCCACAATTACCTGTTAACGACGAAAATTTCCAACTCAAATGTCTTATATTTAATGAAAAGACAGCGCTGTTAGATTGAGATGGAGGCAACAATATATCTTCTATAAAGGTAAAAATAACCTTAAATGTTCATTTATTCCTTTCATTCAAAATTATATGTATTTAGATTTTTTCCAGTATGTAAAACTATAATTGTAAAACATTAGTAAGTTTGTCTTTCTGGAAGGAATTTAAATTGGATTTACACGTTTTTTTGGATTTATAAAATTAGATTTGGTTAGAGTTAGACCTTATGGGACTGATTAACAACACTAACCAAGGTTCCACTGTACAGTAGTGTCAAGTATACCAAATGATCTTATGATCTTTTCTACTGATCACCTCATCAGGTGGTAAATATTGAAAAACACTGTGCTTTGAAGAAACTTAAGCAGCACTCCATTTAACATTTTGTGTAACCTGGTGTTTGGATAAATTAATGTTTTTTTTTTTTTTTGCTCTGTACAAAGTCACAGCATCTGAGGTTATACTGTATATCCAGTCTCTTTCTGTATTTTGTTTTCAGCCGAACCCAAGCAGAAACGTTTGTGGTGAAACGAACTGCTTTAAATCATTTGAACATTCATACATGTTACACGTAATGTAGTTTCACATTTGAAAATGCATATATGTGGATAATCACATGCTAATGCTGGCTTTGTTGCTGTAATACTGTACCTTAAGTTACAATGCTTATGTTCTGGGGTGGGAAGCATTAGCACAAGTGGGCCAGCTGCAGGAAAAGGGAGAGAAAAAAGGCTGAGCAGACACCTTCTTCAGGAGGGAACATTAGTTATCCTGAGACAGGGGGCTTAATGACAACCTCCACATCCCTTGAAAATATTGCAGTGGTGTAAAATATTCATGATGCTCCTTTTGAAGACCTGCGGCGATGTGACGTGTGGGTTCATTGCTCACACCAGCGCCTCTTGGTCATTACCTTCTTTCCTGCACACAAGCATGCGGTGCCACTCATAGGTGATCAGACGAAACCTGTTTCATGCGGAGGCAGTCTATTTCCCCAAACAGAGCAGATAGTTTCTTGGCGGTGGTGGGGTGGGGTGTCCACGGAGGAGCAGTGGTGTATGACTCATTTCTGCAGCAGCGTATATGTAGGACTGAATGTTGGTGGGATTTGGATGTCTTTGCATGTGATGTTTTTGAACACAAGCAGTGTTTGTTGTTGGAATTGGGGGGAGGGGTTGTGGGTGTCTGTTTTGGCTCATGCAAGTGGGGATGGGGCTCGGTTTGGTCACCACATTAGTAAAAATGACTCCTGACACACGGTCTCCTCAACCTCCTTGCTGTAGCATTACCACCATTTTTGTCCTTTCATCTTGGAGCTTTTCAGCCTCCTGAACGATATATATTCCATTTTTGTACTCAATCTTTGTCTTGCGAATGAAACCATCTGGTCTTAACAGGAGCTCACAGTCTTAGCACGTTATTTGTTTTCAATTTTCACAGAAGCATTTTGTGTTTACCTTTCTTTGTTTTTATTGTGAGATATGAGAAGGAACATTTGTGCGGTTAAGTAACTCCCTGGCGGACGGCTCAATCGGGACCCCCTCCCAAAATAAACACGGTGAAATTACGATAAACACAGACAAAAGTTGGCGCATGTTTATGTTGGCACCCAGCTCGTCTTAGCCGTAAAGAAACATTATCACACACAGAACATCTTTCTGGCCTCCAAAATAAGAGCCTGTTTGACACATGCCTAACTGTAAACAAAATAAGCGTGTCATTAAAAATACTGTATCTCCCGTATGCAGTTGGAGTTGGATGGGTGACTACGTCTTCCTTAATCACAAGCATGGCATAACAGTTTGTTCAAGATTTTGTAGCCGTGTGTGCATCCCATTAGCCAAGCTACATCTATTTCAGGGCAAAGTGGTTGATTGATGTATCGCAGTTTTAAATAACGGACATTTTATTTATTATCCCAAAAATCACACACACAATGCTAGTAAAAATAATAGTAATATGTAAAAAATTGACTTCTAAAAAAATTAAAGAAAACAAAATTTGGGGAAAAATAAAACGGATTTCATATGGCCTCACAGGAATAAAAAATATGTAGGCTGATTACTTATCTACTTAGCATTGCTCATGTCAAACTTTGTCTAAAATGTCACCATGCAAAATACTGTACACATTTTTGACCAGGAATTGCTATAAATGATAAAGAATAGTACAGTTCAGTTTAACCACAAGCATCCCGAAGATTGGCAAACATGATGATCTTGTTGCACTTCGCGTTTCAGCTCAGCTTTGCCAGTCTGACTCTTTCCACTTTACAGTTACTGACCTGCTTTTTGAAGCATTTAATGGGTTGTGAGGACGTATTGTGTGTGGCAGAGGTCCATACACGCACCTACAAACATCAATAATAAAAGACCCTCGCAGTCGTTCAAAGCAGCTAGCAGCATCATTAAACAGCCCCCTGACACCTTTTCCCTGCACCCCCCACTTTGTTTATGCTCAGTCTTTGTCACACACCAAGTATGCAAGTCTTTTTTGTGTGTGTGTGTGTGTCTCTCTCTTTTTATTGGCTGGGCGACGATGATAGACACCCCACTCTCAAGACATTCCTTCATTCCTTCTCCTTGTGATAGCCTCACTTTATCCTGCTGAATAAATTGTTGAAACTTCTCTTGTCTTTCCAGCCGTCTGTCAGTCAGGCTCACTTTCTGAGCTTGTAAACATCCGTCTCTTCTCAATAAATCTGGTCCAAGGGCTCACCCTCCTTTTATTCTCCCAGTGCTTCTGTGGCGCTGGTGCAGTGTTGCTTTCCGGAACTTACAAGAGACACAAATCAGATCTTGTTATCTAACACAGACAAACACACACTAAGAAGAGAGGTAATCACTGAGTGATTCTCTTCAATGTTACGTGATGATGTACAGACATATACTCAGTGAAATGAGTTCATTGCATTCAAATTTGATTAGCAAAACAAATTTTAATTTAACTTAATTTAATTTTTAAATATTTGTGCAGCTTTTCCTTTGCAACTTTTCAGACTTGCGTACAGTATATGTTTTAAATGTCAGACAGAAAATCCTTGCTGTTCCAGGGCCATCAGCAAATAAAACCATGAGTAATTGATACACCCACAAAAATGTTTATTTTGGACATGCTCCCCCTCCTCTTGTTAGCGTGTCGTTGATGTTTGTAATTATTCGATTCAGCTCCAAACTCTCCCTGTCAGTCTTCAATATACCTCACACACTGTATTAAACACATTTTAAAGTATAAAAGGTTTAGGTACTCACCACTAACGGGTCATGAACAGGTGGAGTTGGAGTCCCGGTGTACAGTATATGTTGCATACGTTTCACATTCGTAGGCATCACATTTTACAATTCAAAATTCCCAGAGGTGGGAGTAAGTCACTCATGTACAAATCACAAGTAAGCACCAAGTCCTTACCTTCAAGTTGCAAGCAAGTCCGAGTCAATCTTTACGAGAACCAAGCAAGTCGAGTCACTGCTTTTCGTCTGCAAGTTGGGTCAAGTCATACATGTTTTAATTAGGCCAGATTTACAGATTCAAAGTTATCAACTTTTAGACTTTTTTTTATTACATATTTGGCAATAAACAAGTTGTAGGGTCAAACAGAGCTGACAGAGTTTAAAAAAACAAAAACAAAACAATAAATAGATGAAATAATATATAACACAATTAGCTGTCCTGATAATTTAAAATTTCGGGGTTAAAAGTGGTATTTTTGCGTCCCATTGTGTCATACGTGTCCGAGGGAAACTACAACATAGTTCTTCAGTGGGGAGGGAAACTTCACTCTGGCTTCAGACAAGCTTTTATTTATCACCCTTATTTGATCTGTTATCATGTAGCCTGGTCTGGCCTTAATCTTTGACTGTTTTTACACAGTCTTTGCCAATTTTGTGTGTGTATTTGTTAATGTGTGTGTTCTAATTAAAAAATAAAATATAAATAATCCTAGCCCCCATGAGCCTTTGTGTAAATTATGGGCAAAATTACCGGTAGACACCGGAACTGGCGTTTATTTACATTACAACTGTTGAACCGATCGCACAGTTACTCTTTTTGGCTCGATAACTACATAAAATTGTGGGAACACCAGCTGTCATGTCTTAAACGAGGCGACGTAACAATTCCATTGTCTACTAAAATTGAAAAAGTGGCCAAACATCACCTATAATAGCATTTTTAGCTACTTTCTTTGTGGCAGATGGCGAGGCCATGAACAATCTTAGAAGCTCCGAGGCGTGTTGTGTCATCTGGATGGTCATTGTCCATGAGGTTCTGTTTTTCTCGTTGTTTTTCTTTTATGTTTATTATTATTAGTACATATGTATGTATGCGTGCATATAAATATATATATATGTATATCAATATATACATATATGTACTGTATGTACTGCATGGATATGTGTATGTGCGTGGTGTGTGTATGTATATATGTATGTGCGTATATATATGTATATGTGTTTTTATTATTATTATTGTTATTATTGTATTTGTTTCATTCTTTTCTCATTTTGCTCTGTGACTGTTTTGGTTGTTGCTGATATTGTGGTTATCATAGTTGTTATTGTTTATAATATGGTTGAAATATGTTTGTGAGGTTCTTCTGCAGCCTTTCCTATATCCCCGACCCCATTCCCCACTCATCCCTCTTCAGGTCAGGTCCGGCATCGAAACGTGGCTCAACAAAATCCATAATAAACGCAGTCAAATGTCAAGGGAGACTTATTTGGATTATGAAGTTTCCCTTGGCAAAGCAATTTTGCTCAGCACTTAAAGGCAGTTTGACTCCCATTCAGTTATTATGATGCTGGACAAGACACAAACAAAAAAAAAGAAGAAGCTCCTAGGCATATCAATACCTTCATAGCGATAGGGTTGGTCGGGTTTTGTTGAAAGATGTTGAGAACTATCTTAGGTATCTTAAAGCAGATGTTGAGCCAATTATGCCAATAATCCGTGAAACAGAAAATTTAAAGGCAATTGAGCAGGTAGGTAACTTTATTTATGCTTATTTGTGTCGTGGTAGCACACAGTGGTGATCTATTAATGTTATTGCTTGATTAGATGCTACGAGAGCAGATGAGGAGTGAATCGCGCGGTGTGGCGCTTGTGTTTCTATTTCATGCTTTGACAAAGTCAGCAACGGTTTAAAAAGTGGTACTTTTGGAATAACTGATACCAGGGAGATGCACACATGAAATTTCTTACCCGTTCTTGTGACACTGATGTGAGGTCTCTGCAATACCCGGCATCTCTTGGCTGGTGGTTTGGAGTATCCCAACCGTAATGTAGGATGTTAGTACAACCACGAGCCGCACAACATGTCCCTGTGCTGCGCAAGGCCATTTTTGTACATTGTGGAGGATCAAGGAAAACACGCTTCTAACGTTTGTATGCTAAAACCGCCAACTCTAATAGAAAACAATAGCGCAGTGAAACCTCCGGTTGCTATACCGGAAGTTCCATCCATAACCCGTTTTACGTCAGCGGCATCAGAAATAAGGTGGATAACTGGACAACAAAACAGAGCAGTTGGACATAACCGGGTTAGCATAATCGCACCGCTACCCTCCAGTACCCCGCCCCTCCAGATACGACTCTCTGGTTCATAGCGGTCTCAAAGTTCATAGCGGTCTCAAAGCGTAACAAAGTTACAACTTTTGTTCCCATAAAGTTACATTTGTATTCTCGTAATAGGACATAAATAAACTTACAATTTTATTGTCGTCAATTTACGACTTAATTCTCAAAATCTTGATGATTTGAATGCTTTATTTAACAGGCATTCACAGCGACAGCTATAAACACATGGGACTTGTGTGACCCTTGACCTGGTCAAAGGTTAAATTACGCCTTTTTTCCCCAACTGATTTGAAAAGGCTGGACTGCTACGTGAGGAGAACAACTTCAGCGGTAACTGAGGCCCTCAACAGGAAGAGGATGAATAAAAAATACTTTTCTGTTATGTTTGAGACTTTTGACTGCCGTGTTACGGGCACGGTTTGGAAACCAGGTATATAAACAAACATTCACAAAATCTTTCTGTGTCTTCTTGCCGACTTATCCGTGTTGTTTTCTTCCAGAAGTGAGCGCATGCGTCAAATAAAGCTGCCAAAAGCCGACTTGTTAAAACGCAGTCATAGTTATATTTTCATTCATTCATTCATTCTATACCGCTTATCCTCATTAGGGTCACGGGGATCCTGGAGCCTATCCCAGCAGACTTTGGGCGAGAGGCAGGGTAGTTATATTTTGGATATTTGAAAAATACATCTAAGCGTTAAATCGAAAACAAGTCATTTCAAGTCAATTAGCTCAAGTCTGAGTTTAAGTCTCAAGTCTAGTACATCAAGTCAAAGTCGTGTCGAGTCTTTTTGGAACATTTTCCAAGCAAGACACAAGTCCTAAAAATTGCGACTCGAGTAGGGTCATGTGAACTGAGTCTCCCATCTCTGAAAATTCCTCATGTCCAAAAGAAGTAGGAAGAAGCAGAGCGTATTCCATCCTAATAATGATAAAAACAATACACCAATGTGTTACAACAAAGTTCAGGTTTGTTAATCAATATAAATAAATTGTATAGCACTCATAAAAATATATACAATGGTGTGAACAAGTGTTTGCCCCCTTCTTGATTTCTTTTTACACTTCTTAAATGCTAAATTGTTCACATCATCAAACAAATTTAAATATTAGTCATTGACAACACAACTGAACACACAATGCAGTTTTTAAATTAAACCTTTTATTATTAAAGCAGAAAGAAAATCCATATCGACATGGCCCTGTGTGAAGAAGTGATTGTCGTCCCCATTGAAACATAACTTGAGATTGGAAAAAAGGTTATAAAACCATTTCTAAAGCTTTGTGACATCAGCGAACCACAGTGAAAGCCATTATCCACGGTGCTTAACCTTTCCAGGAGTGGCCAACCAAACATAATAACCCTAAGATTGCAGCAATGACTAATCCAAGAGGTCACAAAAGACACCACAACAACATCCCAAGAACTGGAGGTCAGCGTTCATGACTCCACCATAAAAAAGGCACTGGGCAAAAATGACCTGCATGGCAGATTTCCAAGACAAAAACTCCTGCTGAACAAAAAGAACATTGATGCCTGTCTCAGTTTTGCCCTGAAATATTTTGATGATCCACATAACCTTATGGTCTGACGAGACAAAAGTTTTACTTTTCGCAAGGTCCATCCATCCATCCATTTTCTTCCGCTTATCCATGGTCGGGTCGCAGGGGCAGCAGCCTAAGCAGGAAAACCCAGACGTCCCTCTCCTGAGCCACTTCGTTTAGCTCTTCCTGGCAGATGCCGAAGCGTTTCCAGGCCAGCTGAAAGACATAGTCTCTCTAGCGTGTCCTGGGTCTTCCCCGAGGCCTCCTACCGGTTGGACGTGCCCTGAACACCTAACCCAGGGAGGCGTCCGGTTCTACTCTGAGTCTCTCCCGGATGACAGTGGTTCTCACCCTAACTCTAAGGAAGAGCCCAGCCACCCTGCAGAGAAAACTCATTTCGGCCGCTTGTACCCGCGATCTTGTCCTTTCAGTCCCTACCCAATGCTCCTGACCATAGGTTAGAATAGGAACATAGATCCACCGGTAAATTGAGAGCTTTGCCTTTCTGCTCAGCTCTCTCTTCACCACGACAGACCGGTGCAGAGTCCGCATCACTGCAGACGCCGCACCAATCCGCCTGTCCATCTCACGTTCCATCCTTCCCTCACTCGTGAACAAGACCCTGAGGTATTTAAACTCCTCCACTTGAGGCAGGACCTCATCCCCGACCCGGAAATGGGACTCCACCCTTTTCCGGGTGAGAACCATGGACTCAGATTTGGAGGTGCTGATTCACATCCCAGCCGCTTCACACTCAGCTGCGAACCAATCGAGTGAGAGTTCAAGGTCACTGCTCGATTAAGCCAGCAGGACCACATCATCTAAAAAGCAGAGACCGATTCCTGCGGCCACCAAACTGAAACCCCTCAACGCCCTGGCTGCGCCTAGAAATTCTGTCCATGAAAGTAATGAACAGAATCTGTGACAAAGGGCTCTCGCAGCCCAACTGTCACTGGAAACGCGTCCGACTTATTGCCGGCAATGCGAACCAAACTCTGACACCGGTCATGCAGAGAACAAACCACCTGGATTAGGTGGTTCGATACCCCGTATTCCAGGAGCACTTCCCGTGGTATTCCCCAATGAACACGGTCGAATGCCTTCTCTAAGTCCACAAAACACATGTAGACTGGTTGGGCAAACTCCCATGCACCCTCAAGAACCCTGCAGAGAGTATAAAGTTGGTCCACAGTTTCACGACCAGGACGAAAACCACACTGGTCCTCCTGAATCCGAGATTCGACTATCCGGCAGATCCTCCTCTCCAGAACCCCTGATGAGACCATACCAGGAAGGCCGAGGAGTGTGGTCCCACAATAGTTAGAACACACCCTCCGGTCCCCCTTCTTGAAAAGCGGGACCACCACCCCGGTCTACCAGTCCAGGGGCACCGACCCCGATGTCCATGCGATGCTGCAGAGTCCTGTCAACCAAGACACAATCACAGCATCTAGGGCCTTAAGGAGCTCCGGGCGGATCTCATCCACCCCCGGGGCCTTTCCACCAAGAAGCTTTTTGACCACCTCGGTAACCTCAGCCCCAGAGATAGGCGAACCCGCCTCAGAGTCCACAAAACTTCAAGACTTGGTCAAAGCTCTTCTGCAGGTGGGAGTTGAAACTCCTTCTGACAGGGGACTCTGTCTGACGTTCCCAGTAGACCCTCCCAAAGAATTTGGGTGTGCCAGGTCTGACCGCATCCTCCCCCACCATCGGAAGACCTGCTATAACAAATTGAACCATGAATTCTGCTGTTGTTGACCTCAAGCAGCAGAAAATTTGGGTTCTGCAGCAGGACAATGATCCAAAACACACCAGTGAGTCCACCTTTAAATGGCTCAATAAAAACAAAATGAAGAATTTGGAGTGGCCGAGTCAAAGTCCTGACCTGAAATCCTGAAATCTTTTGCATGACCTTAATCACATTGGTAAATCGGAAAATGAATTGACACAATTCTGCAAAGATGAGTAGGCCAAATTTCCACAACAGCACTGTAAGAGACTCATTGCAAGTTATCGCAAGTTAGGGCAATCACGTACACACAGGGCCTTGTAAGTTTGGATTTTTTGTCTCCCTTAATAGTACAAAAATCATTTATCAGTATCAGGTTAGCCACATGCAACTACGATGTCACAATCTTCTCCCTGGAAAAGAAACTAATGGCTCATACTGGTGGTGTGCCTTTATT
The DNA here is from genome assembly GCA_024372805.1 of Oostethus manadensis. Taxonomy (NCBI): domain Eukaryota; kingdom Metazoa; phylum Chordata; class Actinopteri; order Syngnathiformes; family Syngnathidae; genus Oostethus; species Oostethus manadensis. The sequence continues at coordinate 78,817 of QODF01000023.1, read as the reverse complement.
CATTTTGTGATTTTAATGTGATGCTTTTGGAAGCTACTTTTCTGAAAGTTTTGTTTGGTACAATCAGGCAGAATGTCTTGTGAGTTGGGTCTCTCATGGCAACCCAACTGATAACAATTTGCAGTGTGGGTGAGGTGTCACCAGAGTAGGTGTGGTGTGGCAAGGAGGCTGGCGAATTTGTGAGTTTCAGACAAGAAGAGACGAAGAGCAACCTAGTACACAACCTTGAAATGTCAGCAGCATTTTATTAGTTTTACTAGTATGAAAGTGGTGTGTGTGAGTGTCGATGGTGGTCGGAGGGTTTGATGGCACACATTGGCAGCCTCACTTTCCGTCAGTCTGCCCCAGGGCAGCTGTGGCTACCATCACCAAGTGTGATGTAAATAAATAATGATGACCTCAGTGTAAGCGCTTTGAGAGGCTTTGATAAAGCGCATAACAAGTGTAATTCATTATATTATTATTATTAAAAGAAAGTTACAATAGTGGCCCCACAGGGGTCCAGTATCATTTTAGAAGACCTTGAATGAGCTGGATAGGGCTACACTGCTGTGTAGTGTCTTGTTTACTTGTGTTATGGTAAAAGAGCAGGTCTCTTGCCAGTTATGGCAAGGTTTTTTTTCTTTCAGCAAAAACTTTATTCGCCGTCACCAACATGACCGCAGAAAACAATTACCAATAGTAGACGCAAACAGAACTCATTAGAGGTTTATGTAAGTATTTTCTTGTCGCCTTACTGTCTTTCTTTTTTACTTTAGTATTTTTTCTGCTGTGGCCTTTCCTCTGACAGAATCGGGACTTACACTATATATTGAAAGAGGGCTTTGACAAATACACGAAATGTGAAATGTGAAATGGATCTAAAACACCTTTTTGTCTTAAAAACATGTATTTTAATATAGCCATGGAGAAAGCTGTCAGTGGCCCAAATAGTCAAATGTTGTGGTTTATTTTCAGTACATTGCAGTAGCCAAACTGGGATGTGTCCTTAAACCGCTACCAGTGAAAAATGATAGTCTGCATATATTTTGCTAATGAGGAGAGTAAACAGGGGAATAAAGGATGTTTATGTGCTGCACTGTGGGGGATGATGGGATGGAATGGGGCCAAGCTGAAGAGAAGAGGAAGCATTTTCCTCGTTTGTGCTATATTTGGTCTATACCAGAGGATGGCGGGTGTGGGAGAGCGGCACATTGTGTTGTAGAGTCACATGTGAACGTGTTGCGGTGCACAGACCATTGCAATCTAACACAGCAGCACAAAACACAGCACATGCTGGATCTGGGGTTATCGTAGAAGCTGCTTTGCAAGTAAGAAAATGACTGCATAAAGATTCTTCTGTTCCCTCCAACTCTCCAACCAGGGGTCGGCTGATTCCTACACCAGTAGACCGTCGGATTCCGACCTGTCAGCAGAGGAGGACCGTGAGGCGTATCGGCGTGAAGCCGAGCGCCAGGCACAACTTCAGCTTGACAGGGCTAAGGTAAGTCATCCAGTGAGTCTCATGGTCACACTTTGTATAATGATATAATATGTAATAATGTATACACATCACTTTAAGAAAAAAAATGTTATATAATAATGACATACTGTATACTGATATAATTTGGATTTATTTTTACTTTTTATAGTGTCATCATTAAACAACGCTTAGGTGTGAGAGCACATTTTTGATTTCTGCTCAGTGCTTTACTGCAGGTTACATATAAATTAATGTCATAAGTTTTATAATATTATTTTTGTCGAATCTCAGATATTTCTTCTTTATCATTATTGGTACCTTTCTGTAGTGACATAAAATAGATTTGAAAATACACAGGTGGGGTTAATTCTTCATATGCTCAGTCAGCCAAAAAAAAGGATATTAGACTTATAAATAATTTTAAGTAAGCCTTGCTACTGCTACTCTAATCAACACCTCATTATTGTCCATCCAGCCATCTTCTATGCCGCTTATGCTCACTAGGGTCAAGCGGTATGTTAGAGCCTAACTCAGCTGACTTTGGGCAAAAGGCGGGGTACACCCTGGACTGGCTGCCAGTCAATCACTGGGCAACCTCATTGATGTACTGTATGTAAATGTAAATACATTAATTTAACCAACATTTTTTAATGAATTTTTAAAAATATTTCTTTTGTCTTTTTTGTGTGTACAGGTACACGTTGTTTTGTTTTAGGGTATGGCTAATTTCTTAACACTAGTCATGCTGAGAGTATTGTAAGTTTTATTTTTAAGTTTGACCCTTGATGACCAATTCACAATTTCTGAAGGGGATAGTGTATTTCAAAGCAGAAGGTCCTTGTCCTGGAACTATCGTGTGAATTCCAACGGCCCACTGTAATATTAGTGCAAGTGCATAAGTGCTTTTAAAACTCAATGCCATGTCCGGACCATGTTTACTAAAATATGTCTGTACTATACTCAGCTTGTGTTCATACTTTGTCAGTCCAAACCTGTAGCGTTTGCAGTAAAGACGAATGTGAGTTACTGCGGATCTCTGGATGAGGACTGTCCGGTCCAAGGAGCCGCAGTCAACTTTGATGCCAAAGACTTCTTGCACATCAAAGAAGTGAGTAAAGGCTCCTCTTTTAAGAAAGGCTCTCCTTTGGCTCTTTTTTAAGATAATGCATTTTTGGATGCTGGAAATGTTGTAAATTTAACAGAAGTACAACAATGACTGGTGGATTGGGCGTCTGGTGAAAGAGGGAGCAGACATCTCCTTCATCCCTAGCCCGCTAAGACTGGAGGCAATGAGACTCAAACAGGAGCAGAAACAGAGGTACAGTATTGTCTGTGTACTGAATCACAGGGGAAATAGTGCAGTAATCAAATAAACATAATAGAGTCAAATATAAAGCTATAAGCCTATTGCCTACTACATGATATACAGTATTGCTCAGTAAAAAAAAATCTTAATGAAACATTATGTTAGGTTAATTGGCGACTCTAAATTGTCCATTAGAGTGAGGATATGTGAGTGTGAATTGTTGTTTGTCTGCCCTGCAATTGGCTGGCGACCAGTCCAGGGTGTACCCCAGATCCCGCTCAAAGTCAGCTGGGATAGGCTCCAGCATACCCGCGAGGATAAGCGGTACAGAAATGGAACGTAACACCCTATATCGGTGGTTTTCAAACTGGGGGCTGGGCGTTACAACAGGGGGGGCGCGGGGTTACCACAAACAACACTTTTCATTATTACCATGATTTTTTGGGGCTGGGGTTGCTGAAAATCAGTTTATTTTCAAAGGGGGGCGCTGCAAAAAAGGTTTGCGAATTACTGCCCTATATGATAATCAAAGCCACTAGGCACATTAGGGATGAATGTCCAAAAGTAGTTTAGTAATATCTGTTGTATATAATATATTTATATATAATGTAATATGATAATAATATTGTGCTTTGTTGATGCAGGAAAACAGGGGGCAACTCCTCCAGTTTAGGAGATATGGTGACTGGGAGCTGGAGAACCACGCCACCATCAGCAGGGGAATGTAAGTACTACTCCTGTATCTACAGTATGTGAGACAGTAGTACCCAACCTTGTTTGACCCACAAACTAGCTTGTGTTCCCACAAACCTCTGGCAGGGGGGGGGGTTGGGGAGCACCCACCCAGGACAGCGTGAGGAACATGGTGGAATGCCTTTTCCAGGTCCACAAAGCACATGTAAACTGGTTGGGCAAACTCCCATGTCCCCTTGCTAGGGTGTAGATCTGTTTCAGTGTTCCGTGACCAGGACAAAAACTATATTGCACCTCCTGTAGCGGTAACAGTCATACTCTTCTATGCCAGTGAAGCTGAGTAGTGTGCTCCCCCTATAGTATGAACACACTTTCTGAAGTCCAGAGCCTTGAGGAATTCAGAGTGAAACTCATCCACCCCCGGAGTTTTGCCATTGAGGAGTTTTTTGACTACATCAGTTACCTCAGCCACGGTGATGGACCTGTTTGCTTTTCTGTCCTCAGTTGCTGCTTCCTCTATGGAAAGTATGTCAGTGGGATTGAGAAGGGCCTCAAAAGTATTTTCTTACACTGCTCGCTTATATCCTCAGTCTAGATCAGCAGGCCCCCATCCCTACTCTGAACAGTGTGGACTGGGCACTGCTCCCTTCTTCTGAGGCATCGAATGAATTTTCAGAACCTCTTTGAAGCAGTTCCAAAAATCCTTCTTCATGGCATCACCAAACTTCTCCCACGAAGCGGCGTGTCGCTTGGCCTGCCGGCAGCCACCAAACCAAACGGCTGCTTTAGCAATGGAAGTACCGCATATGGAACCTAAATTTCTCTTGGAGAATAATAAAGTATCTATCTAGCTATGTATCTATACAGTCCATTTAGACGTAATATCACAGTCCTTCCCAGGCATGCAGGGAAAGCTCTGCTGGAGTTGAGAGTTGATAACTCAACGCACAAAGACTCTGCCAGACTTTCCCAACACACCCTCACTAAACGTCTGGGTCCGCCAGGTCTGTCCGCCATCCTCCCCTGCCATTTAATCAAACTTATCACTGGGTGGTGATCAGTTGACAGCTGAGCCCCTTTCTTCACCCACGTGTCCAGAACATGCAGGCGCAGGTGTGATGCTCAACTGGAATGCTGGTAATGAACTAATGAGAGTTGTGTGTGGTAATGAACAATGTCGAGGTGCCTGGTGCACTTGTGGACATCCTTATGTTCGAACATGGTGTTAGTTACTGTTAGTTAAACTGTGGTTTAACTGTGGTTCATACTGATGTCAATAATATTACACCGGACAGGTTCAAATTGGGGAAGTGCTCTCAAATTGAGCAGAGGTGCTCTCCAGCACTCCTCTAATAGACTCCAGAATAGCAGGGTCCTCTGAGCTGCCGTTTGGCGCATATGCACAAACGACAAACATCTTTCCCCAACCCGAAGGTGTAAGAAATTACATTCTTGTTCACTACCTACGAGCCCCTCCCCGGTGAGGCCCGGTGTGAGGTGCAGTCTTTCATTTTGGTGTTTCTCCTAGGGTTTTCTGAATCACTCTTTGTCTGGCCTATCACCTAGGACCTCTTTGTCTTGGGAGACCCTACCAATGTACCCTGGAAAACATAGCTCCTAGGATCACTCAGCACTCAAACGCCTCCACCACGATAAGGTGGTAACTCACAGAGGAGTGGCCCAATATTGGCCCTTATTTGGAAAAATGATATGCATTTACATACAATTCAATGTAGTTATTTTTTATTTTATTTTTTTAAGTGTATTTTTTATCACTGTGCCTGAAAGCCCGCAGAATGGTAAAGGGTTGCGGCCCAGCGGTTGGGGAGAACTGGTGTGAGAGACTGTTGTATTTTTTAATATTATCTTCATCACTTAATTACCTTTTTATTTTTAAAAGCTAAACAGAAGCAAAAACAGGTAGGTTCACAAATTATTCCTGTTTTCATTCTCAGTCATTGTCTTTTTCTGCATTCCCTTGCTCATACTTTTTCCTCACATTTCTCCGGTGGTTTTCATCACTGTGATCCCTATGGTTTAACAGGAACATGTCCCACCATATGACGTGGTGCCCTCCATGAGACCGGTGGTCCTTGTGGGACCCTCACTGAAGGGCTATGAGGTTGGCCTCACCAAATTTTACTTTATTACATTCTGTCAGTTTGAATAAAAGTTGATTTCTTCCCTCCTTTACTTCCACGCAGGTGACAGATATGATGCAGAAAGCCCTTTTTGACTTCATGAAACACAGATTTGAGGGAAGGTCAGTGAACGTTGGAGACTAACATTTCTGTCCTTCTGAGTAAAATCTGGGCCAAACATTTGACTGCATGTTTTTCCTAACTTTGCAGAATCTCAATCACCCGCGTCACTGCCGACCTGTCCCTAGCCAAGAGATCAGTCCTCAATAAAAGGCCAATAATGGAGAGGTCCAACACTCGCTCCAGTTTGGGTAAAGGTTGCATTAAACAATTAGCGTGTGCTTATCAGTAGAAAAGGAACTGGACTTGCAAAATACCCAAAATGTATCTGGTCTGTGCAGCGGAGGTTCAAAGCGAGATCGAAAGGATATTTGAGCTAGCCAAAACCCTGCAGCTGGTAATTCTGGACGCGGACACCATCAACCATCCGGCTCAGCTCGCCAAAACTTCCCTCGCACCCATCGTTGTCTATGTTAAAGTCTCCTCACCTAAGGTACAATCTATGATAACTCACCTTTCTGCCACTTTGAGGACATCCTCTAATAACCTCTAATCTTTGGCTTTCTCTCAGGTGCTCCAGAGGCTGATCAAGTCCCGGGGGAAGTCTCAGAGCAAGCACCTGAATGTTCAGATGATGGCTGCAGACAAACTCTCTCAGTGCCCCCCTGTGAGTACCGTCTCAAACTTTAAAATACAACAATCACAGACATTGTCACTCCATGTGCTTATAGTCTAAACCATATTTAAGCATATATTCACAAAATGTAAAATAAAACATTCTCCATTACCAGTCACAATGACCAGTTGGAATTGATGTATAATTGTGACTAGTGAAGCCAAATGCTCAAGGCAGAACAAGACAAGTAAGACTTATGTAATTATTTTTTTACTTAAGACAGTGGTTTCCAAAGTCGCTTACCACTTCAGACTTGATTTGACTTGAAGCTACTCCTGCACTGCTTAAAAAACGCACCATTTTTCATTTTCATAAATTGAAATACAGTATTATGATTAATTGGTGAATTATTTTTATAGTAAGTAAGTCAGGTTCAAAAATGTGTATATTGCCAGATAAAATTTTGATAAAGGTTTTACATGAGCACTGATAAATAGATAAGATGTAAATTTCCTTTGGAGATGAATAAAGTATCTTCAGTATTTAACTTACATATCTTTTATTTTAGATGCATTTTGGGATCCTTCCGTTTGACTAGTTGAACTTGAGCTTCGCTTTGTCCACTTGCAAATGCTTGGATTTAAGTCTGCATATTGATTTCATACCAAATTAAAAGGGAAAGTTTGACAACGTGATAAAGCCGTATCAAAAGTACGATAATACACACAAGCAGCAATAAATTCTCATTTTTAGGGGAATCTCTACTTTCTCGTCCTGACACGCACATACATGGATGTGTTTTCAGTGCAGGGATTGTAACACCAATATAAGGGAAATCTTAAAAATGATCAAACTTACATATGTATTCATATAACTCACACAGAGCAAAGACAAACTCCATGCCGGGTCTCGTTCCGTCTTTTGCTATGACTCATTCATGTTTAGATTGTGTGCTGGCTATTTAAATATGTACTTTTACTCGTAGGATTTGTTTGATGTCATTTTGGATGAAAACCAGTTGGAGGATGCCTGTGAGCATTTGGCTGAATACATGGAAGTCTACTGGCGGGCCACTCACCTCCCAGGGAACACCCCCCTTAATCCCCTTTTAGAGCAGACTCTGATGACCCCACCCTCCGCCATCTCCAGCCTCCAGGTGAGCAGCAATCGTTGTTCTGAACAGTCCTTTTTGTAGAACATGTCATATGTTGTCCCTCATCGTGTTTATATGCACACAATATTTCTGTATTAATGAGACTAAGGTACATGTTAAAACCATGTAAAAACCTTTTTCTTTTTGCCAATTTAAAATCAAGATCATTTTCTGGTTATTAAAAATCCCAATTCAGATCTCAAACAAGTGCCTGCATCAACCCCAATATTAGGTCATGTGAAGATGTAAATCGGACCTCGGGGAAGACCCAGCACATGTTGGAGAGACTATATCGCTCAACTGGTCTGGGATAGCCTCTGAAGGAGCTGGACTGAAGTAGCTCACTTCATTGAGAAGGAAGATTAGGATTAGGCTGATGCCCCCTCAATTGGGTTGTATATAAGCAGAACAAGATGGATGGATAATATTTGGAATATAATGATTATCATATAAAATGGAATGCTCTTATTACTTGCGGATGCAAACACGACTTGTCTGAAAGAGAATATCATCCTAAACCGGAATATTGTGCGCATGTAAACCGTCTGTCTGCCAATTCTCACTCTTGTGTTTTGGATTTAATTGTCTCCGCTTGTGTGTCCTCCTACTCATCCATGCTTAACATTTTGTGAAAAACAGGAATTAATTGAATGACGGCTTTACCAACCCGGGTGAGTAGTGGGCTTTATTGAGCCCAAAACGGGGAAGACACAGTGTTATATCCGTGCATCGCATCCTCCCGCCTCTCCTTGAGTTGACAGACTCAGGTGAATCAACACAAAAGCTTTGATTTCACCGTAAAGACTGATACGTCGAGCCTAAAATGACCAAACTTTGGTGTGAAGCGTCGTTTGGCGGAATCTCCTCATTGTTTCTTCTTGTCTGTTCATTTCCAAGCATGCCGGCCTATACAGTGGCACATGACTCTATCAGGCATGTGTGTACTTCCTGTTGCATGATGTAAAAATTGAAAAAACACACAATACTGAATGTGTACACCAACACTTGATATCATATAGTCGCCCATTCTCCCTTCATGTGTTCCATTGACTGGTGTAACAATGTGTGTACCCACAGACAAAACTATGCAAACACCTCATTGAAAAGGACTCAGTGTAGTCAAACCAACCTAGGGCTTAACACTTTCAGTGTTTATTTGGCCACAATGCATGCTCTCTGGCCTAAGTTTAGATGCATTGAATTCATAGCACTCCATTTTGACTGCAAAATCCATTTGTGTGCATAGGACAGCGGTCCAAAATATTGTGGTCGAAATGGTATACCTAAAACTAAAAGTTAAAGGTTTACGCTATTGATATGTAACTCAGCCGATCGTCTCCCGGAAAGAAGGTGTTGTGGTGATGAGGAAGAACAAACTACGCTGATGCCACTCGTTGAATACAGAGAACTTTCTTAAATTATACAGAGAGTATCAGTACATCCTGTGAGAAGGCTAGGTCAGATTGGAAGCACTTCCGACAAGAGTTGTGTCCGCTGTCAAATTTATAGGTGTCACGATCCGGGTGTTGTGCGCGTGACAGTTTAGGTTTTATGTGGGGTTTCCTTGGTTGTGGTGGTTTCCTGTTTTCGTTGCTGGTTAGTTTTCCGTTGATTAGACACACCTGTTCCTCATTTGTCCTTCTTGCTATTTAAGTTCAGGTGTGTGCATCTTGTGTTTGTCGGGTCATTGTAATTTTGTCATTTTGCCATCGGATGTCGGGTGTGCTTCTTGTTCCTGTTTTTGTTCCTGCCCCGCATCTTTATCATTTAAAGACTCTTTTTCTGCACCTTACCTGCCTGACGTCCTGCTCGCTGCTTCCCCGGGGTTCTCGCTATGCCGCGCCGAGCTAACCGAGCGGCGGATCCTGACAATAGGGTTTGTAAACCATTTCGTTAGGTGAGCTCTTTCTTAGATGGTCAGGACATATGTTACTTTGATGCTGATTAACGGCTGTCACCTTTGTGGAATCATGGCTGCAACCCATCTACCCTCTTTTGGACTGTGGGCCTTTTCCCACATCTTTAATCTCCGGAGGACTCAAATCTGGTGCAGGTCTGGGGTGGAGGTCTGGTGTGACCCACTTCCCAGATGTCATTCAATGTGTGTTTGAAGTTTTCTTACCCCTAATTTACTATCCTGTCCAAAGTGATATACTATCATGGTCTACTGTTCAACTGCTGGTTAACTTTCATGAGTAGAGCCTCAAATACGTAGAACACATGGGGAGAAAACAACACATAAATATAGCATTCTACATGTTTTATTGGATACTACACCACATATACAAATACAGATAGCATGGTGGTATACGTCTATAACTTATGTACACTTACACACACGCACATGTGTGCAACACACATGCACACCCACAAAAGCAGTTGCAACCAACAATGTTTTTTTTTAATTTATTTTGTTGTTACGGGTGGGGCTGCCAACACTTTCAGCCTGCAAGCTTCTTTTAAAATGACCAAGTCTCAAAGATCAACCTAGACAATATGTAAATGTAGTACATTTATAACGTTAGTTTATACATACACACCTTTTCAGCCTGCAAGTTACAGTCATAATGATCTACCGTAAAACAGCAAAAGATACAGCCTTACCTGCCTCCCCTGACCCCATGTCACTGTTTTAGTGACATGCTGACAAACAGGAACTCACAGTAGGTATGTAAGTTGAGAGGAGAGATTTGATCAAGAAATGTGCAACTTCAGCAATGTTGTGGAATCATACAGAAAATTTATAACACAGTTCGGTGGACAAAGATTAATATTTATTTCATTATTGGTTTTGGTTCATTTGCTGAACTCCTGCAGGCAGCATTATTCTGTTCAATTCAACACCAGGAGTTCAGAACATTCAGAGAGCTTCTATCATATTAATAATATAGAACATCTATTAATTGATGGATGCATTTTCCACATAATTGATTAGGAAAATGTAGTCAGACGCAGAAAAGTAAGCAGGTCATGGTTTGGAAGGACTTTGTGGGCACTAAACCGTCTGCGTGTGCACAGCTGAGACACTAGCAATACTGTCACACACACACACGTAATGTGCAATGATGGATTGAAAATGCATGTTTTACATAATTGTACTTCTCGTCCGTCTTCAAATGGATGTTTGCATCCTTTTGTCACACTTTATTCTTTCAGTCTGTTTGCCAGAAAAGCCATCACAAACAGGAAGCGAGAGGCCACTGTGACTTGTCCTCTTCTCTTACTTTTGATCCTGCAGAACAAGAACCAGCCGCAGCCTAGTGAGGCAGTGGGCTTTGGTGTTGAAGAGGAGGAGGTAGGTGAGGAGGCCCTCTCCCCCTTGGAGCAGGACAGTCTCATGCCATCAGACGAAGCCAGCGACTCCCTGTCTCACGGCCAGAGGGGGAGCCCGTGTCACAGGGGGGGAGAAGAAGAGGAGGATGATGAGTACAACTCTCCGCGCCACGGCCATTTAGACAGGGGCGGGTACCCCGCCAACCGGGGGAACGTGGGCACCCACAACGCCAACAGCCACGAGTCACAGGACAGGCTGCTGCAGAGTGAAGCCCAGCAAGGTCACAACCTGAGAAACAACCGCCAGCGCAGCCGCCCTTGGCCTCGAGACACCTACTGATGATGTCCGGATCTATTTTTAGAGCATCACGAGGATTCTGACTGTCAACAGGGCTACGCAACTCAGCAATGAAACATCTTTCAGGCAAACTTGCGGTGCTTTGCCTCTCTATTGTAGGATGTCTCCATTTATACTGGCCTTAAGACAAAAACATCTTTAGGTAACGTTACTGTTGCATGTGTGACATTATTTCAACAATATTTGCACATTGATGCCAGAACAGGAAGTGAATGATCTTTACGGATAAACTAACGTAGGAATGTTTACCATTGGTGGGAGATACGAATGAATTTGCTCATAATGTAAATATTGAATCGCCACCTAGTTTGAGTTATTGTTCTTGATTTGTTTGGTTGTTTTCACTGCGATGTTTGCTGTTTGTTGAGATGCAGCCACCCACGTTTTCTTCACGGTAGATGCCATTGTGTGAACACGGTGCAGTAAATCATTCTCTTTCTGCTGTTGCACAATCACGCGCTGACACCTCTAAAGAAGCTAACGACGGGCACAGAGAATGTAAACACACAAAACATGGCAATGCTGGTTTAGTAGTATCTCATTTACCCATCTCCACTCATGGAGCACACGCTGCTTGGTGGCGGCCTCAGAGAATGTAAGCTTGCATGCCTTTGGGTATCACCACATTTGTAGCATATTCTTTGATTGTAGCACCTCCATCTATTCCAACCAATCATTGCACCCACTTTGTGTACTGAAGTATTTTTATTTATTTTTTTACACAGGCGACCCTCAGGTGTCCCATGTGGCAAACGAAGGATTCACAGCTGTAGCAATCACCAAATGACATGACCTCATTGTGTTTCTACGCCATCAGCCTCACACAGGGTCGTTACCAGCTGACTTTAGGAACTACTGGGTTATTGCTTCCATGCCGCACATGTATCTGGTGTATATTTTGAAGAGCAAACAAAAAAAAATCTGCATGATTGAGCGAGTTAAAACAAAAAAAAAAATACTATGCAAGTTCTGCATGCATTCCGATTTTTTTTCCTGTTGAGGATTTTTGTAATGCATCATTTCTGGTTCTGCCCATTGTCTTGCAGTGATAGTTATCGTCGGGCCGCTCTACTTCACCACTTTACCACTAACAGCACTCTCCCTACCAGCAGTTAAAAATGGATCTGGACACTCTTTGACGCACTTTGAAACTCACTGAAAATGCTCCCCTGATCAGATGTAATGATTGATGTCCTTCTGCACGTCTTAGTTCTACAATTCAACTATTTTCATTCTATTTTGCCAGAAAATGTTTTTTTTTCCAAGTGGACCAATTATTAAACAACTGATGAGGCAGTTGAAGTTGATTTCCAATTTATGAAGCACAATTTTTACAAGGTTATCATTTAGTTCCTATGTCTTATTCTGTATGCAATACAAAGCCTACCACTGAAAAATTAAAACGCCTTACACCATCTGGACTTCCTCGGTAGTGTGAGTCAAAAATTTAAAAAAATTAATGTTTTTTGGGGGATGGTTGCTTTATGATGCAATAACTGCACTAAATCTAACCCTGTATCCACCAGACAGCGTGCTAGCGTGACATATTACGCCTCCTCCCGCTCTTTACTACGAGGTGTACAAAGTTAGACATTTCCTGCCTGATGCTGTAAAGGATCCTTTCTATTTGAAAAATAGTTTACACGTTTAAGAAAATTATGACTTCAACAAAATAAACATGACATTTTATGTACTTGTAATGGCTTGTCTCCATTTTGTGCAAACCTGAATTTAAATTATAAATGTATTTTCAACCATGTATTTAATTACAATGTTATACCATAGTCTCCCTCCCTGACTCACCACCTTATCGTGGTGGAGGAGTTTGCGTGTCCCAATGATCCTAGGAGCTAAGTTGTCGGGGGCTGTCATGCCCCTGGTAGGGTCACCCATGACAAACAGGTCCTAGGGGCGGGACCAGATAAAGAGTGGCTCAATAGACCCCAATGATGCACAATAACAATGGACTTCGTTTTCCTTTGCCCGGATGCGGGTCACCGGGGCCCCCCTCTGGAGCCAGGCCCGGAGGCGGGGCAGGATGGCGAGCGTCTGGTGGCCGGGCCTGCACCCATGGGGCCCGGTCGGGTACAGCCCGAAAAGGTAACGTGGGTCCCCCCTCCCATGAGCTCACCACCCGTGGGAGGGGACGAAGGGGTCGGGTGCTAGAGCTGGGTGGCGGCCAGAGGCAGAGACCTTGGCAGTCCGATCCTTGGCTACAGAAGCTAGTTGTCAGTATGTGGAATGTCACCTCTGGCGGGGAAGGAGCCTGAGCTGGTGCGTGAGGTGGAGAAATTCCGGCTAGATATAGTCGGACTCGCCTCAACGCACAGCAAGGGCTCTGGAACCAGTCCTCTCGAGAGGGGCTGGACTTCATTCCACTCTGGTGTTGCCTGCAATAAGAGGCGACGAGCAGGGCTGGCAATTCTTGTTGCCCCCCGGCTCCAAGCCTGCACGTTGCGAGTTTAACCCAGTAAACAAGAGGGTAGTTTCCCTACGCCTTCGGGTGGGGGGACGGGCCCTGACTGTTGTTTGCGCATATGCGCCAAACAGCATTTCAGAATACCCGCCCTTTTAGGAGTCCTTAGAGGAAGTACTAGAGTGCTCCCTCGGGGGATTCCCTTGTTATGCTGGGTGACTGGGTAACGCCCATGTTGGCAACGACAGTGAGGAGGAACACCCCACCTGATCTTAACCCGAGCGATGTCTTGTTATTGGACTTTTGTGCTCGTCACGGATTGTCTATAACGAACAGCATGTTCAAGCAAAAGGGTGTCCACATGTGCACTTGGCAGCAAGACATCCTGGGTCGCAGTTCGATGATTGACTTTGTGGTTGTGTCGTCGGACTTGTGACCACATGTTTTGGACACTCGGGTGAGGAGAACCCAGACCCCGTTGGTGGACACCAGTGGTAAGGAATGCCGTCAAGCTGCATAAAGAGTCCTATCAAGCCGTCTTGGCCCATGGGACTCTGGAGGCAGCTGACAGGTACCGGAAGGCCAAGCGGTCTGCAGCCCTGGCGGTCGCTAAGTCAAAAACCCGGACATGGGAGGAGTTCGGAGAGGCCATGGAAAACAACTTCCGGATGGCTTCAAAGAGATTCTGGACCACCATCCGCTGTCTCGGGCGGGGGAAGCAGTGCACAGTCAACACCGTGTATGGTAGGGACGGTGTGCTGCTGAACTCGACTCGAGATGTTGTGGACCGGTGGAGGAAATACTTTGAAGACCTCCTCAATCCCACGGACACGCCTTCCAACATGGAAGCAGTGACTGGGGACTCTGAGTCGGGTTCGCCTATCTCTGGGGCTGAGGTTACCGAGGTGGTCAAAAAGCTTCTTGGTGGAAAGGCCCCGAGGGTGGATGAGATCCGCCCGGAGTTCCTTAAGGCCCTGGATGCTGTGGGCGTGTCTTGGTTGACACGACTCTGCAGCATTGCTTGGACGTCGGGGTCGGTGCCCCTGGACTGGCAGACCGGGGTGGTGGTCCCACTTTTCAAGAAGGGGGACCGGAGGGTGTGTTCTAACTATCGTGGGACCACACTCCTCGGCCTTCCTGGTATGGTCTCATCAGGGGTTCTGGAGAGGAGGATCCGCCAGATAGTCGAATCTCGGATTTAGGAGGAGCAGTGTGGTTTTCGTCCTGGTCGTGGAACTGTGGACCAACTCTATACTCTCGGCAGGGTCCTTGAAGGTGCATGGGAGTTTGCCCAACCAGTCTACATGTGTTTTGTGGACTTGGAGAAGGCATTCGACCGTGTTCCTCGGAAAATACTGTGGGGGTGCTCCGGGAATATGGAGTATCGGACCACTTAATCCAGGCGGTTCATTCCCTGTATGACCGGTGTCAGAGTTTGTTTTGCATTGCCGGCAATAAGTCGGACCTGTTTCCAGTGAGGGTTGGACTCCACCAGGGCTGCCCTTTGTCACCGATTCTGTTCACTACTTTCATGGACAGAATTTCTAGTCGCAGCCAGGGCGTTGAGGGGTTTCAGTTTGGTGTCCACAGGATTTGATCTCTGCTTTTTGCAGATGATGTGGTCCTGTTGGCTTCATCGAGCAGTGACCTTCAACTCTCACTGGATCGGTTTGCAGCTGAGTGTGAAGTGGCTGGGATGAGAATCAGCACCTCCAAGTCCGAGCCCATGGTTCTCGCCCGGGAAAGGGTGGAGTCCCATTTCCGGGTTGGGGATGAGGTCCTGCCTCAAGTGGACTAGTTTAAATACCTCGGGGACTCTGCACCGATCTGTCGTGGTGAAAAGAGAGCTGAGCCAAAAGGCAAAGCTCTCGATTTACCGGTCGATCTACGTTCCTACCCTCACCTATGGTCATGAGCTTTGAGTAGTGACCGAAAGGACAAGATCGCAGGTACAAGCGGCCGAAATGAGTTTTCTCCGCAGGGTGGCTGGGCTCTCCCTTAGAGATAGGATGAAAAGCACTGTCATCCGGGAGAGACTCGGAGTAGAACCGCTGCTCCTCCGCATTGAGAGGAGCCAGATGAGGTGGCTCGGGCATCTGGTTAGGATGCCTCCCGAACGCCTTCCTGGGGAGGTGTTCAGGGCACGCTTAACCGGTAGGAGGCTTCGGGGAAGACCCATGACACGTTGGAAAGATTATGTCTCTCAGCTGGCTAGGGAACGCCTCGGCATCCGCTGGGAAGAGCTGGAAAAAGTGGCCGGGGAGAGGGACTTCTGGGCTTCCCTGCTTAGGTTGCTGCCCCCCGCGACCCGACCTCGGATAAGCGGAAGAAAATGGATGGATTGATGGATGGATGGTATACCATAGTATTTAATTATATTTATTAAATATTGATTCATTTTCTATTCCACTTTTTTTTTCATTAGGGTTACAAGGGTGTGCTGGAGCCTATCCCAGCTGACTGTGGTACACCCAGGACAGGCCAAATCTGTTTGGAGTTTGCATGTTCTCCTCGTGCATGGGTTTCCTCCCATTTTCCAAAAACGTGCATATTAGGTTAATTGGTGACTCTAAAGTGTCCATAGGTATGAACGTGAGTGAATGATGATATGTGCCCTGCGATTGACTGGCGGCCAGTCGAGGGTGTGCCCTGCATTTTGTCCCAAAGTCAGCTGGAATTAGGCTTCAGCATACACCCGCCACCCTAGTGAAGATAAGCAGCATAGAAGAAATGGATGGATATATAACGCCAAAATTTTTCTTTATATTCAACCAAACTATTAGATAAAATTAATTTTCCGGTAGTCATAACTTTTTGTCATAATAAAATTTGATAACACTCACATGTTCCTATCCCATCAGAACTCATTATAAAATTCCATTCCATTCCATTTTCCTCCAGTTATCCTGGTCCTGGTCGCGGAAGAAGCAGTCCGGACTTCTCGGTCTTCTGCAACCTTTTCCAGCTCCACCGGGAGGACACCGAGGCGTTCCTATGCCAGCTGTGAGACATAGTCCCTCCAGTGTGTCCTAGGTCTTCCCTGCGGCCTTCTCCGGCTGGGCATGCCCAAAACACCTCACCAGGGAGGCATCCGGACTAGATGCCCGAGCCACCTCAACTGGCTCCTCTCGAAGTGTAGGAGCAGCGGCTCTACTCTGAGCTCATGACCCATAACTTATGACCATAGGTGAGGGTGGGTACATTGATCGATCTGTAAACAGAGGACTTTGCCTTCCGGCTCAGCTCTTTGTCTTCACGACGACGGTCCGGTACAGTGACCGCATTACTGCAGATGCTGCACCGATCCGTCTGTCGGCCTCACACTCCAACCGTCCCTCACTCGTGAACAAGACCCCGAGATATTTGAACTCCTCCACCTGTGGAAAGACCTCACTCCCAACCCGGAGGGTACAGTCCTCCTGTTTCCGACTGAGAACCATGGCCTCGGAATTGGAGGTGCAGAGTCTCATTCCGGAAGCTTCACACTCAGCTGCAAACTGTTCCAGTAAACGCTGAAGATCACAGCCTGTTGAGGCCATAAGGACCACATCGTCTGCAAATAGCAGAGACGAGAACCTAAGGTCACCAAGCTGGATTTCCTCAACACCTTGACTGCGCATAGAAATTCTGTCCATGAAGATTATGAACAGAATTGGTGACAAAGGGCAGCCTTGGCGGAGGCCAACGTTCACCGGAAACAAGCTTGACTTACTGCTGGCAATGCGAACCAGGCTCCTGCTTCGATTGTACGAGGACCGAATGGCACGTAGTAGCGGACCACCAATCCCGTACTCTCGGAGCACCCCCCCAGAGGACACGGTCGAATCCTTTTCTAAGTCCACAAAGCACATGTAGACCGGTTGGGCAAACTCCCACATACCCTCCAGTACCCTTGCAAGGGTGTAGAGCTGGTCCAATGTTCCGCGACCGTGACGAAAACCACATTGCAACTCCTGTAACCGAGGTTCGACTAACGGTCGTACCCTTCTCTCCAGCACCCTGGAGTAGACTTTCCCGTGGAGGCTGAGGAGTGTGATCCCATATAGTTGGAACAAACCCTCCCGTTACCCTATTTTAAAAATGGGAATCACCAACCCGGTCTGCCAGTCCAGAGGTACTGTTCCCAACTTCCATGCGATGTTGAAGAGGCGTGTCAACCAAGACAGTCCTCCAACATTCAGAGCTTTGAGGAATTCAGGGCGAAACTCAAAACAGTGTGTGTGAACAGTGTGAACGGGGGACCGCTTTCCCCTTTCTGATGTGTTGGACGGTTTGTCAGAACCTCTACGAGGCCGACCAAAAGTCGTGCCACGACTGGCACCGACCACCTTGCGGCCGCAAATACGACTGGCTGCCTCAGCAATGGAGGCACGGAATATGGCCATTCGGACCCAATATCCCGGTCCTCCCCCGGGAAGCAGGCGAAGCTCTGCCGGAGATGAGAGTTGAAGACTCGACAAACGGGAGACTCTGCCGGACGTTCCCAGCACACCCTCACTACGCATTTGGGTCTACCAGGTCTGTCCGGCATCCTCCCCCGCCGTCTAATCTAACTCATCACCAGGTGGTGATCAGTTGACAGCTCAGCCCCTCTCTTCACCCGCGAGTCCAGAACATGTGGACGCAGGTCTGATGATACGACCACAAAGTCGATCATAGACCTGCGACGTAGGGTGTTCTGGTGCCAAGTGCACTTATGGACATCCTTATGTTCTAACATGGTGTTGGTTATGGACAAACTGTGGTTCGCACAGAAGTCCAGCAACAACACACTACACGGGTTCAGATCAGGGAGGCCGTTCCTCCCAACCATGCCCCTCCGAGTCACATTGTCATTGCCCACATGGGCGTTGACGACTCCCAGCAGAACTATGGAGACACCAGCTGGTGTGCTCTCCAGAACCCCTCTGACTCCAAGAAGGCTGGGTACTCTCTAATTACATGGATGGATGACATTGTATTTCATTATATTAGACAACCCAAACACTGACTGAACAAATAACATCCTCTTGTTCTTATCCC
Organism: Oostethus manadensis; assembly: GCA_024372805.1. Lineage (NCBI taxonomy): Eukaryota > Metazoa > Chordata > Actinopteri > Syngnathiformes > Syngnathidae > Oostethus > Oostethus manadensis. The sequence continues at coordinate 60,317 of QODF01000023.1, read as the reverse complement.
ATCAGAACTCAGTGAGATCTCCTAATTGCTTAATTCATTTAATTGCGTTCACCACTATGGGGAATTTTGCTCTTTAAACAAAAGGATTTCAGATAACAAAACGATAATTCTTGTAATTTTGTATGATATACCATACAAATTTTTGTCACTGACAAAAGACATACAAGTACTTAGTCTTTTCTTACAAATGTTTATATTTAAAGGGTTGCAACAGAATTTAGTGAGAAGATGCATTTAAAGACGAAAACAGCCAGGATTCCTGTAAAGAAATCCATAATGAGGAGATGGTAAGAACCAACCTTCTGCCTAAATCCTGGCTTACATCCAAAAAGTTTATTTTTTCCCCCCCTTACATGGCATGGGAACCTTTTTCAATTTTACATATTTTCACTTTAGCACTGGGATGATTGCTGCACGTTGCTACACAGCCTAGACTAAAATACAAATCCAGACTGACGGAATGGGAAATCAGTTATACCGGGAAATGCTTAAGTAAAATTGTGGACTTTCGAGATGTAGAGAAACATTAAAAAAAAAAAAAACACCTTCAGGTAAGTCCTTTGTTGTAGGTGGGTTAAATTGTTAGGCAAATATGGTCTCCTCTCGTCTCTTCTTGGTCAAGATCGTTCCAGGTTTGTGCTGAGCGTCCGGGTGGTTTGCCAACTCTGGCGGGCAGGTGGACACGGGGCTCTCCAGGATGGCCTGCTTCAAGTCGTAGAACACAGCCGAGTCCTCCTTGGTGAGGAAGGTCATGGCCACACCACTCTTACCAGCACGACCCGTACGACCGATACGATGGATGTAATCTGGTTGGGAAGGGAGGGTGGGGTGATTGGTGGGATTTTACTCCAGTGGTGCAACAAGACAAGAAAAATACTTCTCAAATAGTAAACTAAACTAGAATGATACCTAAAAAAACATCCACCATTGACAGCATTGTGTGTCCTTCTTTTAGTTACTTTCTAGTTAATGGAAGATGATTTGTAATGTTACCAAATAGACTTTTCCCATGTGTTTATAGACACATTTTTCTGCATTAAGAGCAATACTGACTGCCCAGTTAATATAATTGCTAATAAATAACAGTTTTTCATATATACTTGGTGGAGGGCACAAAAGACGAAAGATGGACATTTTTTAAAAAGCCACTTACCTTCGATATTCTTGGCCATGTCGTAGTTGATGACCATGGACACATCTTGGATATCGATACCTCGACCAGCCACGTCTGTGGCCACCAAAATGTCTTTGGCTCCGGCCTTGAGGTTTGAGAGTGCAAACTCTCTCTGCTCTTGACCTTTGCCACCGTGCAGAGTGCAAGCGTTATACTGTGAGGACAGATTATAATTTGTTAATGGCTACAAATTGCAACATGAGCATTTCATGTGTGTGAAGTTAGATATAGTAGAGAGAGTTATTAAATAGTAAACTACAATGACTTACGCCCATCTTCTCCAGAGACTTAGCCAGCACATCGCAGCCCTTCTTCTGGTTGACAAAAATGATGATGGGCGGCTCAAAACCATGCGCCAACACCTCCAGCAGCTTCTTCCTACACCACACAAATTACATCTGTGGTGTCAAGTGTTGGAGAAATCGCCAAACAGCAAAAAGGAAGCCAGATGTTGTCAGCACAAGCCTCACCTCTTCTCTCCCTTGAACATGAGCAGCACCTTCTGTTCGACTCTCTCGTGAGGTTTGCCCGCAGAACCGATGTACACCACGGCGGGACGTCTCAGGTAGCTCCTGGCCAGCCTCTCCACAGCTGGAGGCATGGTGGCTGTGAACATGACGGTCTGCAAGGCAGCAATCAAACAATCAAAGCCAAACCAAGGCTGGAAAACAACAATGACGATTCAGAGTGACATACTTGTCTGTATTTACGTTTCCCAGACTCCAAGTTCGTCGTCATTTTCTCTGGATCCTCTGCTTCTTCTGTGTCTGGTTTTTGATTGGTCACTGGGATGTACTCCAGAATTTTTTGGACATCAGGTTCGAAGCCCATGTCAATCATACGATCGGCTTCATCCAGGACCACATAGGTGCAGCGGCCCAGGACCAGGTAGCGGTTCTCCAATACATCAATCAGACGACCAGGGGTGGCAATGACAATCTGTTGGAACAAGTATGTGGTTTGTGTGTTTGCAAGTACCTCACCGGACAGTATGTCACACATTACACTAAATATTATTGGATACCCAGACTGCCTTTAGATTGGCACATTTGAAAATTAAAATCCAATTAAATGACTTAAAACATGTTCTGACTGCATGCTGATTGATGTGTGTACATTCAATCAAACACGTAATGTTTGCTTCCATACTGCATGCAAATTTGTCAAATGAGCCTCTTACCTCACAGCCCATCCTGAGACGGAAACCCTGATCCTCTCTTGAGATTCCTCCAATTACGGCCACAGTACGGATGCCAAGCGGTTTACCAAACTTAATCGTTTCCTCCTCTATCTGCTGTGCCAACTCACGAGTCGGGGCCAGGATCACAGCATAAGGACCCTGGTCCGAGTCCTCGATCCTGCACAGATGAGTTACCGTAAATGGACATGAGTCTCAAAAAGAAAAACAACCGAGATTGTTTGTTGTAACATCACAAGCTTCTTACCTGTCAATTTTTGGCAGGGTAGTGATCCAGACGAGCAGTGGGATCAGGAAAGCAGCTGTTTTACCACTACCAGTCTCAGCCACACCAATGATGTCACGGTTCTGCAAGCCAATGGGAATGGCCTGCCTCTGAATAGGTGTTGGATCCTGAATGTTGCAGAGGGAAATTAATTTTCTGTATTCACAGAGAGTTTAAATCTCTGCAAGTGTATCTCTGTGTTGAGTTTACATGTGCATTTGCATTTCCACATTCCAAAAAAATGCATGTTAGCTTAATCGGTGACTCTAAATTGTTTATATGTATGAAAGTGAGTGTAAATGTTTTTTTTGCATATATGCCCCCTGTAAATGGCTGGTGACCAGTCCTGGGTGTACACCGCCTCTCGCCCAAAGTCAGCTGGCATAGGCGCCAATATACCTGCGACCCTACAGGGTAAGCGGCATAGAAGATGAATATTCACAGATGGACTCAAATATCATTAATACAAACAATGCCGTTTTCCCATTACAGAGTAGAGTTAATAAAATGAACCTGAAGCCTCGACGCTTGTGTCAGACTTCCTGAATACACTGCTTCTAAATAGTACCTGACCTGAGTGAGGTGACCTGAGTCTCACAGCTAAAACTAAACTGAGGAATCTTGGGGTGATTTTTGACGAGGCCATGTCACGCGAACATCACTCCAGGCACTTGGTTAAGACCTGCTTCTTTTATCTGCGTAACATTGCTAGACTCAGGTCCATGGTCTTTAAAGAGGAGCTTGAAATCATCACTCATGCATTTGTGTCCTTGCTATTGGACCACTGCAACAGCCTCTTTGCCTGCCACAACAAAAAAGAGTTGGCTCGTTTGCATTACATTCCATTTTCCTCCGCTTATCCGGGTCACGGGGGCAGCAGTCCCCCGTGACCCGGATAAGCGGGTCACGGGGGACTGCACGTGGATAAGCAACTGTCCACCTACGTGTCCTCAGACTGTGCTTCTTCTACAGATGGTATGTCAGTGGGATTGAGAAGGGCCTCAAAGTATTCCTTCCACCGACCAACTATATCCACAGTCGAGGTCAGCAAGCCCCCGTCTGCACAGTAAACAGTGTGAACTGGGGACCACTTCCCCTTTTTAAGGTGTTCTGAGCTGCATTCCCCTTGGCCTGCCGGTACATGTCAGCTGCTTCGGGAGTCCCTCAAGTCACCATGCTTGATAAGACTCCTTCAGCTTGGCGGCAGCAATAACCCCTGGCTCGTCTGTCCAAAACTCTGCTGCGAGGCTCTTGACTAAAACCAACACAGGGACCCCTTTACGCCCGTGCCGAAACATTTTAATATCTGATTCAATTTAAAATCTTGGTGCTGACTTTTTGCGCCCTACATGGACAGGCTTCCTTATACATCACTGATTTAATCAAACCCTACAGCTCGACACGGAGTCTGAGGTTGTCTGGGCAGAATTTGCTGATGGTTCCACGTACATGCTTTAAAACTCTGGAATGAGCTTCCACTGGACCTGCGTTCCTTGGACCCAGTGGATGCTTTCAAACACAATTAAAAACTCACTTGCTTAGGAGAGCATTTTAGTTGCATGAATGCTGTATTGATATTGTTTTTACTGGGTACTGTGGATGTCTTATAACAGTGGTTTTCAAACTGGGGGGCGCGGGATTATGACAGGGGCTATCATTCACACTTTTCATTGTTACCTTATTTTTCGGCCTACAAGCTATTTTTTTCTCCCCCTTAGAACCCAGCAGCTTTTATAACGAAGCACATTGTTTATGGATTTTTTTTTTCTTTTTTGGTTTTTTTTAATTTTTTTTTTTTTTTAATTTTTTTTTTTTTTAACAACACTCTTAGTTTCCGTGTGTAAAGTTTTCGTGTGTATGCCCATGTGTTCAACGCACCCTTAACATCATCCCGTATTCCCTCGCAGATCTTTCTCAGTGAGTTAATACACATCCCGGTGGTCTCTACACAACAAGTCATATAAATGCTAGTATTCCTGTACTTCAGCTGCGACGATCTCCTGCTCGTCTGTGCGAAAATGACGTCAATTGTCCGCACGGAGCCACGCGGACGCGGTAAGTAGATCTTATATTCCACAATGTTTATATCGGGGCGCGTTAAGGGGGGATGGAGCGAAGTGGAAGGGGAGCGGGGTGTGCACTGAAAAAAATTGGATCACCAAAAGGGGGCGCTGCAAAAAACATTTGGGAACCACTGTTTTATAAGATGTTTTAACTCCGTGAAGCACTTAACTGTCTGCGATAAGCGTTATACAAATAAAATTTACTTACTTACTTCCTTAGGAGCTTGTAACATTCAGCCACGATCACGTGACCGATGATGTTGCGAACGTCATATGTCACGGCGTGTATTGACGGTTTGAAGCTAATTAGTGGCTGTCAATGCTTTGACAGGTTATTTTGGCTAACTTGTGTATGAAAATATCACCAAGCTACTGAACAATTCTGGCTTGTAATGAGAGCATTTGCAATTTTTGGGGGGCAGTTGTAATGGCGACCTTCACCTTACTCCGTTTGGTGGGTGACATAGATTGCTTTGACTTTACTCTTCAACCAGATGTCGGTAATTTTGTCACTGAAGCACCAAACCTCTGAATCGGTTTCAGCAAAATTTGAAGGAACGCCTCAAAGCGTCACCCGCCAATCCGTACTACACAGTAACGACTCTCATGCTTTACTCAATTTCCACTTCAAAATATTACCACAGGAAATGGCATTAATGGGAACTAGACAACAACAGTGAAGGTGTAGGAGGGTATCCAGTATCTACAAATTAGTTTGACCAACACCAACACTAATATGTAGTGTGTGGTTGTTGGCCATGGTAAGGAGACTTTTAAATTGTATTGTTTAATTTGACAGGAGACTATAGACAGCAGGAAAACTGCATATAAAGGTAGCAACAGGGTAAGCTAATAAGCATTTGTGATTTTTGTCATTTCTAGCCCTGTTTACAGTGCAACAAAGAACCAACCAGTGAGCGACCAGAAGTGGCATATGTCATCCGGGACTAGAAATATTACTTGATACTGCTGTCAATTATGCGTAGGGTTGTGTCGAGGTAAGTAGGCAATGTTCAGTGGTAAAAATAAAGAATAAATCATTGGTTTGACACATCCTCTAGCACAGGGATGTCAAACCCGTGTCACGGAGGGTCAAGACCCTGCAGGTTTCTTTCCAGCCGGTCACTAAAGCAGGTGACTTTGATGATCAACACCTCCTTCAATTTGAGGGAAAGAGTTCATCAATTAAAATCAACTGCTAGAAAAACTTTTTGAAGAGAAAACCACACCCCTGCTGTGGCAGATAAGTGTCAGTGTTTCACCTTCTACAACGTTGACTGGTGCGCTAACCTTGTAGCCGCATTTGTCGATGACCTCCAGGATATGTGCCGGTAGTTGGTACTCCTTCCAGTTCCGGATGGGATTCGGGATCTTTCCTCCTTTTGTGGTAATGCTGTAGTCCTCTCGGAAGATTCTCCAGTCTCTGTCAGTCATCTCGTCCAACTTCTTCTGAGACCAATGTCTGTCATCCCAGCGCTGCTTGGCTTCCTTCTTTCGCATCTTTTTCAGTCTCGTCCTGTCATCAGTGACGAGCACAGATGAGCAAGTGTCCAGACAGAAAAAACATGTGTGGGTTCCTCAGTAATTTCTGAAATACTCACTCTTCCTGCTCTTTCTCCTCCATTGTACGCCTCTTTTCCATCAGGTCACCATAGAAACGCGACTGTTCTCTTTTCTGTTGCTTCAGGTCAATGCCAGCAATGAAGCCTCGTCCGTACAGCTGCACCTGATGCTTTTCTTTGTAACTGTGGGAACATCAGACTGATCAAACACCTACCACTAGTAACCAACTCCTGTATGACTTTGACTTACATGGGGTTGTAGTCGACCGATGTGTCTTCAGAAGCATCCCACTCAAAAACAAACTTCCTGTCATTCAGGTGACGTGTTCTGCGGCGTTTCTTCAACCCACCCAGGTAACGCTCCTGTAAAGCAAAAAAACGACTATTATTTCAGAGTTCATGGAAAACCATGAAATTTTTTACACAGCAGCAAGACAGTGCTGCACAATGTCAGCAAGCGTCTTTACAGAGTGCCACCCTTTTTTTATTTTTTATTTAGACCACTGCAGCTCTCCAACATCTCACAAACCTTAATGGCTTGCAGTTCTTTGCCTTTGTCTTTTTCCTCTCTCATCTTCACCCGTCCATCGTCTTCTTCATTTCCGTTGTTTTCTCGCTCCATTCTCTCTCTTCGTTCTCGCCTCTCCCTCTCCTGTGGGTCCTCTGCAACACAAATTACTTGTTAACAACAACAACTCCAAATTGCAACAAACCATAGATGACCCGTGACTTAGTGAACCAGAAGATGGCACACACCCATCATTTTACGCCCCATATCTTGAAACATTCTTCTCTTCTTCCTCTCCTCCTCCATCAGCCGCCTCCTCTCTTCTGTCTCTTGCTCACGACGCTTCAAAGCCTCCACTTCTCGCTCTTCTTTTGACAGGAACTTAGGCTGAAAAAGGACAAAGACGTAAAGCGGTGAGGTAAGAAACGCGGCCCATCAAAAACAAGAGGAAAAAGTGGACTTTGGAGAGATTCTGACTTTTGCTTCTGCTTCCTCCTCTGCTTTCTTCTTGGCAAGAAGCTCTTCCAATGACAGCGGCTGCACCTGAAAAAAAAAACCTTGTACTTTAATACTGAAAAACAAGCACAGAATAAAATTTTTAGCCAGACCACACCTTTTCTTTTTTCTGTTTGTCATCTTCTTCTTCCTCTGTTTTTATGTCCTTCTCTCTCTTTATTTTGGAATCCTTTGACTTTGGTGAAAGACTCCTTTAGGAGAGGTGACACAACAGTCAGGTGAACTTCATAATCATCATTTATTTTTCATATTATTCATAATTTTCTCAGTCCCATGCATGAATCTTAGAGTGTATAGTTGAAACAAAAGTTAATTCAAAAATATTTTTGCAGTGTTTCACAAAGCAGTGCACACAGAGTTACGTGCCTAGAGCGCCTGATGCGGTCTTTATCACGCCGATGGCTGTCTCTGTCCTTACGGTTCCTGTCTCGGTCTTTGTCTCTGTCGCGTTCCTTATCTCTATCCTTTTCTTTCAAGCGGCGGTCCCTGAAGTCAAAATACAAATCCAATGACTTATGATGAGACAAATTGAACCACAACCATTAAACAGAACAAATGAAACAAGAGTTGAATTCTTGCTTTGACCTTTCTATAGATTTAGAGCGATTACGTTCCCGAGATCGACGCCTCTTGCGTGTAGGTGATGCTTTTCGATCTCTCTCCCGAGAGCGGCTGCGTTTCCTCTCTCTGTCTTTGGTCCCAGAGGACTCAGCATCTTTCTTATCTGAAGAATCAGCTGCCATCTGCAAGCATAAAGACAACATGTAGATGGTTGGTAGGGTAAGTTATGTTTATTGTGCCACTCAAATAACATTGCCTTCATGCATATGGATATGAGAATTTTACATTGCTGATTTAATAGTAAGCCAACAAGAGGACGAAATCTGAATAAGAAGCCAAATTCGTAAACATCGGTGTACTAATTGTATTAAAGCAATGCACAGCAACAACAGATGCACTTACGCTACCACAAACTAAAAAAACACAATAACATCAATACAGATGTGATGTCGTGTACGTTTTAATGTAGTGATCATACCATAATGACATAAAATGTATCGAATCCAACGTTATATGTTTATTTCATATCACTTAAGAGTATCACATTTTGAAAAGATTAAACGGGGTTTACGGGCACTAACCCACAATAAATATCCACAAAATCCAACAAACTAAACAGGTTACCCTGTGCAACGTTTTTGCATTAGAACACGGTGAGCACTTCGACTGAATGATTGCAATGTGAATCAACTAGCCTGTTGAGTAAGCTAACAAGTTAGCAACGAGCTAATTCTCCATCTATTGACTGCACGAATATTTGACAAATACATTTCCATCAAATGTAGTGTTCAATACAAATGGACATCAAATATGTAGCCGCGTTTTTATCTTACCGTGATGCCTTGTAAACAAAACACTTGCGATTATTGTACGCTACAAGAAGACGCCATAACGACGCATGCAAGGCAGGGCAACGTATAATTGTGGGAATTGTAGTACCGAGGAGCAACCAAAGTGGGGAAAAACCCCCCATTAAAGACTACATTTCCCGGCAAGCAAAAGCACTCCTAGGACCATGATTTTTTTTAAAACACCTTAATGCCTGTTCAAAATTAACTTCCTGTTTCCGTTCATCTCGAGCACAAGGTGGCGAAAGTGTCCTTCGTTAAATACAATGACGTATTATTCACTATCACATTAATATTTTGTTATCTTGTTAGATTACATTACCAAATATTGACGATTGCCTTTATACAACACATATCCACATACACGATCAAAATAATTAAATATGTAGCTTAGCCGTATGTGTTAATTAGCTAAAAGGTACATAAAAAATTTAATATATGCCATATAATTCTAACAGAAAATGTACAAGCTGATAATGTTGTACCGCTTAAAAAGACTTCTGAGACAAAATATTTTCTTCTTTCAACTCTAGATTAGAGACAGACAGACAGACAGACAGTCTGTCTGTCTGTCTGACAGACAAAGTGGCCGAGGAGAGGGACGTCTGGGCTGCCTAAGCAGGGAAGATAAGCGGAAGAAAATGGATGGAACTCTAGATTGACTACTAAAAGCACATCTGGAATGCAGGAAGGGTCAAATGTACTGAAATAGGGTGAAACTGGGGTAAGATTAATAAAGCCTTGCTTCTTCCTACTTTTTTTGGACATGTGGAACTCTCAATTGTATTATGTGATGTACTGCAATAATTTGTATGCATGTTCAAATAAAATGTAACCATTACAATTCTTGCCATTCTCCTCCCTGAGGTACCCTTATTGTGATAGAGGAGTTTGCCTGTCCCGATGATCTTAAGTCGTCAGGGACTTTTATGACACCAGTTGTGCCACCCAAGACTTCTAGGTGAGGGACCAGACAGTGCAGCAAAAAAAGACCTCGATGATGAGTAAGATAAATGGACCTAGTATTTCCTTGCCCGAATGCAGGCCACCGTAGCCTATTCGGAAGCGAGGCCAGGATGTGGGGAACAATAGCGAGAATTTGGTGGCCGGGCCAGGAGGCAACATGGATTCCACTTCCAACGAGTTTACCACTAATGGGGTTGGGTGGCAGCCAAAAGAAAGTGTTTTTTGTCCTGTTTGCGGAGCTATGGACCAACTGTACACTCTCAACAAGGTCTTTGAGGCTGTATGAGCATTTGCCCAACGGGTTCACATGTGTTTTGGAGACTTGGAGAAGGCATTTGAAAGGGTTACTCTGGGAATCCTGTGGGGAGTACGCCAGGATTATGGGGTGCCACACCACTTAATTCAGGCAGTTTTCTCCCTGTATGACCAGTGTCAGAGCTTGGTCCGACTTGCTTTCAAGTCTGACTTGTTTTCATTGAAGGTTGGACTCCACCAGAGCTGGCCTTTGTCATCATTCTCTGTTTATTACTTTTATGAAGAGAATTTCTACGCACAGGCAGGGGATTGAGGGGATTTAGTTTGAGGGCTGCAAGATTGGGTCTGTTCTTTTTGCAGATGATGTGGTCCTGCTGACTTCATTGGGATGTGATCTTCAACTCTCACTAGATTAGTCAAGTGTAAAGAAGCTGGAATCATAATCAGCACCTCCAAGTCCGAGTCCATGTTTCTCACCCGGACAAGGGTGGAGTGCCATCTCCGAGTCAGGGATGAGATCCTGCCTCAAGTGGAGGATTTAAGGTACCTCAAGGTCTTGTTCACAAGTGAGGAAGGAATGGACCGAAATCCACAGGTGAATTGGTGCGGCGTTTGAAGTGATGCGGACTCTACATTGGCCCATTGTCGTGAAGAGGGAGATGAGACGAAAAGCAAAGTTCTCAAATTACCAGTCAATCTACCTTTGTACCCTCACCTGTGGTCATGAGCTTTGGGTATTGACCGAAAGGACATGATTGCAAGTACAAGCGGCCAAAATTAGTTTTTCCATAGGGTGGCTGGGCTCTCCCAGAGAGAAAGAGATAAGGTGAGAAGCATTGTCATTCGAGGGAAACTCGGAGTAGGAACGCTGCTTTTCTGCAATGAGAAGAGCCAAATGAAGAGACTTGGTTATCTGAAGCTTTCTTTGTTTGGAGGAAAGTTATATAGAGGATGCAAGGGTAAGGATGTGTGGGAATACTTTCATACACTAATAAACATGCGTGTGGACCAGATTACCCAGAGAACTCAACACAGAGATGCCCTACGGAGATTCAAACCCATGTCTTGCAGTGGGTTTGAACCACTCAGTCACCGTGCGGCCCTGTTTATGTAGTAGGTTGGAAACAGTGCAGGCGGAATTGTAAATTAAAGAGGCACCCCACACAATTTTTTTCACACACAATTGAACCTTACTAACTACTATTTGCTGTTAATTTCACTTTGGAAGTGTAATTACATGGTTACACCACCAGAGGGGGCATAATGGTGTGGAATGATTCAATAGGGAGACTAGGGTTAGGTTCAGCCATGCACGCCATGGCATCCAAGATCTGTTAGACAATCTTGGGGGGCACTCATGGTTCTCAATACTTGATCAAGGCAGTGCTTGCCACCAAGGTTTTGTTGATGAGAATTTCAGGCATTTAACTGCTTTTAGCACACCCTGGGGTTTATGTGAGTGGATTCGCCTCCCTTTCGGCCTTAACAATGCCCCAGCTGCCTTTCAGAGGTGCATGGAGGGAGTCCTTGGCAGTCTTAGGGATAAGTGCTGTGTCCCATACTTTGATGATGTACTGTGCTTTTCAAAGACTTTTCAGGCCCACATTAATGACGTGAGGCAAGTTCTCTGCCGCCTGCACGAAGAAGGTGTAAAATTACGTCCAACAAATTGTGAACTGTTTCAGAGACAAGTTAGATACTTAGGCCGACTTGGGTGTTCAAATAGACCCCAAAGACATTGAGGCAGTGCAGCATTTGAAAGACAAAGAACCAAAGAATGTGGGAGAGGTCTGAGCTCTCTTAGGGTTTCTAGGCTATTATCGGAAATTCATACAAGACTTTTCTAGAATAGCCAGTCCTCTCTTTAGACTCATAGAAAGCCCATGTGAATCGAGCCAAAGTCAATCCATCTAGCTCTACCAAAACTAAGATAAAGGGCACAAGTGGAGGTCTGTTCTCATCCAAAACCCCTGTCTTGTGGAGGTCCGAACATAGTGCTGTTGTATCGCATCTTGTTGGCATGCTTTCCAGTCTGCCCATACTGGCCTACCCAGACTTCAGTTTGCCATTTGTCCTGCACACGGACGCATCGAACGAAGGCCTTGGCGCCGTGCTCTATCAACAAAATAGAAATCAGCTTAATGTCATTGCTTTTGGTTCCAGGACACCCACAGCTGCTGAGAATAATTACCATCTTCATTCAGGAAAGCTGGAGTTCCTGGCGTTGAAGTGGGCAATCTGTGATAGATTCAGGGACTACCTCTATTATGCGCCCAGCTTCACGTATACGCGGACAATAATCCCCTGATTTATTTTTTAACAACAGCCAAGTTGAATGCTGTGGGACATCGCTGGGTAGGTGAATTAGCTGACTTCCACTTTAGCATCAAATATCGGCCAGGCAAGTCAAACACAGACGCATATACTCTCTCTTGATGTCCAGTCCAACTACATGACTTCTCCGAGACTATACTTCCAGATGTAATATCAATCTGGCAGGGGCATAGAGTGCAGCAGGAGGGTAATGTGCCATTGCTGGCTGCATTAGAGGTGAATTTTGATTGGGACGACACACCTTCTGAAGGTATTCCAGTGATCTCCCCAGAAAGTATAAGAGAAGCTTAGAAAGAAGATATTCAAATCTGTCACGTGGGCTCGAGGTATGGTAAGTGTTGGAATTTGAAAATGAAAGAATATCTAGTGGTTTACTTTAAACAGACTGAATTAAAATGATGGAAAAGAGCAACTGTTCAAAGCCAAACAAAATGATATAGTACAATATTTTATTACAACACTTGAAACGGTACCAGCGATCAACAAACTCTAAAAAAGGGTTTTTAATTGGAATATATAAAAGGCAAATAGGCGGTCCGGTGCCCAGCGCGGGCCGAGTTCCCCACTCCCCTGCTGGTTGTCCACCGTGTCGTGACGGCCTTCCCTTCTCGACCAGGTCCAGCCGCTTCTCGTCCCAGCCCTCGCGCGTCGGGCCACTCGTCTCCACGCTGTCCGATCCGTCCAAACGGCGAGCGCGCTGTACTGCTCGCGACGCGCGTTCCTGGACCCACAACACCAGGCAGCACCGAGCGCACAACACTGCACCAAATGCCCAAAGAGATGTGAGAGATGTTTTGTGCGCTTGCGCAGAAGGTTCGGTGTTCTTTTGACTAAAGCCAGGTGAAGTGAAGACGAGGCTGCGACTCTCTCCTTTATTTTCACTCTCAAAAGTAACCACGTACTTCTCCTACTCTGTGGAGCAAAGGGCGCAACACAAGCACACGGAGTTGTCATTGGTGGGGAAAAGTCACGTGTTTTGGGGTGCCGGAAACACTTAAACATGCAGAATAAAATATACACAAGCAAATACAAAAATCAATCACCCCAATACAAGACAAAATACAACATGCAGCACACAAGATACAATCACAACCAAATCTCACATTGTGCCGGATCACAAATCAGTGAGGCGATAAACTTAAAAAAGAGAGGATGGAAGCCAAATTATGGAGACAAGAAGCAAATGGAAGTGGAAACACGCACACTAGTACATGAATGGAAGAGACTCATACTGGACAAATCATTATTGTACCCATTGACAGGACGACGAAGACAGTTGGTTCTTCCAGGCAATTTGAAGCAGATTGTGCTAAAACACCTGCATGAAGATCTGGGACATGTTGGTGTAGACAAAGCTGTTCATTTGGCGAGACAAATATTTAAATGGCCATTTATGCAGCGTGATATCGAAGACTGTGTAACTCGCAGATGCCGGCGCATTAAACTGATAGAATCGCAGCGAAAGCGCCCATGGGATGCCATGATCAGCGTGCTAGGGGCATCTGTATACCACCAGGAGACCGGGTGCTTGTCAGAAATATATCAGAGAGAGGTGGCCCAGGAAAATTTCCCGCTTACTGGAAGAAAAGAACCCATCGTGTTGTTAAAAAAGTTGGAGATGGGCCTGTATACAGGATTCGATCTGAAACAGGGGATCAGACATCCCAAGTTCTGCACCGTAATCTGCTATTGCCTGTAAATGAGTTGCCATTGGAAACTGAAAACAATATATATAAGGTGCCCAACAAAGCCAAAAGCAGAAGAAAACAGACGGACACACATGAGACAGTGGGTCAGGAAACTGAAATCTCAGATGAAGATGAAGCCTCATACTGCCTCAGAACCCTACCAGTTTATGGCCGGAAAGTCAGACCCACAGCTCCTCAGCCCAGACCACAATGTGAACTCCGTGCCCTAGCCCCAGAGTTTCAGCCAAGAGACAAAGTACAAAAGAATGCTTGAACCCAGCACTCACCTGAATCAGAACTGGAGGTGGTACCAAACCCTATTCCTTTGGTGGCCCTGACACTACCAGTGGAAGAAATACGGGATGAGGAAGTGACAGGAAGTTGTGGAAGAGTTGGTGTGTACATGTTAAGGTGTTTGACTATACAGACAGCAACTGCCTAGACACTGAGCAGCTGACACGCTACTGAGTTTACGTTGACGATCACATTTTCTTCATCACCATCACATTCGATTGGTTCTAGATGCCGGGAGACATCTCTTAAAGCAGGGGAGAGTGTAGTAGGTTGGAAACAGTACAGGCGGAATTGTAAATTAAACAGGCACCCCACACAATTTTTTTCACACACAATTGAACCTTACTAACTACTATTTTCTGTTAATTTCACTTTGGAAGTGTAATTACATGGTTACACCAGCAGAGGGGGCATAATGGTGTGGAATGATTCAATAGGGAGACTAGCGGTTAGGTTCAGCCATGCACTGCTCATTAATAAAAGAGCTCAGGCATGAGAAGACACCAATTTTGGATCTCCCTCTATTGTTGACACGTATGGCCAAAACATTATTTTCAACCCCTTGGTTGACTCCCTTTGAAATATGAATGTACTAGAAAGCCATTTGAAGGGATGAAACATGTTTTTGCGTGGTCTGAGTATGCTGATGTCGTATGAAACAGTTGTAGTACAATGTTTATACACATTGATACAAATGTAAAGAGTTTGGGGAGAACATGAATACAAAGTATGTGTTACATATAATGACAAGTAGTAACAAAAAGAATACGTGCGCTATTCACACTAACTGTACACTGTTGGGGACTAACGTGTGGGAGCCGTTTTGCGTGTATCAGCAAGTTTTACAACTTGTTATGAATGTACATTAACATGTCATTGAGACCTTTTGTGAAGATTTGTCGGGCTTTTACATCACCCTTGTAGATGTTTTGGTGCAATGTGTTTTTTGGGGGGGTTATGTAATTTTTTTTAAACAGTTAAATACTGTTAAATCTGACTACAAACACGCATATGCACTGCTGATTAATAAAAGAGCTCAGGCATGAGAAAACACTAATTTTGGATCTCTCTCTATTGTTGACAGTAATTTTTTTGGCAACACAGTGCTCTCTAGCCTGCGTACCCTTTTGCTGCTGGTCCAGATTCCCCGAGATCTGGTGCCGGTAACACGTGCATAACAATAATAATATTAATTCGATTCAGATCTTCCGGTTAAAATCTACAGTGCAGAAGCTTTGAATTCAAAACGGCTGTCAGTTTTTATGGGTTGAACTGTGAATAAACATTGTGTAATGGAGTTTATGATGTTTACATGATGTCAGTCCTAAAAAGATTAATCTGCACCTATTTGTGTACAGTGAATGGTTGTTTGTCTATACTGTATGTGCGATTGAATGGCGACCAGTCCAGGGTGTACCCTGCCTCTCACCCAAAGTCAGCTGGGACAGGATTCAGCGTGCCCTGTGTGAACCTAGTGAGAATGGTTGGATGTTCCCAGTTACGTCGTGGGTCTGGTCTGGACCCCAGATGCAGAGACGAGAAGCAAGGTGAGTGAAAACACAATCCTTTAATAGTCCGGGCGATAGCAAAAAGGCACAAGGTAAAGAACTAGGCTGCGGCAGGAGACCACTGGCGCACCGAAACGACGTAGGTCCAGTTTGGCAGAGGAGCTGGCGAAGGATGTAGACCGAGCGAATAGGAGGAAATAATCCAGCATCTGGCAGCTGGATGCACACAGCCGAAATAGTTGGCTGGGAAGAGGTGCGACTAGTAGCTCCGCCTCCCGCCAGGTGCAAGCCATCTGCACAGAAGATCAGGACAAGGCAGGGATAACAACACACACGAATGTGCACATAACAGTTCCCAAATTTCCAAAACGTAGGGTTGGGACGCAAAATGTGTCATAGGTACATTTATATTGCGATGCTTATTAAAATAAAAAAAAATAAAATAGTATCATAAGTTTATTGCCCATAAAGTAGGCACACAGTTTATGTGTGGTCATAATTAAAGCACTAAATAAAAGAAATAATGAAAAACAATGGTTTCTGTTTTCTTTATAATTAGTTCAGGGGAGTGAAAACGGCAGAGGGCAAGTTCTCTGGGATTGTACGGGTTGAACTGGACGTTCCCGCCCTCCACGAGTCCAAGGGAAGGAAAACCCTGATCTCAAACCTCTGCTGCCTTGCGGCCACATCCAGTCTTGGAAAAGGCTTCAGCAGTAAACCTCAAGAAAAAATCTGGAGTCAGAGTCCCAAAGGCAGTTCGCAGCTGTATTCAGCTCCGTCCTGGCACCTCCTGCGACGGCATTGGTCCCAAATTGTAGCGACCTAGTTTGTTCCTTTGGCCCCATCATTGTCGTGGAGAGGGGGGATATTCTGCATGAGCAACAACTTGTCCTCCATACCACATCGCCCAGGCTTACATCCGACAACATCACATACCTACACTACATAGCACCACACCTGAAGAGGACACTCCAGCTTCGCCCTCGAGCGTTGATCCAACACGGAGAACGTCAGATACCGGTTATAAGTCACTGCTCAATTGGCGTAGAGCATGGCGCCAGGGTCCGTTCTCGTCGGTGGGAGGGATTCTCTAATCCCACTGGACAGCTACCGCCCGCCTCAATCTGAGCAGCCGCCAGCCAATAAGGTGCTGTCCAGCCACAGTCTGCTTTCCTCATTAGGTGCATGTGGATTAGGAGAAATCCTACAGGCAGTTTGCAACTCTCGCACCAGGCAACATACCAAAGCAGCAAGAGAGCCCACCTCTAAAACCGGGTAGCTGGAATGTACGGACAATGCTGACCGGTCTTTCTGACGACCTAGAGGACATCAGCGACTCAAGAAAAACAGCCGTCATCAACAATGAGCTCAAAAGGCTGAATGTGGACATCGCCTCACTCCAGGATACACGGCTAACAGACTCAGGCTTGCTAAGGGAGAAAGACTACACCTTCTACTGGCAGGGGAAGACCTCAAATGAGCCACTGTTACATGGAGTGGGCTTCGCTCGGGTGATCCTTGTTCGCCTACAGAAACTTGCCGATCGTGTCTACCCAGAGTCACAGTGTGGTTTCCAAGCCGAATGGTCAACGGTAGACATGGTCTTCTCCCTCTGCCAACTCCAGCAGAAATGCAGAGAACGGCAGATTCCCCAGTACTTCGCCTTTACCAAGGTGTTCGACCTCGTCAGCAGGGAAGGCCTTTTCAGAATCCTGCTAAAGATCGGCTGCCCACCAAGACTGCAGAGCATGATAGTGTCCTTCCACACCAACATGAAAGGCATCGTACAATTCAACAGCAGCACCTTCAGCATCTGCAACGGAGTTAAGCAAGGCTGCGTCCTCGCTCCCGCTCTCTTTGGGATCTTCATTGCACTGAAGCACGCCTTTGGCACCTCAACAGAAGGCATCTACCATCGTACTCGGTCCGATGGCAGGCTTTTCGACCTTGCCCGTCTCAGAACCGAGACCAAGTTTCGCGAAGTGCTCATCAGAGACATGCTGTTTGCCAATGATGCTGCATTTGTAACCCACACGCAGTGCGATCTCCAGTCCCTGATGGTTTGTTTCTCCTAGGCCTGCAAGGACTTCGGGCTGGTGATTAGCCTCAACAAAACCATTGTGCTGGTACAAGGCACCAAGACACCGCCGTCCATCCATGAGTTCACCTGCCTCGGCTCAACCATCACCGGCAACCTCTCCCTAGACGCGTAAATGGGATTGGGAAGGCACCCACGACTTTTGCTCGCCTCACGTGTCGTGTGTGGGAAAACCCCAAGCTGTTGGTCAAGACCAAGATGGCGGCCTACCATGCCTGCGTCATCAGCACGCTGCTCTACGGTAGCGGGACATGGACCATGTACGCCAGGCAAGAGGCCAGAAGGCCAGAAACTGCACACGTTCCACATGCACAACCTCCGCCACATCCTGGGAATCTCCTGCCAGAACAAAGCGACCAACGCCAAGGTCTTGTCTCGCAGCGGCCTACCCAGCATGTACACTGTCCTCCGACAGCGGCGACTCTGATGGCTAGGCCACGTCCACCGAATGCAAGATGGCCGCATCCCCGAAGACATCCTGTACGGCGAGCTGGCTGGTGGGGCGAGAGCTACAGGACGACCGCAACTACACTACCGCGATGGCCTTCATGTCCCTCTTGACGACAACAACATGAACCCAGAGACCTGGGAGAGTCTGGCAGACGACCGCTTAGAGCGGAGAGAGGCCCTGACTCGGCACCTCAAAACGAGCAGAGCAAAGCTAATAGAGGCTGCCGCAGAGAAGCGAGCCCGCAGAAAGCAGCGCAACTACAACAGAGCAGCAACAAGCTGACTGTTTTTACTGCATGTTGCAATGCATGAAAGAAAGTTAAATGGCATAACTGTACAGATCACTAGTATCTGCCAATTCATTTGTTTGTATATCAAAAGACATCAGTAAAAACGTGCTGGTAGTTCTGGTTTTACTTTCACGCATTGATTGATATTCCAAAATTGTCCCAGATCTGGAGTTAATTTGACCCATAAATCAGCGGTGCAGTTATTACAATGTTATATATGAATTATTTATTTTAACTCATTGCATGTAATTTAATAATAATACTAAGCATTTGTATTATTATTAATATTTGTCCAATGCTAAATAGATTTTCTGACTCCCTTTTTTGCTGAATTTTTTGGAATTACAACATTGAAAGGAAATACGTGGAAATATGGAGAGAATCAATAATAAAAAAATATACAAATGTAGTCATATTTTTTTTCCCATTTTGTCTTTGCTTTTTCCATTGTTGTTGAGTTTCCTGTTTTGTTTTTTCCATTTGTCTTTTCTTATTGCATTTACTGGATGGCTCAAGATGATGACAAAAAGCAAAGGCAACAGAAGGGCCCGCCCACAGCATTCTGGGAGGGTCATTGGTCGGAATAATTTTAAAAGTTAAAATTAAGAGTTAAAATAATGACACTATAAGCTTTGTGCAGTGTTAAGGAAAATGACAAAATTAAAATTAAAAATAAAGATATAATAAGATTAAAATTTAATAAAAGAGTTAAAGTCATTCATTTCTGTATATCATTGAGTAATGGTTTATGGTGACAATCAATAAATTCAATGTGGAAAAGCGTGCACAGGTGATAGTAAGTAAATCCACTTTTTTGAGCGAGATATGTTCTACCGATCTTATAATAATATATGTTTTCATGTCTAATTACACAGCTAGCACACATGCTAAACAGTCATCAGTTTTCCCAAATCACTGCTCCGGCAACTTATAGTCAGCATATTTCTTTGTGTAACCAATTCCAGTAAAACAACATTTCTATTTATTATTATCATTGATGTGTTTTTGTATGTTATATCCGATGACAGTCCCCAGTGTCAGCTGGTGTGGACACGTTTACATCGCCTTGACAATCGTTACTGGCTGCCTGGTCTTCACATTCGCCAGAATTTGTGCCCATGTTGCTGTGTTGTTCATCAAGATGTGGCTCAAACATCTGTATGGTTTGCCAACGCTCCCTCAAACAATCCTTCGTGTTCTCCAACTTCAACACTGTTCAATTACAGATGAACAGTCTGAAATGTCAGATAACAGCCCTCTTGCCTCGCTATGTTGTGCCTCCATGGCTGGAGTGACTGCCGAAAGGTTGTGACATCTCAGACAAGATGGCGGCGGTTGACAAACTTGCTGGGGGGCATGTTAAAACAACCACTCATATTTCATAGTTGTTTATTTATAATTTATCTATGACATCATCCATCCATTTTCTTCAGCTTATCCTACGGTAAAATTGTGAACTTTATAAAGTGTTTTCAGGAACACGGTGACATCCAGAAGTGTGTAAACAAACATCTTGAGGTCGTGGAAAACACGTGCAGATTGTGGTGTGCCAGAAGTGTATAAAAGGCAGGTTCTAATAAACAGGGGAAGCTTTTTCTCGGCTACTGAAGTGGTGCGTTTGGCTTCACCATTCTCCGCGACATATTGGCGTTGTCGGCAGGATTGGAAGAGAGGACATTGATGCTCGTCGCTCCTCGGCTGCACCAAGTTTCAAACCAACAGCCGGCAAAAGCAGGTTAGACTTATTTACCAATTTGGTTTGACAACGTGGTGTAGCCTGGGAGTGGTTAATGAGCATTAATGCAAAAATTTCTCCTAAAAAGAACCTCATCATTTTGTGTATTAATACCACGGACGTAGAGAGGAGGAAATTCCACTCACACATAAAGCTTTTCTCCCCACGGGGCAGAGTCTCAAATTAGGAATGTGAGGGAGAACTTTTGTGTGTTTTAAAGAAAACGGGCTGGAGTCCAGCATTCGCTGTCACAAGTAAGAGGTCAAAAGTAGAGAACAATAGAGCAGAAGGCTCTTGCCGGCTGTGTGTGTGTGTGAGAAGAAGAGAGAAAAAAACTGCAGTTCTCTAAGCCCGGGAGATTACTTGAGTGAAGAAATAGAGGCTCCAGAGATGAGAGCCTGACTGTACCGGTAAAAGTACCAGTTGTGGCGACAGAGTTTCGCTACTTCGTCAATTGCACGCCAAGTCTGTGGGCGACTTCCACTTGCAACGGAAGCACCGACCATAGAACTTTTGGCTGAGCCTATTAATATAATAATATACGTGGATCTAATTCACGTCCAGTATGAGGAAATGGGGCGCCCTAAGATTATGCATGTTTTAATTGCAGCTTGACAATTTTTCATGTGTACTTGGTGACGCAACCCTCAAAAGTTGTGCAGTCCTACGTGAAGCGGGCCAAATAATTATGGATACATTAATGCATAATACAACTGAAGAAGCGAGGTGTTGAGCAATCAATGGATGGTTTATATTGTGTAAGTGAGGTGCACGAAATTGTTTGTCTTTTTGTTGTATGTGGAACAAAATTGTAAATATCTGAAATCAACCGTTTAAAAGTCTGCGTCGGTGAGTGTTTGTGTGTGTGTTTGTGTGTGTGAGCGTCAGCGCTGACTCTTATCATAATCTGCCAGTTTCCAGCTGTTTCCTGTTCCTTCTCTTGTGAGTGTGAGAGCTTGTATGGGTTAGGGTTAAGGTTAGAGCGTCTGCTGAGGATAAGTTTGTGTTGGTGTATGTAGCAAAATCCTTCCAAACACGCAGCTGAACTGTAAAGCGAGTGTCGTAACTTCTAAAAAACATAATCACTTGGCGTACAATAACCACCCTGTTTGAATGATCCCTCTGGTTTATGGCGGGAGCTGGTAAAAAAAGGTTAATTTAAATGTAACGGTAGGACAAACAGCCTATGTGAGGTTCTGTACTTGTCATTGAGGAATTGTGTTGAACTCATATTGAATGTGGCAAAGAAAGGATTATTTGTGCTGAAGGGAACGTGTAATGTACAGTGAAGGGGAGCCTGGGTGTGATTTTGTGTGTGCGCAGCTGAAATGGGAAAGTATGTTATGATGTTTTGATTCCCCTCTTGCGTACCAAAGGGTGGGAAAGAAAGATCACGCAGCTTGTTTGTAACCTTGCTTCGCAATTCACAATCATCTTAATTATTTTAAACAAACTCAGTGTACCGACTGGCGCCCTTGTTGTTAACCTTGGGAAACAGCTCTGTGTCTTGGGAGTGTGGGTCATGAACTGGCCACCCCCAGCTTACGCTCTCCTCGGACAGACCTGTATAAAAGAGCGGGGAGCCCACTTCCTGTTGGAGTCTTCTGCGGGTCGTGTAATAATCTTTGCTTGAACGATCAATCAGTGACTTTTGAAAACAATAAAAGGGTTAATTTAAAACATTACTAAATTAAAATAATTTGTGGGTCACTTTGAAAATTATTGAGTGTTGCGTATTCTGACTTTGTAGCTTGTACTGAAGTGAATGTAATGAATGTTTTGTGGGCTGTGTTCCTGTTGAGATTCTAGAAGGACCATGGGGGGTCACAAAGAAGTCAAAACTGCGTCACAAACGTTGGCTGGTCAGTGGTGAAAGTTATTAACTAAAATCCTTTATATTTTTATGTGTGATAAGTCCTACTAGACTCCGCTCTTATTGTTTGCAAACGTATTGAATCTTGTTAAGTTGTGTGACTGTGACACTGACCAGAAGAAAACTGAACACTTAAAGGAACTGCAAGCCAGGGAGTACAGGGGGAGTGGCTAAACCTCTCCCGCAGAATGTTGAGGATTAGCGTTTGTGGAAGAAAAGTTTTTATTTTTTAGGGTGAGCGGTTTGTTTTGTCATGGCAATTCCTCCAGTGATGATCTTAGGGTTAAAATACCCATCCAAGAAAAATGACCTTGAGGTGCTTTCTAAAAAGTGGGAAAAACGCACGAAAAACCTAAGTTCAAGCTGGCCGCAAGGTGGAACATTTTATTTGAGTCTGTGTGATGATATGGAAGTACAAATTAAGGATCACAAACCCAAAGACAAAAGTAACAAAAGACAGCTAAAAAGGGAAAAACAATTGGAGATCGTACAGTTGTTTAAAAAAGAAGGTGAAATGTTTAGAAGAACTATAAAAAAGAATCGTGAAATGCTCAAAACTAAAGGGGAGGAAAGAGTTAAAATAAAAAACAGAAATATGACCAACGATCGGTTTACTGAAACGGCCCCATCTGGCCTTTACCCGTCCATTACAGGAACAGTCGACATAACAGGAGATGTTGAATTCGATGATGATAGACAAGCTCAAGTTTCACCAGTTGAATTGTTTCCAACCCCACCACAATACTCCAGCACCAAGAGAAAGTGCGCCAAGCCAAAGAAGTCAAAAGTAATGGATTGTTATGCCAACAAAGACCACGCTCTTAAAGAGATGAATAAAAAAGATGGACACTCATAATGGGGTGCATTAGCCAACAAATATTGGCTTAACCTGGAGCACCCAGGTTTGGACGGTAAAAGGGAAAAAACTAAAATACCAGAGGTTGAGGATAAGATAGATGAAATCAATGAGGAATATGTACAAAGTAAAAACATGGAGGAAAGGCTGGCAGGGAGGAAGGATGGACCAGCTGGAGGACCTCGTAGCCCGCTAGCAGGGAGCAGAAGGGTAAGTTATCCGGGAATAGTGCAAGAGGGAGAAGAGAAAGAAGTTTTAGGGGGAAGTCTTACGTTTGCAACAAAGGACAAGGAAAACAGAAAGTATGACCTCAGATACAGACCTGGCATAAACCCTCCAGATAGGTATACTGATCCGGGTCACCAATTACCAATATTGATAAAAGGAATGCAGGGACAGTACATTCCGTGGCAAACACTTGATCTTGAGGGGTTGATCGCCAGGCTGCCTGGTATCCATGAGGGGGCTAGCAAATGGATAAGGGCTTTTGAGGAAGAAACGGTGGGCAAAATACTGGCGCTCTGAGATATCAAGGCTGTGTGGGCACGAGTGTTGGGAATACCAACAATGGAGAAGGTGCTATACCTAAGTGGACACAGGTGGATGCAGAACCCTGAAGCTGACGAGTTGAGTTTAATCCCTATCGCAGAGACTTGTGGGGGACACTGCAAAGGGAGTATCCCATCAAGATTGACCCCAAGGCTTTAAAGGGCCAACCACTCACTGAAGCTAAAAACCCTGCTGAATATATCAGCTGTCAACTTAAAAGGTGGAAACAAGAAACAGAGGAAGAAGTTGACAACAGCCCGCTAATGACCATGCTGTTCAAAACATCAGCTATGCCAACTCCAGTAAAGAGTAGACTGGAGGACGTTGTGGGACTAACATCAAAGTCACACAGAGAATTCTGCGAGCATGTGGTACATGCTATTGAAAAATACCGACGGGACGAGCAAAGACTGAAAGAACAAGACAGAGATATTCAAAGAGAAGTCGCCCAGCTGCAACTTGGGGAATTGTCAACCAAAAACAAAAAGAAAGTCCAAGCCACAGTTGTGGAAGAAAAGCCAAGCGTGGAGGCACCAGTATAACCACCTCCAGCTCCACCTCTACCTCCAGCACCGCCACTTCAAACGCCACCAGTCATCAATGTGTATGCTCAGCAGCCGAGCGCAGCCCAAGTCCGACAAGTGAGGAGGGAGCCTCAGATGACACAAAAAGACGGACTGAAACGGAGGTACCAGCAACAAGGCCCTCCGATGCAAGCCTTTCCCAAATGCTGTTGGGGATGTCCACAACCTGGACACATCCGACGGAACTGTCCAATTAACCAATGGCCGGCGCCTAACTGGGTCGAAGGAAGTTATGGGGATCAACAACCTCAGCGTCAAGACCCAAATTCACAACAGCAATATTTCGGTCCTGTTAACCCATGGGGAGGTCCAAATCATGGCTACTAGGGGGGCCCAGAGAATCCTGCAGGGGAAGGTCAGATGCCAAAAGTAACAACAATAACTAGAAAAGAACCATTAGTTCAAGTATAAAATTAAAAGGAAACAAATACCAATTTTGGTCGACACTGGAGCAACCTATACGTGTGTAGGTCAAAGTTATGCCTCACACCTCCCCATGTCTGACAAATCTGTCAAAACAGTAGGATTCTCGGGAAAACTTCAAACAATACCAATGACGGCTCCAGTGCGACTAACCTTGGAGGGGGAAATAACTACATTGCCAGTTCTGGTATCTGAACAGACGCCAGTAAACCTGCTAGGGAGAGATGCATTGTGTAAGTTGAATGCAAACATTTGGTGTACTCTTGAGGGAGTGAAAGTTGACAAAGCAAGGGAAAATTGTCAGATGAACGTTCAGGTGCCAAAAGCAAATGTATACTGGTTAGGAGATATATCAGAACCAGTGCTCCAGGCATTCCAAAAGTGGGAAAAATACATTATTGCACAACTTCCGAAAGCTTCAAAACCACGGTCTAAGTACCATTGCACTGTTTATTATGATCCATCGGGTAGTAAAATATTTGAAGAAGAATGGGAAAAACAAACCAAAGGCCTGAAAGTGCCATTGACAACCGAATACGTCATAATTGGACAGCAGGGTGTGGCTCTAAATGTCGAAGCGAACCCTTTTCTTGCAAAATGGTACAATGTACCAAATTCAGAACCACATGTAACCCTGCTGGTCAATGAGAACGTTGCGGCAAAAGATTTGGGACCGATGATGAAAGAAGCATCTAAAATACTCTGGAGACAAACTGAAAATCCGTTAATTTTCTCATCTCCAGATGAGTCTAAAATAAAAATTTTGGGCGGCAATCATATGATTTCAAAACCTAAAGAAGTCATCATCGCTCCATTCGAATCACCACAGATGTTGCAAATTAGTGAAGGAGAAAGTGACTTGAAACAAGACAAGCTCAAACATGTCCCAGCAAATCTGTGGGCAAAACATGAAACAGATGTAGGGCTAGTGAAGTCAGCCAATTCACAGATCGAGGGAAGCAATACTCTTATACACGAATGCCGCAGGGCTTTAAACATAGCCCACATATGTTTAACCAGGTGTTGAGAGAGGACCTTTAGGGTTTGCATCTCAACAGCACACTGGTACAGTATGTTGACGACTTGCTGATATGTGCACCAATCCTTGAGGACTGCCACCGAGACTCAGTTAAGCTACTTCAGAAGCTGGCCGAGGGGGGACACAAAACCTCTCAGGCCAAGTTACAATACTGCCTGCCCCAGGTTGAATATCTGGGGAGAGTTATATCTCATGGAACTATCTCAGTAGCACCCTCTCAGTTGGAGGGAGTGGAGCTACAATAGGACAAATTATGACCTTTTTGGGCATGACTGGCTACAGCGCTAACTGGATAGTGGACTATGCTGTAAAAACAGCACCATTGAGGGAAATAATGAAGGAAGGTGGAGCTCAGACATTGAGGTCACCATTGAACTGGACAAATGAGGCCAGAATTGCATTTGAAACAATCAAACAGGAGATGCAAACAGTTCCAGCACTAGCAACACCAGACAACATAACAAACCGTTCTTGTTGTACGTGTCAAATAGACAACACATGTACGCGTCTGCAGTACTGATGCAAGAAACTTGGAGCGGGCGAGGAAAACCACCAATTGCCTATTATAGTACCAACCTGGACAATGTGGTCCAGGGGTGGCCACCATGCTATCAAGGGTTGGCTGCCGTCCATTATGCGTACGAGAACCATGTTCTGCGCAACCAGTTGAATTTTGGAACCTTTAAATGTACTATAATAAAGAAAGAGGCGGATTTCTACCCGGAAGCAGGAACATTTGCTAGACAGCAGTTTGCAGCACAGAAGCTATTCTGGATGTGTAGTGAAGCCTGCTTTTTTGGAGTGCAAAAGCGACTCGTTATTTATTTATTTATTTGCAAAGTCAATTTTGGCACCTTTAGAAGTTTAAGCTAAGAGGTGGAGATTTCCATTTAGAAGCTGTAACATTTGGAAGACAATAGTCTGTTTGGAGGGCAAAAAGTATTCAAGATGTGTAGTGAAGCCTGTTTTTTATGTCGTCAAATTTAGGACAGTTAAAAATACTTCATTTAAAATAGGAGGAGATTTCC
The DNA here is from genome assembly GCA_024372805.1 of Oostethus manadensis. Lineage (NCBI taxonomy): Eukaryota > Metazoa > Chordata > Actinopteri > Syngnathiformes > Syngnathidae > Oostethus > Oostethus manadensis. Next base: position 33,652 of record QODF01000023.1, on the reverse strand, counting down.
ACCTGGATGCAGGAACATTTGGAGGACAATTTATCCCTTACCTTACATCCCTTATCCCTAGACCTTACCTACAATCTAGAACTGAGTCGGCTGAAAAAAATGTCGAAAATTTGGAAAAAAGTCAACATTGCTCGAGAAGTTGTTTGTTCAAAAACAAAATAGTTTCAGTGGAAAAAATGATATGTTAAGTGAGAGTCAATATTGTTTTCGGCCAAACTGGTCTACTGTCCTGGCAATAATGGAAATACAACAAATCGCAGAAAAGAGCAATGGAGAGAAGGAAATATTCAATAGGAATATTAAAGAAGGTGTTTATTAGCAAAACTCAATTTACTGTATGGGTGGGTGACCAGCTAATTACATAATAGACGGCAATATGTGCATTGAATGTGGGGTCCCACAAGGTTCGATTTGAGGCCCACAAATTTTTATTTTATACATCAATGACATTTGTGGTGTTTCTGATGCCTTATTGGAGCAATGTAATACTTTTACTTTTGTAATACTACATCTGGAAAACATACCAATAGCTTCTTTATTAAATCAAGGTTACTGAAACCCAGACATAATCCAGACTGTTTGCGTTTACGTCAGAAGATGGAAAACATAGAAGAAAATTTGATTTTAGGGTTATTATTTTTTGTTGAGTTTTGTTTTATTTGGTCATAATCAAAGTGTTGATGCGGTAGGCTACTGTAAGTCAACAATCATGAAAGGAACAAAAATAAAAATGAAATGACAATAGTGTGTTTGGGGTGCAGGAGGCGTGGAGCCCAGACAGCTTTTTGTTTTACAAAGTCAATTTTGGACTGTTGGAAATATCTAATATAACATTAGAAGTAGACAATTTCCACCTGAACCAGAAATATTTGGTGTGTTTGGCGAGCAGAAACTATTCAGGAGGTGTAGCGAAGCCTGTTTTCTTTTTTTTTGTTTTTTTGACAAGGTCAATGTTAGGACTGTTAGAAATATTTCACATAAGAGAAGGAGATTCCCACCCGGAAGCAGGAACATTTGCAGGACAACAGTGCATTTGGAGTGCAGAACATATTCAAGGTGTGTAGCGAAGCCTGCTTTCCCTCCCCAAAGTCAATTCTAGGATTTGAAGAAATACGCAATGTAAAGTTAGGAGCGTTCCACTGTAACGCAAACAGGGGAGGGAGCTGACGGGTTTTTATTACGTTTAAAACCGACACACGGCCAGAACATTCTTAAAAATCACTTCTGAGGATTGCCCAGGCTGAGTGCCACAAGGTCCTGCTGCCAGGATGCGGTCGTCATGGCAACCGGGCTTCTCCTTCCACACACTTTCCAGGTATCCCGCTCACCTCCACCCCGGCAAATGGCCGAGGCTCAGCGGTCATAAACTGATTGGCCACTTGATGCCAATAAACGGGCAGCAGGGGGTGTGGGAGGGATGTCAGGGGCGCGGCCAATCCAATCGCACAGGCCTAATCAGGCGCTCTGCATTTGTCAGTGTGAGGAGCAGCCCGTGAAACCCAAACTGACCGTGGCGGCCTGTGAAGTCCAGTCCACTGGGGGTGCTTCATTTGTTCCTCCCTCTACCACAGGAGGCCATCCGCCGCCTAATGACCACGGCTAATCCAATAAGCGTCCTCGACAAAGCCATTCCTTTGCGCTGGCTTTACCCAACAACAGCTGGAACATGTAGGAAACCGCCCTGGCAATCAACTGGTAGCGTTGGCAACATTCCAGTGAGGNCCTCCACTTGAGCAGTTACAGCAGGAACTAAAAGGCTATCTAAAACAATTAACTGCCATACATAGAGCTATCTATGTGCAGGAGAAAAGCAGGGTTCCTGAGTCCACGGAGGCCGCAGACAGCTTGGTGATGCCTGACGACCAAGTGCACATCAAAGTGTACCGGCGGAAGTGGCACGCCCCAAGACGAGAGGGCCCCTACAAGGTGGTCCGAGCAACACCAACGGCGATCCAGGTGGAAGGAAGCACGACGTGGTACCATGCAGGATGAGATACAATGTCACTTGATTGATTCACAACAAAACTGGGGTACTGGGGTGCCAATATGGCAAAGATGGGAATAATTGTAGTAGTAGTTCTGACACTAATATGCTTGTTACTTTGTTGCATCGTACCCATTCTGAAGAAATTACTAATTAAGACTTTTGTAAGACAGATGACTGTGCTGGCGGTTACCAAGGTGGCAGAGGCCCAGCTGGCGCAACTGGTGGTTGATCAGCCTGACCTGTTTCCCAATCCGGATACTTTCGATGACGACAGGGACTCAGAGGACTCACTTAGCCATGAGGTATGATTAATGATGTGATTGGGAAGGACACTGGACATTGAGCTGACCACCGCCGTCCAAAATTACAATATGCTGAGGCCTCGCCACGAACTAAAATAACATTGCTTGGAAAACCGCCATGCCAAGGACTGGACTGACCTGCACAAGGGACTCGGTAGGACTGAATAACAATGCAAACACACGTACATCTTAGCAGCATCAGTCGGTAGTTATCAATAGCGGTGCTATTTCAGTTATTCAGCATATTCACCGCACACATGTACATAGATACTCAGCAGTTCAGTTACGCTACAGCCTTGGTTAACTGTACACCGAGTCAAGCAGTTATCTACACAATGTTTTATGGGAGCAAGAATTACACATTCTGTTCAGTACTATCATGTTATCATCGCTAGGATATTTCACTACGCTACAGAAATCAATAAGACACAGGCAATAAATATACTCAATAGTACTCCATAAACCATAGGAAGTAGTTGACAGTCAGGCTAGTATAAGGCACACCACTAGATATAGGAAGGGATTGTTCCAGCAGAGATGGCGCCACCCAGTTGGGCTGCATCCATGGATTGGGACCAGGATGGCTGAGACGGAACATCCGAACCAGCCATGGTCGGGGAGGGAGCCAAACCGAGAGGAAACAACGCCCATCCCGGATGCTGGCGACGAGGAAGGGGTGAGACGAGCGCCCTCCTCCGACATGTGACATGCCAAGTCACCAACTCATCTCGGCGAAGGAAGCCCCGCACTATAAAGGGTCCCTCCAGACGACAGCGCGCTGATCATCGGCGGGTGATCGAAGAAAGGGACTTAAGATGGCCAACACCGTTCTTACAGAGGCATAATAATCCTCTGGGCGGTGAATGATGTGAGCTGAAAACCGCGCTCACAACCCACTTTGCCCCCACCCAGGGACAACTCACTGCCCAAAAACTTTCCCCTCAACACCCACTTGCCGGAACAAGTGTACACCACAAACTACATAAACTTCACGTGTGAATGTGATTAGGATTGGACAAGATGAAACGATTGATGCCCGAAGAGATGGCTTGTGTTGTTTGGGGGTTTGGGACCCCCAAAAGGGGGGAATATATTGTGAAATTGTGAACTCCAGATGCTTAGTTATACAATGTGTTTTTAGTCACATGTGTTGTGCCAAGAAGTGTACCAAAACATGTCCTTTTATGGAAAGGAGTCCAGGAGAGTACGTGCAGATCGAGGCGTACCAGAAGTGTATAAAAGACATGTGCGAATAAATGGGGAGGCCTTTTTCCTTCTACTACTACGTGGTGTGTTTGGCCTCATCATTCTCCACGACACCTCCACCCCGGCAAATGGCCGAGGCTCAGCGGTCATAAACTGATTGGCCACTTGATGCCAATAAAAGGGCAGCAGGGGGTGTGGGAGGGATGTCAGGGGCGCGTCCAATCCAATCGCACACGCCTAATCAGGCGCTCTGCATTTGTCAGTGTGAGGAGCAGCCCGTGAAACCCAAACTGACCGTGGCGGCCTGTGAAGTCCAGTCCACTGGGGGTGCTTTATTTGTTACTCCCTCTACCACAGGAGGCCATCCGTTGCCTAATGACCACGGCTAATCCAATAAGCGTCCTCGACAAAGCCATTCCTTTGCGCTGGCTTTACCCAACAACAGCTGGAACATGTAGGAAACCGCCCCGGCAATCAACTGGTAGCGTTGGCAACATTCCAGTGAGGGTCAGTCGTCCCTCGTAATATCGCGGTTCGATAACCACTCCCTGTCTGTAACGCCGTTTTTCAAAAAATGAATTATTAATGTTCGGTGGTTGAATTTGGCCTGTTTTCTGCAAACGGAAAAGTGCATATTTAAGTCAGTTGTACTTATTCTTGGCCCAAATGAAGCTTTTCAAAGCATAACGACGGCTAAATGAAGTAACTAAACCAACTGAAAAGCAACTACAAGGCAAACAAAAACAGTGCAATTGTCAATGTAGAACTGTGCTGTATTCCACATGAGTGTAAAAGGGACATAAAGAGGCACATAAAGACGCGTCTTTTTAAAACGAGGCAGTGACATCAGTTTGCCGGGGCTTGACACGTGCCCTTGCTCGCACAACAACGGGCCGTAACCCAAGTGGATACAACAACAC